>CALNVZ010002974.1:10114548-10160147 GCA_940671915.1 Paracentrotus lividus
ATGATATGGCTATTAACATGATTAACAAGTTCGATGCATATTCGTGAATCGCAGCATTTTACAACTTTTAAGATCTGAAGGATTTGTCAAGTATAGTTTCAAGAAATATATTTGCTATATAGTCATCCTCTTTTCTTTGTCACGTAGATAAATAACGCATTGAGGGGCGCATGCCCTCTGAATTGAATGGCTCCTTATAAAAACGAGAGGTTATACTTATAGGTAGACGGAAAAGATTAACCGTGGCTCATGCAGACAAAAGACTGGTGCCCCCGCCCCCCCCCCCAAGACCGAGCTTACGCTTCACAAGTGCTCCTCGTATTAAAATACTTTAAAGATAAATGGATGACCCTATGCTGCCAATAATAATCGCTGCTATACTGCTAAAGTGAAAAACAGTGGAAAGTTCAATAGGAGAATGAGGAAAACAATTTGGAATTCGAGAATTGGCGTTGAATTTTCAGGCATGTTAGAAATTCCATGGGGTGGGGATTTTCTCCGTAGAATAAGATGATGAAGTTCAAGAGTTTTGCCACCTTTTTCAGAATTTGATGAACAATAACGTTTCACATGAAAAATACCTCTGTTTTTCATGTTGTTTTTTATTCTTCCTCTCGAACCGCCTATAAAAAAACGTATTAGTCATCGGAGGCGATGATAACATGGGAGATAATCTTAAATTGAATAATGATAATGTAATGTTATTAACCATCTTTATACTCAGGGTCTTTTGACTGTGTTTATCACTAAGGCGGACAATTTAAGAGACATTGAGTAATCAAGACATTTATGACAGAGAAAAACATTCCCGATAACAGTAACAAGAAAATGGTTTTATTAGTGGGTCAAATTTTACGAACGGTTGTTTATAGTAATCTTTAATGACTGTTTAAAACATTAAAATAATCCTCGGTCCATAATCCATTTCAAGAACATCAGAGAAAGCCAATAAAATAACCCCACTGTGAGTCATCATCAAATTTTCAAGTCAATTCAATTTCGAATTCACATATTTTAGTTTGTTTACTTAAATATGATGAGATCAAATCATTAATATGGATTAGAGTCACACAATAATTGAGATTGAACTATTTTGGGAGCGATAATAGTTATAAGAGCATTGTAATGCGGTTTTGAAGGACACAGGTTGGAACGAGCAGATTCCGGTCACTCGGAATATGAATATTCATGAACAATCCACCTGTCATTCAGCTTCTGTCCCCGCCCACTCTAGAACATTTCACCAATACAGGTCACTCCAGCTGTCGACTGTGAATGACGTCACACATTGCCAAGATGCATGTACCCCCGTGTGTGGACTTGTCTCATGCCCCCAGCCGTCGGCCTAGCTGTCTCGCATCACTGCGGTGAACCGAACCTTCCTTGTGCTAGAGCGGCTGGAGCAGACGACATCGCCTTGCAAATAAAAAGTTTCAAGCGCCTTCTCGGCCGTGCCGCCATGATTTAAATCTTCCCCTCGTGCCATTCGTCATAAAGTTGGATTCTTACGTCCTTTTTGCCATAAATCACGAACGGAATACTTGTCCATGGTATATAATCCAACTAGAATCAGTCTAACTATTGGAGTTTTGAAACTGTTCAAAGTCGAATTGACTTTCTTATTTTGGCGGTGATTTGTTTGGATTTTTACGCTTTGCCTTTTTATCGGGCTGAGAATGCCCGTCGTCCGGGGGCTACCATGCAACGGAGTTACCACGGGGTGCTCGCTGTTTCAGCTATCTGGAGCATATTGCACATGCTTGCGTTACTGCTGCTGATGAATGCGCCCTTGTGTTACGGATATTTTGGGTAAGTTTTGGTAAATATTTATCGAAATACAACACTTCTATTTTATAAAAATTGTCGTATGGATGTATTCTGATATAATATGGAGCAAAGGCAAAAAAAAATGAAACTTTTGTTTGAAAATAGACATGATTCTTTATTTGATAAAAACATAACATTCTCATAATATTTGCCATATTTACAAAATCTTGTTAGAAATATCAATATTAATTCCTACTAATTCTTATAGGCCTATTTCACGATTTTATTGGATTAACACTTTGGAGTAATATAGGCCTAGTCAATATGAATTATTTTGCAATAATTATAAGCCATTTTGTCTGAAATTGTGATTAAAACTTTTTCTTGCTCTTGTCTATTGTGTGCATCTAACGAAATAATGTTGAATTCACCTTGATAATCATTTCTTTTATTTGCAATCGGCACTCATGATCATGATCTGAGTTTGATATATGTTACGATAACATCATCATCATCATAATCATCACCACCACCATCATTGTCATCATAATCATCATCATCATCACCATCATTTATCATCATCACCAATATCATCACCACCATCATCATTACCATCATCATCATCATCATCATTTTCGTCGTCATCATCACCACCATCATCATCATCATCATCATTGTCGTCATCACCGCTACCACCACCACCACCACCACCACCATCGTTATCATCATCATCATCGTCGTCATCATCATTGTATTGATGTATTTACATTCATGAATTTGTTTTATCAGGAAAAAAATACAGAAATACATTTCGGATTTACTGTGTCGCCTTTTTTAATTTAAATGTGTATTACTGGACATTCCACAGGGTAAATGGGGTATTTGTACTATTTAGAAATTTACCAAATGTATATTTGTTTAATAATAGACACATGAATGTGAAACTCACTATGTGTAGACAGGTCAACACATGATGTTATGCGAGGAAGTCTGGTTCAAAATCATGCGTATGATATAAAGATGTATTATTACCCATAAAAAAAGTAACTACAAAAAGTGACAAAAGTCCATGGGGGTTTCATGGTTGAATATAAAAGAAAAACAATCTTCACGGATGATACTGGAATTTCCTTTAATGCTCTTTTTAATAGCCACCTCCACCGATGATAATGGTTTCAGCTTACAAATGACACGACATTTTTGGATGTTGAACTTCATGCACAGCGCGGGTTTTATTATTGGCTGAAACAATGGCGATGTGTAAATCTTTCCTGTCACTTCTCGGGCTGACACAATAAACCGATGAGAGGCTTCTTTACAGCCTCTTACTTAGTTTTTTTTTCCTTGTCTTGTCTCAAATCAGAATTATGATTCATATCGTTCAGATCAACAAATGTTAAGTTTTGGTTCAAGTGGTTTATCACACCACAAACCGAGAAAGTTTGCGAAAAGAATGAACACGCGTTACAACTTCCCTATTCTTTTTATAGGTTGTGGAAAAACACGAGCAAAAGAAATATCGCCCCTCCCCCCCACTAGCGACGAAAAACATAAGAGAAAAAAAGGGGGGAAAAAAAGATGACAAAGAAGGAGAAAGGGGAAAGGAGAGGGTAGGCCCCGCTCGCGCTTCGCGCTTGCATAACTTTGTAGGCATAAACCCTGTTCCTCAGAATTATAAAAAAATGATTTCAGCTTATGCTTTGAGCTAACAATTTTTCAAGCTAAAATTCTTATTTGTTTAACGTACGTGACATTAATATTAATATATCGAACAGTTTTAGTTCGCGCTTTGCGCTCATTATTATTGATGTTGTAAGATACACAATCCTGTTCTTGAAGTTTATTCCCCCGAAAAAATAACTAAATAAATAAAAAGACAAAAAATTCCAACCAGACGAATCAAAACAAATCCATACGATACCCCAAATTCGTTACGTTCGCCTGCATTCGCCTGTGCATGAAAAGGGAAAACCCTTTCCCCCCGCCACCATTAGACCTTTAGACATCAACATTGAATTTCGTAATAATAAGAATTATAAAGCTGTTCTCTTAAAATAAATTTGTATTATCTTTTTTTAAACGGGACAGCTAGTATATTTTAATGACGCAGTATATTACACTGTGGTGAAATAGTACATTACCTCGAATTGATGACGTCACCAAAAGGAAGCAGACCGATAGGCCTATCCAGCTCATCTCATTGTTACAGATACGTGAGGTTACCATGGTTATATTATCATCATCACTACTATAATTCTGCCCCAAAGTTGATTTATTTTCTTCAAATATATTATCAAGCCGTTATATGATGGCCGACGTCGAAAACGACCGTTTGGTTTATTACAAAACAAAACAAAATAGGGATGTAAACTAATCAATTATGCAATAAATCTAAACATGCATGTTGACACCGATACATTTTGCTGAATAATGGGGGAAACTCGACGGTATAATGCCCGTCGAATACGTGCATATGGAGTATGTATGAGAGATTTATGATATGGTATGATACGTTTTGTGTTTCGGCAGTTTGACCTTCACCTGTTATGTGCAAATCACTTGACACAACCGACGATCGCCCGGCACTGTTAAAAGCGTGAAAAACATTAAGCTAAATGACGAGAGACATCGAGTCGGAGAAAGTAAAATGATGAGTCGTAGAAATTTCAATATTATTTATTTTCCGATTTTGTTTGAATTTGTCATGCGCCCGAAAAAAAAATGTGGTCGACATGATTATATGAAGGAAACATTGTGCTGCGTCGAGTCATGCATCTGCGGTTTGAACCAAATTAAAATTAATTTTTAAAGCAATGAGGCATTTTTGTTCATTCATGATGCTCTTTTATCATGATAGAAAGTGCATTCAAACTAATGGTTGAATTGAACTTTAACAACACCGTCAGCCATATATGCCTTTAAAAAAAAAAATCGATATTATTCGAGAAGTTTGAGGTCTTTTCCCCATTATATTGGCAAATTTATTACCTCGCCGTTGTTATAATATGTTTCATGTAATTTTATCTTCAATATATAGGCATATGTTATTCATAAAGAAGTAACATTATGTATATTGATTTCTTGTTAAAGAGCTCATTAAATGTAATCAGTGAGGTTGGTTAAATAAATAAAATTACGTTTTTAGCAGAATCAGAAATCAGAATTCGATACAAGCTATTTATTTAGAATTGGAAATCAAGACACATTATGCAACTCGACAAACTTTGCTCTTAAAACGTTCCCCATAACTTTGTACCATTATAGGTTTACTAAATTTATATGGAAATTCCGCGTTAAACACTTGGTATAGCGTCCAACATAACTTTGTAACGATTGAATTGTGTTCATATTATGCCATTTTATTATGTTTTTTGTAGTGTGTTGTTTGTTGTTGTCTTTTGTCATTGTAAAATAAATGTATATATGCACGTGGAAATAATCAAATCATATCAAATGAACTTCTGTTATCACGGGTACCTCGTCCTTCACCGTTTAAGTATCAAAATTATTTAGATATGTGTAAGTTGGGCAGGTGGGTCGATTCCTGCAGAGTCGAGCCTTCCCGATTAATGCGTTTATTATATTGTAAGGTGCCTCATATGGAATCCAAAAACAAAATAATTATGACTTGACCCATTCTATTTTAAGTGTTCGTGGTTGGCTGTTTAAAACAGAAAAAAAATCAAGGCGTCACTTACTCATACTAGTTATCAAATTATGCTTTGACGCAAGTTTATCAAACAAAGTTATGATAAAATTTGATGAGAGGCACTTTTATCAAGTTTTAAATAGTTACTAAACTCATTATATATGCTCTCAAATTTTGTTCAAAGATATCGACCGAGATGCGTGATTTTTAGATACTCAAAATAAGCGAAACATACTTACGTGAAAATGGTTTGTTATACATAAAAAAATTACTTTCAGAGACTTCAACTTTCTCAGTGACTGAATCGTATTTGCTTTTATACTGTCTTATGAAATGGTTTGTATTCAAATGCTTTAAGATTTGTTTGGGACTTCAGCATAATTATTCAAGATATGATACCCTCAAAACATACTGAATCTTATATACCTGATTTTTTTTATAAATTGATTGTAAACTCATTCACTTGATTTTGGATTTTTGTTCGAAAATGCATCACTTGCAAATGACTATTCTCTTTTTTTCTCCGGACAATATTCAATATAGTTATGAGAGCATTCAGGTTTGCACGCAGTTGCTCCTACAGTTGAAATATATAGTTAGTGTTACACTCGTAGAATTGAAGTGTCAAAATAACCACATTTTGGGTCCACTGGGACAGTACACAATTCCCTGAACCATACCAGATTCGTGGCGATAATTAACCTGGGACTGCGAATGGCCCCATTAAAAAAAAAAAAAATTAAAATGGAGACCCCCTACTTCATTTCATATATCGCATAATTGTGACGATGATATTCTTGATAGACATAAATTGCATATCTTCTGGCGATCAAAATAATGCATATCAAACCGCAATGGACATTTACCAAATATTTATTCATGCTTAAACATAATTTATGGATACTGAAACAACACCCCCCCCTCCCCCGAAATTTCAAGCATGGTGAGGTAAAACATAAAAAGGTATTCCAATTCATGGGCGAAATCGACCAACCATGTTTTGACTTCCTATCCTATCCTTTTATGACCGTACTACCAAAGAATTGATTTTTTTTTTCTTTTTTTTTCTTTTTTGCCCTTGAGATAACCCAAATCAACTATGAACCAGATTTAGATTACGTTATATTTCATAAGAAAAGTCATTATGAATCTTCATCTTCGTGGCGTAGAAAAGCGCATTGCATTTCGTTGTATAGTGCGACAACCCTCAATGGTCAAGCTTGTTTACTCCCGTCGCTGGTAGGCGACTCGAGATATCATTATCTAAACCATTTTTATTACAATACAGGAAAGATTCTTTCAAAACTTTGTTTTATAATTAAGCAGAAACCGTTCCTCGGGTAGCCCCTAAATGAAAATGGGAGGACTGGGGGGGGGGGAGAATGATGGAGAAGGAGGGGGTAAAAATCACCGGTTGTTTTCATTTTTACGGTAACTCATGATTTGAAAAACGTTTTCACAAAGCTCATTACAACATGTCATTGTCGAAGTTGACATGTCGGAAACTTTTAATCCAAACCCCTATGTTACATGCATTTGTCAACGGCATCATAATAGACATGTTGACTGGCCCAGTCCCACACGATGTGACAGGTGCTGTGTTCCAGAATCTGTTGAAATTAACTCATTCATGCCCATGATAATCCCTGACACTGTACCGTATGCTGTTTGGAGGTTTTGGTAGGCGATGAGTTAACCAGGTATCATTTCGACAAGGCAAACCCACACAGAGAGAACACGAGATGGATTGAAGCTAACAAATTGACGTCGCTTGCAATACCAACATGCAATCAGTTCTTGTCATTAACGTCCAATCGACAACCAATATAAGGGTTGAAGAGAAAATGAAATAGTTCTGATGTGAATAAAATTATAATTCCAAACTTTTGAAATTGATATGTGACGATGAATTTAAAACCATCATACTTTTATACGCATTTATGGCATTCTCAACAAATTATTTAGTCCTAATGTTTAACCATTCCATTTTTGTCAGAATTTAAGTTATTCAGAAAAAAAAATTATGGTGAAACCTGGGTTTTTAGTATTAAAGATACAACATTACTTTACGAAACTTCAGGAGACATTTTCATGGTATCGTCAGGCTTTTGCGCCAAATATTAAACGCTCACCATTTTGACCGCTTTTATTATTACCTTAAACATTTTTCGTCGAACGAATGTCATGTTCCACAGGCATGATGGAGGATGTTTTCTAATGAAATCCGTGCAATTATGTCTACAATGCAAGCACTTATCCGATCCATTAAAATCATATTTAAACGTCAGTATGCCGGGTGGCAGTGATATCTTCCCCAGATTCTGCTGTAGACTAAAGTCAGAATACGTCTCTTTGAATCCAAGAACTAATTCATGACCAACTAATTCCTTCTCATAATCAATGACCCCTTTCTGACTATCAAATCCAAATACAAGCCATTGCTCACTCGAGAAACATGAATGTTGTCCCCCCCCCCCCGCCCCGCTTGTTTTTATCTTCATTAGTTTGTGTATTGTAAATTACTTTCAAAACAAAATTGATATATAATATATTTATATTTGCTCAATCGAGAAGCCTTTATTAGTTTGTGTATTGTAAATTACTTTCAAAACAAAATTGATATATAATATATTTATATTTGCTCAATCGAGAAGCATGAATGCTTTTTCCACTTGTATTAGTTCGTGAGTTGTATGTTACTTTCAAAAACAAAATCGATATAATTATACAATTTATATATAAAAATAATGAAGAAGAGGGCAATACTGAGTGTTATGATTTCAAGTTTATACCATACAAATCGAATACAAAGCATGAATAACTGATCATCTCAACATGCCATTATTTTAATTTTATTATTTTAAATATCAAGAAACTGATATCTTGCTTTGAACTTTTCCCGTATTGGATTATTCTGCTATTGCTAATAATATCGTTGATAATTTATTTTGATTGATATCGATTCGTACGTAACATAAATGTATTTTTGGGCATATATAGCCCAGAAACAGAATTCAAGTAGGAAAAATTGAACTCTAGCATATAAATAGCCCTATATCATTATGGGGGAATATTCATGTTTTAGTGCAAGAACAGTATAAGTCGCACACCAAATCTAACCGAAACCGATTGATTATTCCGATTGCTATTCGGTCAAGCATTTTTGCTTATGATAGCTGGCCCCTGCATTTGAAGTATTAGTATTTGTTTTAAATCTATATAAATTATGTCTATTATCTATTGTTATTATGTTAATGTCACCATTTGTAATCTTATCAATTATTTTATATATTTTATGTATATGTATATCATGATTAATGTGATATTATGTTTTCGAATCAATAAATGCAGAAACACCTGCCTAAAAAAAATTATCTATATAATATTATTATCCATTCGGGACAATACGAAATTGTGTTAGGTCTGTTGTCGGCCCCTCAGGTGTGACTTGGTCATCACGAAAGGCTACAGTACACCATCTATGAATCAGAGAACTGCAGTGTTTCACCAACCCGTTCGAATAAAGTTACGCATAATTCTACGAACGGCTATGTAGTTCTAATTGTGCTAAAATTTTGAGAACGGATAAATCCGATTAGTACATTGTAGTACGGCACCATAGAACAGTTGTTCATAAATTCATTCGTATATAACTCTCCGAGCGATTGGTGAAACGCGCCCAGAATAGCAGGACAATTTGGTCCTTGTTCGGAAGATAACTTGAAACGAGATGATATGATGAGGAGGAGGAGGCGCCTCAAGTGCAACCCTTGTTGTGTTTGGTAATGATCCGTGGTGACCCGTGGAGTCCTATGATGTCCAGAGTGTAGTCAACCGTGACCAAACAGAACATTGATATCATGGTGATTGACAACAGGGTAGTGCAGGGCGGATCCAGTAGGCTCTATGTCAAAAATATCATAACTATTTGCTGTATAATTATAATTTGTATTAAAAAAAAATAAAAAATAAAAAATAAAATGGCAATGATCTTCTTTGAGTGGGTTTGAATCAATTGGTTTTGAATATGACTTTTTGGGGTAAGAAAAGAAGTTTAGATGTAGTAAATGGAGAGGGTGAAGTCAACAAATATTTTGATCCGACCGTTTGAAAGAATAGGAAAAAACGTCGACCTCCAGAAGAATTCAATAGTTTATACCATCTTTTGTGTTTTAAAGAAGTGGCTCTAATCGGGGTTGGGTATTGGACACTCCCACCCCCTGGATCCACCTATGGATTTACCGTGAGGGTGGGGCTCATTAATTAGCTCCTTTTCATACATTGTATCAACGGATTGTAGATAAATGGATAAATAATATTTGGCATGTTTGGAGAACCAGATATATCAGATCATATCATACAGCATCTGAAGACGGGGTTCATTGATGCCTTAATGCGAAAACGAAAAAATATGCCTCACCTCTTAAAACATGATATCGTTCTGAAAGGCTAACATGATAATGATCATCATCATTGTAATACCATCGATTCTACCTAAAAACATGGTTAACAACACAGTTATATCGTAGAATAAAAGCCTGGATGGAAATAATATGATGAAAGAGGCTGTACAAGAAATGAGGAAAGGGGCCAGAACTGGAAACACGGTGAGGACACACGCAGGCAGGGGAACTCAGTCAATGATGCTGCTTTGAAATTGGAATACCCAAGAGAGCAGTTTGGTAATGTCAAAAAATATGTTTTCTGAACAAACGCTACAAATTTGTCCCTTTTTCTATAAGAATGACCACAAAAGGATATTTGCCAAATATTAGGAAGGTCGCTGAACTGTAATATGAAGAAAACTTGTAACCACCAGGGGAAAAGAAGTCATTTATTTGTAGGACGTCGTAAAAACTTGATGTACTGCTTGGTTGTAAAATGATATTTCCTCACAAATTATCTTCTTTTTTTATTTACGTAGGCTATAATGTGATAAGGACTTTACAAAACTGACTCACATTAAAAGGAGCAACAGTTGACAGATTTTTCAGATTGTTCGTATTATTGATGATGTTAAACATGGATGTACAGTCATTTTAGAAGGTTGGAATTCATGATTTTGTGCGACATGACATCCGTGTTGATTCGTATTCTCGGTGTATTACTTTTGATTGGCCTGTCAACACCTTCAGATAGCGATCTCCCAAATGTCAAATTTTTTTTCTTGATTTTGGCACTACATGTCCGTGAACCATTTCCCCACTTTCGTTTTAATTCCGGCTCCGCATTATCATAAATGTAGAACAGTTTAAGGCCATTTGACTTTCTTCATAAACTAGTCTCCAACCCCTCCCACCCCAACAAATGTTATCATGAATTGTGCGTAATAGTGTTTTTTTTTTTTTTTTTTTTTTTTTTTTTTTTTTGTAATTGTAATATGGAAATTTGAGATGACGATCATAAAAAGATGCTTAGCAAGAAATGATTCAGAAAATACGCAGATGTTAACGTGTTTCATTGTGCGTCATACCTTATCAGAAAAAACACAGTGTGAACACACTGTGGCACAGTGTGTTTACATTGTTCTGTACTGTTTCCAGTACCGACACTGTGAAAATGGGCCAGACCACACAGTCGACGCTGCGAGCACAGTGTCAGAATCCTTTACACTGTGACGACTGTTTGGATTTAGCCCATTTGCTCAGTATCGATAAGTTTGAAGTAATGTTTCCACAGTGTTGACACACTGTGATTGTTTGCTTTTTCGGTAGGGTAAAATCTCGTTATTTCAATTTCCTTAGGTTATTGACTACAAAACGTTGAGGTTGAATTCTACCTATATTGCTATTTTTTACAATTCATTTTAGTCTTGGAAAATGAGATTTTACCATAAACTACCACTTTTAAATCAAAGTGTAAATTATGAAATTTTGAAAAAACATAATTCATCAAAATGAACACTTCCATTGTGCTGCGAGTCTTTGATTTTTGTCATTGACTTGATATCATTATATCATGAACTGACCCGGAGCAAAATCATTCTAATTCTGTTAGCGCTACCATGAATTTGGCCTCATAATTGCCAGACTATTATAATGCGATTAAAAACATTTTCCGCTATCGTAATTGGTTCAATTCGGATAAGGTGAAAAAATTGCTGGCACTGCATGGCTACTGAATTATAGAGTCGCATAATACGTTTAAATATGGAAGTCAATGAAAATATAGGGCTTTGTACAATATTCATTGATTTAAGAACATTTTGCATTCTGATGCAAAATGGAGATGTATACAAAACGTCATAGAGCGTAACAGAACAACTGTCCCTTGTGGGGTGTAACACAAAGACTTACGATGGATAAAAAGCTACGATTTATTTTTTTCTCTGTAGCCTCGTTTGGAAATCAGGTACATTCATGGATTAGGATTTGGATATGATTAAGTTAACGGTTAGGGCTAGGGTTAGGATTAAGATCATCAACTTTGGAGCATCCTGTCCTTGATGAGGCTACCGAGAAAAAAATCAATCGTAACTTTTTATCAATCGTAAGTCTTTGTGTTACACCCCACTGGACAATTACCCCCAGGACAAACAACACCCCAGAATTATGGTTAGGGTAAGGTGTAGAGTTACGGGGTAGATTATTGGCAGGGTGTAGATTAACAGGGGTAATTGTCCATTAGTAGTTGTCCTATAACCGCCATATACTAAATGTGATGAGTATACTACTACTAATAATAATAATAGTTACATTTATATAGCACTTAATACATACATGTATATCCACCTTCGTGTTTCTAAGCGCTAATGAGGGTGCATTTATACACTAAATCATAACATGTTTTTATTTCATTTCATTTTATTTACCACATATTGCCTTTGTAAAGTAAAAGAAACAAAAACTGATATATCAATGGGTTGATAGAAATGTCAATGTACTATTCTAACATTATTGCTTTTCAATGTATGAAATAAAGACTTTCATTATAGGCTACTCCTTTTTTTAGATGCGATTCCAACTGATATTCAATTATCTCTTGCTCGGAAAGACTGCACCATATAATCCAACCATTTCCCAAAATACTGCATCCTGTATCGGTTTATGAGAAAACAAGTATGGTTTCTTATTATTACGGAGCAATATACAGAGCTGCTAGCCCGGCCCCAACCGCTTCCCAACTCAATAACAACCATTGAAAAGTGGAAGCATATGTTCTCCATGAATATGATTTATTGGCCAATATTTTGTCATAGAAATTGAATCTATATATTGAGGATTTAGTTGAACCGTAATATGAAATATGATTGGCCATACAGTCAGAGGTCGTGATATTTCCAGCTAATATACCACCACCAATTATTGTTATACAGTGCGTCCCAAAAAAAGTAAACCCAAATTTGAGAGCCTCGTGTTAAAATTCTAAGCTTATGTGACTTGATATTTAGTTCAGAATAAAGAGTAACCTCATATTTTATTCAATGATATCAAACTTATACCTGTGTTGTGACGAATGACTGAGCACTTGGACTTAAAGAAAAAAGAGTCAAAGTTTAAATGTATCAAGTTTGGGGAAAAGCAGCCCTTGCATTTCAATAGTTCAAGTAATCCTTTGTCCCAGCCTTATGAATTGACTTAGGCAGGCTGACTTCACACAAAGAATGAATGCTCTGAAACCCAGTGTTGCTTCTGACTAAACTTGGTACAATTTGTTTTTGACCAAGGTTTTTAAGAACTCGAGTGCTCATGGCAGTACAGGTATAATTTTTGTTTCACTGGATAGAATGTGAGTAACTCTTTGTCATGATATGAAAATTAATGACACATAAGTTAAAAATTTTAATACGACGCTCTCAAGGTTGGGTTTACTTTTATCTGGGACGCACTGTACTGAGCATAATATATTGCAATATCGAAATTTTTCATCAATAACATTTGCGTATTATGTTTAGAAGAAAATTGTATTGGGGAATATCATAGTATCATAGTAGATAATAAATAAGTAATTAAACAAGTAAATTGTAGTTCATTATAATAATGATTATACATTGTACAACTATTGTAGTAGAACTGGTTATGGTCATTTTTAAAATTCACAAAATGAGGCAATAGCCCTAACTGATTTTACAAAAAAAAAAAAAAAAAGGCCTAAAATAATCAGAAAAACAAGGCTTTATTTAAAGACAACTACCCCAGACAATTACCAAAAATCTACCCCACACCTAACTGCAACCCTATTTCTGGAGATAGTTGTCCTTAAGGTAATTGTCCGGGGATAAATGTCTTGATATGGAAAACAATATTGATTATCATTCGTCCTATACCCTTAACTTTAACTGAGATTAGAACCATATTCTAACCTTGACAATATTGAAATTAAATTATAAAAAACAAAACAAAGCTAACAAAAAACAAAAACAAAGACAAAAAACAGAATGCATGGGATAGAGCTTTCTCTGCAGTTGCTCCACGTTTTTGGAACTCTCTACCTTTCCAACTTCGAAATTTGAACAACATCGACACCTTCAAATATGAACTCAAAATCTATCTTTTCCGGCAAGTTTGTGAATAATTGTACATTTTGCATATCCAGGCACCTTTGAATGTTTTGACAGATAAATAAACTCTTTACAAATGATGTTCCTCATTATCATCATCATGGAATGGGTCAAAGATTATTAATAAAGACAAAAGACTTTCATCTAGATTCGTAATAAACCCTTCCCTTATATGTCAAAATAGCTTATCCGACACAATTCGCAACCCTGAAAATCGTTTTGAAAGTGCATTAGAGAGCAGAATTTTTTTTCCATCCTGGTCGAAAATGCGGAGAGGAAATGTATGATCATAATTATTTTGTAAGTAAGTATATAATCCCTTGCCCGAGGCATTCCCTGTATATCCGTCTCTGATGTAGGTCTTGGTCGTCTCGTTGCGATTGGGATGGTGACGGATCACTTAGCTCCAGTAGGCTGGAATTCGATGGAAATAAACTAAAGATTGGGGGTATCCCCCATGTGATGATGTAGAGATGGAAAGGAGGAGCTATATTTGTGATTGTTAAGTTTTGAATTTGAGTAAGAATATGTGTAGTAGAGTCTCTTTTATCGTGTATATACCATAAACACTTGTCATTTTCACACCAAAGTGGACATGGAGCTAAACCACTAAATGTGGTGCTGTGCCTTTCTAAATGCCAATTAGGATCTGACATTATACCTCTTTACAACATAATGAAACGAAAAGAAAAATGTGATTTAGTTTTTCTTACGTTGTATCATCAAACAGAAATTTTCATATGGGACTCTGTGGCTTTAAATGCGTCTTATTCTTATATTTGGTCACTTTTCCACTTTTGGGGGCATAAATCTATTCTCTCGGGGTATACTCTAAGCAAGCATGGTATGTATTGTGTATTAAACTCAAAACAAAATACGTAATACACAGGGCAAACTTTATGTCCTTCCAGTACCAGAATATGATGTGTTGTAATTAAAGTTCTCGTTGACTTAATTAAAACTCAACTGAATTCAAGTAAAGCTAACACTATGTGGATTGGATTGTATGTCTGTAAATTCGAATAAATGCATACATTTCACTGAGTCAGGAGTTGGTGGATCAGGGGGGCATTTCATGAAAGAACTTGTCGAACGTTTTATCCGACAAACTGTAATAAGCTACTGAAATTCTTGCACCTGATTGGCTGGGAGCAAATTTTTCGGATAAAATGTCTGACAGGTCCTTTGATGAAATGCCCCCATGAGTTGGCCGAGCGGTAACGTTCATTGTCAACTCTATACAGTGCGTCCCAGATAAAAGTAAACCCAACTTTGAGAGCCTTGTATTAAAATTATATTACTTATTTGTCACTAATTTTTATATCATAACAAAGAGTAATTTAGATTCTATTCAGTGATATAAAAATCATACCTGAACTGCCATGGATAACTGAGCATTTGAGTTCTTAAAAACTTTGGTCAAAACAATTTGTACCATGTTTTATCAGAAGCAACCCCAGCTTTCTGATCATTCATTCTTTGTGTGAGCTCAGCCTTCCTAAGTCAATTCATAAATGACAATGGATTACGGGCACTATTGAAATGCAAGGGCTGCTTTTACCAAAAATAGGTAAAGCCCAAGTCAGGTATAAGTGGTATCATTGAATTAAAAATGAGCTCTTCTTTATTATGAAATAAATATCAAGGTTACATGAGGCTCTCAAAGTTTAGTTTACTCTTTTCTTGGACGCAATGTATATCAGCCTATTATACAAACGGATCGAACCCATGCAGGTTCGAATCCCAGTCGCGTCTTTCAGATGGTGATGTCAAAGACTGGTCCCATCTGTAAAAACTCAGTCAACCAACCAACCAACCAAATTTCTAAATTGTAAATCTGCGACTGGAATGAAACTTTTTCAACTCTTTGGTTGGAGTGGAGATTCCATTATTTGCGATAAGTCATTAATTACGCCCAACAGCAATGCCCAATGTATATATTGAATCCACTCGCTTTGTGAGTGGAATCCGACCGAAACATTATACGCATTTCGATGTCCACTCTGAAAATAAGAGTGGTATAATATTAATAATGATGAATAATACATCTTCTTCTAATTGGAGGGGTATGTGGTGACTAAGGAAGAAAGCAATAATAGGATCACAGGCCTATTTGTGGATATTGATAAGCAAGTTTAGCTGAACTATTATCAATAGTAAAATGTTATATCGATCGAGAACAGAGTGTTGACGATTTTTGTTATTAAAACAAATCTATGCATAAAAAACTAGAGAGAATGCAGTTTAGAAAGATAATTCATGTATATTGAGATTGAGTATAGACTTTTTTATTATTGTAAAGTTTTCTTGTTTGTTTGCTTTTTAGTGTGTATGTGTGTGTAAAATGCCGGGGTAAAATGACTTCAGATCTTCATAAGACAACAATCAGGAGCCGATTACGTAATCACTACCAAAGAAAATTGTGTGTCCACTATAACAATGATTTCTTGTAGTAACCACAAAAACATCAGATGCTGCATAATCATCTGCCGTCCTGGGAGCATTTTGACATGTTATCGAGCACCCCTCCCGACTATTATACCGCATTCTCCCCTTTATATGGATAAATTACAACGTTGATCTGGACCTGCGGCTCACCCCTACTTCTGTGGTCTGCACAGCCGACGCTCCCGGTGCTTAAACCCAGCATCGAGCCGCTGCACATGCCCCGTGCTGGTATTGGCCCACACACAGAACACTGCGTCGGCATCGATCAAAGCAAAATCAGAACGCCAAGGGACGCAAATTTGGTAATATTCTATTTAGCTGCTTGTGGTGAGGTAAATCAGTGCACTCGGACTACTTGAGACGGCTCGCCGTGTGTAGCCGTTTAAGCTTTAATATCGTTCGCAAACAATATTTATTACAAAGTGATACAGTATTTTTTCCCTCTCGACCCGCCGTGCTCTCGGACGTGAACTTGTTAAGGCGTTTACCATAATGTAGAGCGACGTAGGTGGTTGTACCAGCATAATGCTAATTATTTTGTTTTGGGACCCGCTGTCGATTTCAAATCGCTTAATTTGACAGACGGACCACTAGAACATCACACGATGATATTATTGTGATAAAGACTTTGCATTGTTAGTGATCTTGACAGGTTACGGATGTGTTGTTTTTCATCATGATAATATGATTTTGAGATGAATGTGGGGGCGTCATGCTTGTTTATCATTTTTTCAGAATCATGTCATTTTTTCCCTTTCAAGAAACAAGCTTTTTACCCTTTTAGTGCTCCCCTTTTTTTCTGGAGGGGGGGGGGGGTGGGGGGTCCTTCTCTCTCCAGATCTGCGACAGGATAAGCATATGACTTTACACTTTACCTGGTCTAGACTATATACTACACCAGAGAGTGCCTCGCTTATTTTACTAAGTGCAAAATTATTTTCAATTCCCCATTATCACTAGGGCCTATTGCCCACACAAATACTTGACATTTTCTAAAAATTCTAAACTAGACAAAAGCTCAAAATATCTTTAGATGCCTGTATCATTTACTTCTCGTTTAACAGTGCGGGGTCTCAGATGAGCTCAAGCCAATGCGGTTATTGAACGTTCTAAACTAATCAAAGGATTCTCGCTACATGACATTGAGATTATTTTGGCGTTGTTCGACAGACATTGTATTACTCATCTTATAACACCTCGTCAGCTTGGGATTTAGAAAACAAAATTATACAGGTTGGGAATCTGCATAGTGTTAAAGGGAATTACGGGAAAAACGTAAATAATTATTGTTCTGAAGGTCGATTTTTTAATCTTTATGGGCATTTCTTCATTTTATTAATGTGATGCTGCTGTGATTGTTTGCTTTAACATTTTGTTATTGAGCTGAAGTAATACGTTGTGATTTATTTTTCATTGCATGGATAACTTTCATGTACCCTCCCCAGCCCATTACACACCTCTTCTGACTTATTTATCAGATCGAACATGCGATCTTATTCACTGGGTGCAAGCCATAAAATTATATTTATAATATAACAACTTCCCCAGCAAGCCTTATCATTCAATTCCATTGTCCATGGCGGACTAAAGAATTCAAGTCAGATTAAAAATCAGAGGTACTGAGGTATTTGTTCTTATTTCATCGTGACTGTGCCATGGACCAGTAATGGCCTAGTGGTAGAGTCGCTGACCGGCAATCAGTAGATGAGAGGTTCAAATTCCGCTGGTTAAAAAGATTTTTTCTGACTTATTTATCAGATAGAACATGCGATCTTATTCACTGGGTGCAAGCCATAAAATTATATTTATAATACACCCCTCTTGCTCCTAAAGAGCACAGAAAGAATGATGTACACGTTTTCTTTATTCCTATTTCTGCCCCCTCTCTGGAGTAGTTGCACCAAAATATTGGGCTATCGTCTTTACAGTGTGTCCCAAAAAGAACTATACACTTTTGAAATAGCTACCAAATAAAGATAATAAGATTCTTGGATAATATGTTTATATGTATATAAAGCTCATATCCTCAACTATCATTATGACACCAAAAATTCCGAAAATAACGCATGCTTCAGTGAGTAATACTCACTTTTGTAAAGGACACAAAAATTACCCTGCGCAGGAATTCACTATTCATTTTGCAAGTGGTTATGGAACGCCATGAAGGAGTCAAAATTAATGATGGAATAAATCAGCAAACAGAGTCAAAAATAAACCAAAGGTTAGAAAAAACAATCAATATAATGCAAAAATGTAATGTTTTACTGTTTTGTTTTCATATCATTGATTTTTGCTTGGACGTCAGTTTATTTTTGTCTTTTTAGGCCGATTGATCCCATCATTAATTTTGACTCATTCATGGCGTTCCATAACCAGGTGCAAAATGAATAGTGAATTCCTGCGCAGGCTAATTTTTGTCTTCTTTACAAAAGTGGGCATTACTCACTGAAGCATGCGTTATTTTGGGAATTTTTTGTATCATAATGATAGTTGAGGATATGAGCTTTATATAATTATAAACCTTTTCCCAAATAATTATATATTTTTCTATTTGGTAGCTATTTAAAAAGTGTATAGTTCTTTTTGGGACGCACTGTATACAGTTACATTAGCTTCGACCATTTTTTTTGTTCGATTCCCAGACGTATGTCAATCAATATTTAGTATCGGACCAACCTTTAACGTTACCATCCGAAAGACTTGACGTAGATTCGAACCTGACTCTTTTGGTCAGAGTCAGGTTGTAGGCGAATTCAGAGAGCTGTCGATTTATGGTTTTCGAATTATGTGGATTGTGAGGCTGAGAGGTAAAGAATGGGAGCTTTTTACAAATACTTATAATGAAGGTGACCTTTATTACGTGTGACGCCCACTGATCTCTTCAGTGGTGACGCCATCCATCGTTCTGGGGGGCATTTCATCAAAGGACTTGTCGGACGTTTTATCCGACAAACTGTTATAAGCTACTGAAATGCTTGCATCTGATTGGCTAAGAGCAAATTTGTAGGGTAAATTGTCCGACAAGTCCTTTGATGAAATGCCCCCCTTGTCGGTTGAGACGAAGCATTCCAAGTTCTCGATTCAGCCCATTGACGTCGGAAGAGCTTTGAGTGTCACGCGTGAAGAAGCCACTATTATTATTAGAATTATTTGTCAGAAGCGTCCATTTATTACCTCCAGCACGGTGACGCCAATGTCAAGTGCAAATCGAAAAGTCCCTACTGAGCGCTACTGCATGCTCCACCAATTCCTGATCACGAACTTGGCCCAAGTTATGTCTGTGATAAAACCTAGCCCCCTCCCCTGATTTACCACCATTGTCTATGTTTGGTTGACGAGCTCACCCAAGTTGTGTTTAGTCGTCATCCAAAGGCCACGAAATGCAGATTGAATTCATCTGCAAAGTGCGTGTGGCTCACCGGAAACCCCTATATCCGGTTTACGTCTGTCCAACCTTGTTTGAGGTTCCACTGATACATTGTAATGAGCGTCGCTTTGGGAGAGTGGGTAAAGAGGGGGTAGTGAGGTTTAGAATGTTGTGAGGGGAGGGGGTAAATGTGAAGACGAGCATTGTATCTGAGGTTCCACCGATACATTGTAATGAGCGTCGCGCGCTTTCAGGGACTGAAGTGGTATACGGGAATCAAGAAGAAGGCGAGTGGTTGCTTTGGGGTGTGGCTGGCTGCATCGTACTCTTAATCTATAAAAAATGAGAAATAATATCTAGAATGTTGTTGTTTGGGGGGGGGGTAATGAGAAAATGAGCATTGTATTTAAAGTTTCACGGATACATTGTGAATTAGCGTCGCTTGGGAGAGTGGGTAAGGAGGGGGTAGTGAAGTTTAGAATGTTGTGAGGGGGGGGGTTAATGAGAAGAAGCATTGTATCTGAGGTTCCTCTGCTACATTGTAATGAGCGTCGCTTTTGGAGAGTGGGTAAAAGGGGGTAGTGATGTTTAGTATGTTGTGTGTGTGGTGTTTTTTTTTTTTTTTTTTTTTTTTTTGGGGGGGGGGGGGGGGTAATGAGAAGACCAGAAGCATTATATCTGAGGTTTCACTGATACAGTTTTAAATCAGCGTTATGTTATATGTTACTAGTATGATACGCAATTAAAAGGGAAAATGTGAGAATGAAACGAATATAATTGCAATATCATACTTTGATAGGAGTATAAAATGGCTTTGTTATAAATGCTGTGAGGGATTACAAAGCTCGTATAGGCATATGATCATCATAAGTAAAATGCGACCCTTCGTTTTTCATTCAGACATAATCAAGGTATGATTCATTTCCAAAGTCGCCATATTTAATCCGATTGCTGTTATTGTTGCACATGTTGATATCAAGGCGATGTCCTCACAAATTCACAGCTGCAATCATCCCCTTTCTACCTGCACAATTATCATTAATCCTAGTTGTAGTTACATCCAAGCTGAGGTCATGCATCTTAATCTGTGGGGTCAATAACATCTATACATCAATATAACGATGATAATTAGTTTGGATTCATAAGGCGCCCATTTCGAAGGATTCAAGGTGGTCATGTAGATCATACCACTCCAATTTGAATAATCACATATTCAAAAGATAAGATGTGTTTTTTTTGGTTTTTTTTTAAATATCTTAGAATGGTGCTGGTAATTATGTTGAATTGATATGATTTCATATTGAATGGCTCGGATTTTCAAATATAAGAATGATTGTGTTATGATTTTGAATCTCTTTAGAGTTTAAATGTATTAAAGTTAAAATTTTACAACCACTGACCTGTGTATTGCCCCCCCCCTTCCATTATATATTTAAAAAAAAGGTTTAAGCAGAATATAGGCCTATGTCATGATACTCGCGTTTCCAACGTTTTTATCCCAAATTTATTTCATGTAAATATTGACGATATGCAGAGAATGTATATGCGTCCCTGAAAGAGTACAATGGCAGCCAGCTGATGACGAACATAATCAAAGTTCGACGATTATGAGAGCCTTGGATATTCAAATCGTCACAAGTTAGATTAGTCTATAATGCATTTTAACTGGAAGAGTATAAATATATGAATAATTATGGTGTATCCAAGCGTGGGGGTGGGCAGAATGGGCATGCGCCCCTATTCTATGGGGCAACCCATAATATCAAGGGTTCTTTATGCACATGATGGAATAACCTTTCGAGTAGGCTTCTCCTGTTCTTGGATATAAGCCGCTGTATTAGACAATGTTAGAAATATATCGTATAGCCTTCAACGATGTATAGTTCTACTCCCGCGCCTGAAAACAAAATCTACAGAATAACAAAACAATTTGATTTGTGAAAAGTAGTTTTATCAACGAAAAATCACTTTCCTCACCGTTGTAAATTGGACCATGTCCAACATTATAGCAATGTGTTGGGATGTGGAAGGATCAAAGTGTATCAGACATGGCTTAATCCCATTGCTAGCATGACCAAAGTTAGTTTATGAACTATCATTTTTATCCACGTATGTCACTACACTGTTAGAACGAGGTTTAAAAGTTTCGATGTTTCAAAAATGTTGGTTTCAAAGTTACACATTCTTGTTTTATGTTTAAACATTGTTGTTTAAAACCGGAAAAGCGAGGTTTTATAGCCTTAAAAATACCTGTTTAAAGACATACCGAGTGAGTCAATAAAAACTTTACACCTAGAAAAATGTCAATAAAAAGAAAACCAATTCATAAATCCTAAATTATTTTACATATTCTGAAAGAGTAACTCCTCCCGCATCTTCTGATACCATTTTTGTGTGGTATGTCTTTACGCTTGGATGAACACGACGCATTGTTTGCTAACATGCAAATTTCGTATTGTGCCAGGGTGGGGATGAAATTGAAACAACAAAAGCTGACAAAAAAGCAACTCCATCATGAATAAAGTAGCATAACTTTTTAACGAGAACGTTTTCCGCTTAATAACTTGGCAGGGGTGTTGTTACACATACTGACTACATTTTGTATGACAATGAGATAAATCTGTAGAGTAAGGCATGAGTGAGCACACGTCAAAGACAAAATAATCTCTTTTCAAAAGTATTAGGAGGCCTTTTTAGGTCTGTCAGTGGCAATTTACTCTTTGATGTGTACTCATTCGTGCATTACTTGACGAGTCAATCTAATTTTCATACAAAATGTAGTGAATATGTGTAACAACAGCCCTGCCAAGTTAATAAGCGGAAGACCTTTTCGTTAAAAAGTTATGCTCTTTTATTCATGATGGAATTGCTTTTTTGTCAGCTTTTGTTGTTTCAATTTCATCCCCACCCTGGCACAATACGAAATTTGCATGTTCGCAAACAATGCGTCGTGTTCATCCAAGCGTAAAGACATACCACACAAAAATGGTATCAGAAGATGCGGGAGGAGTTACTCTTTCAGAATATGTAAAATAATTAGGATTTATGAATTGGTTTTCTTTTTATTGACATTTTTCTAGGTGTAAAGTTTTTTTTGACTCACTCGGTATATATATTACACTGTAGTAAACAGGTTCTTGTTTAAACGCGCCGAGGCAAATGTCACGTGATAGTCATGAGCTAATGGCATCACTCGTTACATGCAAGGTAAATCTGCGCAACATATCAATCATGGCGAAGGACTTATGCCTCACACATTAAATAGGTGAATGTACAGATGTGTTGGCTCAGTGGATAGAGCGTCTGCCTCATAATCGAAAGGTCGTGAGTTCGATATACCCGGCCGCGTTAACCAAGGGTTGGAGCGTTTTTATTTTTGGAGAGAAGCGTTAAACAATACTGTTGATATTTTAAACAACCATTAAACAACAGGCTGTTTGAACTTTTAAACACCAAGAGTGTTAAAGTTTTAAACAACTATAGGTTGTTTAATTTTTCAACAACGCTGTGCGATTCGCCGGTTAACACGCAATTGTTTAAGATTTTAAACAACTTGTTTAGTTTTTCTAACAGTGTACCGTTGCTTAGTCTGTCGGGTTTTTTTTTTTTTTCTTTTTTTTCAATAAGATGAGATTTAAAAAAAAAATGGTGTGGGAACTCTTTGTTGGTCAGATAGAGGTCTTCTATGCTCAGTTGCTCACATACAGTGTCTTCAAATACAGCGTCTTCCTAAGAACTCTCCTAGAGCATCACTAAACTGCCATCAGTTGAGCAATGAGTCGACACAGAGACTTAAAAAAATTCACCCTGGGTTTAAATTGGATTTTTAAAGTGCAGAAAAATAAAAGAAAAATATGAATGAAGGTATGATGAAAATCGATGTTTAAAGTTTTGGTTCTGTGACGTCATATGCGAGCTGCTCTCCTATGTGTTATGTAATGTAAATTCCATAAAGTGTCATTTTCTCAAAAAAATATTATTTATTTCACCTGGGTGGTTGATATATCATGGAAATTATGTTCATATACCTGCCTCTATCAATTCAACCCATTCCTTTATCAAGAACCATGAAAAAAGACAAATTTATGGAATTTACATACACAACATATGGAAGAGCTGCTCGCACGTGACGTCACATAATCAAAACTTTGAATATTCATAACTTCACTATTTTTTGGTCAATTTTCTTCAAACTTTCACTCATATTTTTATTTCATTTTTCTGTATTTTTTAGAACTAATAAATTTCCAGGTTGAACTTCCCCTTTAACAAGCTTTGATGAGAAACAACATTTAAGCAGAAGTAGAAGTTTCTTCTTGTTGGTTGTAGATGACGCTTGTCTTAATTTAACTTTTGAACACAGAAAACGTAATGACTAATCTGGTGTATTGTATGCAGGCCTTGGTAATACAATCTCCATTCCTATTTGGTTCAATTTACTTTTGTTTCACCATAATTATGCAGGTATAGGCCGATACAGATATCTTAATATGAGAAAAATGTAGAATTACTATATTCAAACAGTGTTCATAACTTGGTAAAACTGGCAAGACCGTACAACTTATAAACAATTATCTGATGGACTTTAAACAGTTGGTCAATCGTTTTGAACACAAAAGCTTATCTAACCATATTCAGCTACTATCTGTTTTTCCTTCATTGAAAGCCAAAATCTTTCAATGAAAACAAAGTGGTATATGAATGCAAAATGTCACAAGAGTTTAATGAAAAATAACATGAACGTGAGGAAGATGATGAAAACAGCGCGGAAAATTTATGATCAAGGAACGACCGAATTCCCTGGACTCATTCGAAGTCTGTTCCGAACCCGATTCCGTTTCAAAATGCAGGTAATCATACGTTTCCTTTACACTTTCTTGTATAATTTGAGAGTCGAACTTGAGACCTCTAATTTTCCAGACAGTTTGTAAAGATCATACCAGTTTACATGTGTCTTGTGCTCTTTATAGGTAGAATTGGGCCAAAGTCAGTTAAATTTGTCATTTTCAATTACACTCAAGCTAAAACTGGTTCAGTGATTATAGATCATTGATTCTCTTTTCTTTATTTCTTTTACAGGGAATATCATTAATTTTCCAAAAGAAACTAAATATAGTCCTTTTCCTTTTTAAAGAACCCTTGATGTTTAGTAGAACTTCGTATTACAGTTTGGTGTTTGAACGAACACTTGTATTTTATTTCTCATTTGAAGAAGGTTAATTTTCGTGATTTTTGTTCAATGAAAATGGATTATAATTTGATGATGAAAGGCTCATCAAAAGGTTTGGTGGGATTACCCATTTTTTTTTTCATGAAACCAAAAGAGCCTTCCTCGTGAAAAAATATATCTAATCCTATAAAACACTTTAAGTCGTATCAAACAACAATTGATAATGACTCAATGACGACATTCAACCTCATTACATTTCATTTTCTTAATTAAACATTGAAGACTGGCACGTGTCCTAAAGATCTTTCCATCATTAGACAAGTGGGTGAAAAGAAATCAAAACGGAAGTACGGAAAACAACTGGTCGGAAGTGAGCCCCTACCAAAGCCTAGGTGAGAAATATCCGAAATCAATGACGAGAAGAAGGCATTTAATCCCGCTAATCACAAACATTCGATTTTCGTGCTCGATATAAATTAACGAAGGAGGTTCACTTTACGTAAACGATGGTTTAAACGTGTCATAAGTATGACGTCATGTTAATAGTCCATGGTTTAATGGTTTAAATTAAATACTTGACTCGACACGTGAAACCGTGGACAGCGTAAACTGTGGACAGTGTAAACCGCGGACAACGTCAACTTTATTCGTGATGTCGAGCTAATGAATAAATCAACTGCTACTATGATACTATGGCAGAAGGGCATTCACATTTTGCATAGCCTCAACGTCATTCTGATTCTAAGGGGATTAAAAGTTTGTTACATACCTGTACATCAGAATTAAAAAAATTAATGTTTTCGTTTCATTTTGAATATTGTAAACAACAATTGGTTGGAAATGAGCTCCCATCAAAATCATAATGAAAAATCGATAAATAATCGAGAAAAATAAACCAAATCGTTTATATGTAATTATGTTTAGAAATGTATAAACATCTATACATTGACTTCAGAAACATTGATCAAGCTCTTCCCTCGCATCTTCATCGATCAATTTAAATTTGGTTGACATTATGACTTCATAGCAAAGGCGCTATAGAGTTATGATACTATTAGTATTACTAGATTATGATCACATTAATTCAATTGTATGCTGCTCTGCAAGGGCTGTTTTAAATCGATTTGCGTTTGTTAACCTGATACTTTTGACAGGGTGTTTTCTCTATAAAACCCGGGTTATCCATATTTCTTTCTTCATATTCTATAAGCTTTTGTAATTTACCTGCTATACTTCCTGACATCATATTCATCATATAAAAACAAAAAAGTGGGACTATTTAACTTTCCTTCGGGTTTTGTCTTCCCGTTCCTTACACTTGTGATCAGTATGCATATTCTCTTCGTTCTCATTTTAAAATGACCTACACTGTATGGAAAATAAGTCACGACAAGCGTGAGATCAAGGATCCCTCTTATACATGTAGAGAGTTTAAATTCTTCTTATACCACCGAACATTTTTTGCAATGAAGGTCTGCTTTACACCTGTTTTGTTTTTATCTTAATTTTAATATTAAGGACGTTGCACAGTTATGTTTCTGCGCATCTTGACCGCGCATCCTGGGCGCGCATTATTCACTACGTCACAATGGGAAAATATACAGCGCTCATGGGCGATCCAGCGTTCAAAGAGTTCAAAGAAATGAACTTTTAATATCGTCGGCTTGGAGCCAGAAGGGCGCTATTGCAGATCAAGGATGTTCCGTTTGGAGCCAGAAGGGCGCTAGTACCATTGACTTTGTACAGTAATAGCGCCCTTATGGCTCTCAACGAAACATCTATAAGATGCAATAACGCCCTTATGGCTCCAAGCCGACGATATGTTATTTATTTCTTCTTTTTGTTCATTATTTACCTACTTGCAGAGATATATAAAGCATTTATGTTGGTGCATGTTTGTGTTATTCTAGAGATTGCGATGGATATGAAATGAATTGTAAATGTTTGGTTTTGGGACAGGATTTTGAATAAGTCGAAAATTAGATACAGTTATCACATTTTTGAGTATTTTTGGCACATTTCGGTGGTTTTCAAATCGACTCTCCACTATTAGTATTACAGCGCCGATATTTTGAAAACGAGCACATGGACCCCAGTGTTTTAATGTTCCTACTCTTTTAGTTTATATTCCTCTACAACTTGACAAATTTTGATGAAATTGACATGGATTTTGAATGTTCGAGAGCATGATTTTGAATCAAGTGTAATATAGGTTGGATTCTCAGACTTGTTTGACGTTTTCGGCGCGTTTTTGTGGTTTTCAAGCCAATTCACAACTATTCGGGCTCCGATAGCTTCAAAACAAGCAAATGGACCACCTTTTTTGAATGTTTCTACCCATTGAGTATGTTTTTCTCTACAATTTTTCAAATTTTTATGAAAATGACATGGATTTTGAATGTTTAGGAGCATAATTTTGAATCAAGTGGAATTTAGAGTGGAATTTCGCGCATTTTGGACGTTTTCGGCGCGTTTTTGTGAGTTTTCAAGCCGATTTGCGGGTATTCGGGTGACGATAGTTCGAAAACGAGCACATGGACCCCCCTTTTTAAAAGTTTCTACATATTTATGATGAATCCCTCTACAACTTTGCAAAATTTGATGAGACTGTCATGGTTTTTTTAAAAAAAGTGCACCTTAAACTATACTTTTTTATTTTCTTGTAGATTCCAAGCCTCTAAGATATGGTTTTTGCCATTTTGTGCACCATTTTTGCCACATGAGGGCGCTGCTGGCTCGAAAATAAATAAACGTGCCAGTTTAAACAATGTCCCCATCTTTGGCATAAACTTCGTGACAAATCGGGAAGGTTTGATAAAGTTTGATACGGTTTTGGCAAAGTAATAACGATTTTAACTCGTTTGTTGCAATCGCGAGGTCTAACAGAGGCCAATTTCTTAAAGTATGCGTATTTTAGATGCCATCCAAATATGGCAACTTCAAAGTCCCGTAGCAAAAAATCAAGCACGTGAACCTATATTATTTTTTGCATTTTTGGCATACATAGATACCAAAGTAACTCTGTGCAAAATTTGGTAAATATGACATGGACTTCGTTTCAACTGTGCAACGTCCTTAACTTTAAAAAAAAGTGCTATTTCGGGCATTTATATACTCAATAATTAAGGTATATCGTATTTGAAAGGCGAGGGTTGCTGGTCACATGTTCTGCTACAAGATGAGTATCCAATCATGATTGTATTGTATACGAACCAGTCTCGGGGCACGGATTCTTTTTCTGATTATCCTTCAAACAACATTAGTGGTGTCAATATCTAGACAAGCTGACTTGAAAGGCTGGGGTGAAATGACTTAACACTAAAAGCAATACCTCAACAAAGCAGATTGGAAATACGACCGTGTTGTGGAATGCTGGGCTAAGTTTTCTTTGCGACTTTGCAATTGTCCTCTTGTGTGTTAAGTTTTGGATCTGGTTACGCCCTCTATCTATCTCTCTTAACCCCACTTTCTCTCACCGATTCGCCTAGTCTCTTATTTCTGACTGCCGTGAGCCTTCGGTACTGAACTGAGTAGGTTCTGGATTCGAGTCCCAATACACAGTTGAGACCAACTCCAAACTGACACCAGACTAAGTGAAATAGTCTATTTCACGAGGTGGATTGATTGGTTTTTGACAGACGTGTATCAATCAAATTTCATAGACGTCATCTTCATCACAAAGAGCATAACTAAATCCTGGCTTTCTTCAGAGAATCGAGGTGAATGAGAGTCTGAAATGGTAGACTAGTATCATTTCTACAGCCTATAGGTGTCTGAACTTGAAATTGATCCCATTCTCATATATCCTTTTGTTAAACTGGTACTCGTGTATAGGTTAAATAATACGTCGTAAAAATCACTGGTCATAAATGTCAGAACGGGAGGGTCCAACAAAGGCTTGTCGTTAATCTTCAATCTTTACCGGGAACATAATGGGGAGGGGTCTTGCTGTAAATAAGGAGTTTTCGAATATATTAAAACTAGTTTTTATAACACGCAGTCAATGAGAGACTACACACAGTGGGGTCAGTTCGGTCCCGCTTTAAAACATTTTTATTGATCGACGCGGGACGCGTGCTTCAATCTATATGTACTGTCACCCCTATCAGAATGTACCTACTTATGACAGCTCCATGAAAGTAAAATTTATTGAAATATGTTTAATGTTTGTTGGTTTAAGGTTTATTGCCATTGTGCCAAAATATTTCCACCTGGCCTTGGTATTCTATAAAAAACAACAAAAACAAACAACTTCAGATTCGAAGGATTCAATGTTGATAACAACGTGTATAATTCACTTCAATGAGAAACTGGTTATGTGCAGGAATGACCTGTTTGTGCTGTCATAGGCCTAATCATTAGGTTTGTGTTAATTTTCCATTTTTTAAATCCCTTTTGAACATCATCTTAATACATTATGTGTAGGCAAGGTCGCTTGTGTGGCTACTTTGAGGTAAATTGTATATCTCTCATTTTAGTGTTTGTTTAAATGAATGCTTTTTACCTGACTACTTAAGACAACTATCAAAAGCTACATCAAGGGAACCTACGACTTCCAGTTGCATACAAGTGATTTGCTCATGAGGATAATGTCTAATGCTACAGTCACACAGACACTTAAGTTTAGTTACGTCCGGTAGCGTCCAAAAATTATTTTCTGTTCTGGTGATCTTCGTGATTCTTCGTCGAACGTACCTGCAGGTACGTTGCATGCACGACGTGCAGAAAGTAGGCCTATTTACAATACCCTTACTACAGACATGCGGGAATCGCAGAAATTGACCTACGACGGCATGCAACGTGTATGCAACGCATGCTACGTTGCATGCACGTGACCCGTAGCATACGGTGAGTTGTGACCGCCGCATTACGAATAAGCTACCACTCATCCGGTATAATTGTCCATAATAATTATGATGTTATAACTGCAAAATATAACTGTATGACGCGATAAGACCCAAATACGATGTAAGAAAGAAACAAGTCGTGGCAAGAAATTGGGTGAATATGATACATCGAATGATGTTGAATATTATTTATTTGTCTTGAAACAAGTAACCTCTGTAGTAACCCTTGCTGCCCTGCCTGAGTGGTATTTCATAAATATTTGATGACTGATGACCTAGATGTTGCAATCAACTTGATTCATTTCTAAAGGCGATCGCTTGTCCAAAATAAATCAAATCAAAGTTTAGGATTTATAATCAACGATAAAATGTCTTGTGTTTTTTCTTTGCAGAGTTAAAAAAAAGTAGCTATAGACACGTTATTTAGTACATGGTTGGATTATTTGCAAATTTTCAACTAAAAAATAGTTTTTAATATTCTAAAAGAGCATCGTTAGTTCAGTGGTTTAATGTCAATGTAACACAATTTCTTGGTTGAGCCTTTTATTCAGTCTTTGGGGGTATTTTTTTTTTTTTCAGATTTGTCAAGAGATATCCAAATAAATGATATGTGCATTTCTCATGCACTTTACCTTATCGAACATTGAAGTTTCCTAATGTATACAAATAATTATCATGCTGGTTTAAACATTTTGCCCTTTCAATTTGGTAAGATGCTGGGTCAGACTTTAATTTCTAAATCCAACTTCGAAAGTCCCGGATGTATCTTTCTGTTGTTGTTATCTCAATGATTACAAAATTGAAATACACACACCTTTCATTCATGTTTTTTGTTTTTTTGTTTTTTTTAAATAAAATTATTTCAATCTCAATCTTCAATTTATGTATCTTCTCTAGCTTGACAAGAATAAATCAGATCTCTTGACAGGATTGATGGACTTGAAAAGTCTTGTTCTCACGCCCTTCATTTTTATTTCAAAGCTTATGATATCAAAGCCCTATCTTTATTCTTCATATACTTTCCAGATTGGCAAACACAAATCGTATCTCTCTCGACAGGATGGGGCGAGACTGTAAGAGCCTGTTCCTGACCAAGAAACAGCAGAAACTGTGCAATAGGGACGAGGGAATGGTCCTGGTCCTACTAGATGCTTTTAGGCTCACTCTGGCAGAGTGCCGACAACAGTTCAAACATGAGAGGTGGAATTGCAGTATGACAAATGATGCACATAGACTCAACATTATTAAAGAGGGTAAGTCCCTTTGTATCTTAATATTTTTATGTAAAAATCGCCATAAGAATATGAAGTTTTGACGTGGAGGCTGGAGCAACAAGTCTACATCTACCGAAGACAGTTACGTAACCGTTGTCTCGCAACCGTTTTTTTTTAAATCGTACTCATTTACCATAATGAGAAAGAGAGGAAGGGATAGAGCAATAGAAAATGAAGATTGAGAGAGACGTGGAAACGAGAGAAAGAGAGAGAGAGAGAGAGAGAGAAAAGAAAAGAGAGAAATATTGATGTTTATACATCTACTGAAGATAGTTACGTAACCATTTTCTTGATCGTATTCATTGTCCATGATGAAAAGGAGAAAGAAAGGAAGGGAGAAAGCGAGAGAAAGATGAAGTGAGGTGTGGAGAGAGGGGAAAAGGAAGAGAGAAAAAAAAGAGAGAGAGAGAGAGAGAGAGAGAGAGATACTGATGATTATACATCTACTGAAGATAGTTACGTAACCACTTTCTTGATCATATTTATTGTCAATGATGAGAAGGAGAAATAGAGGAAGAGAGAAAACGAAAGAGAGAGAGAGAGAGAGATGAAGAGAGGGTGGAGGGAGGAGAAAGGAAGAGAGAGAAAAAGAAAGAAAGAAAGAAATATTGATGTTTATACATCTACTGAAGACGTTATCGCACAACTATCTTGATCGTATTCATTCTAGATGATGTGAAAGAAAGTAAGAGAGGAATCGAAAGAAAGTCATGATGATAAATGCAGCGAAAATACAAAATAAGTGATGATGAAAATGTATTTGTAATCATTGGATGTACGACAGTTGCTCGTAGAATGATGGTTTGTCTTTCCTCTAAAACATTAAAATAAACAGGAAAATAATACACAAAAAAAAAAAATCGCTCGAGAAATTTCATGGCATATTATAATATAATATCAGATTCGATTTGTTTCCGCGTGCTTTTTACATATACAAGTGCTTTACAATAACAAAACCAACATTTGAGCCTATAAGTTAAAAACATAATACCATAATTCAATGTGATTTCCATGATGATTTTTTTTTTTTTTTTTTTTTTTTGGTCATGATTTTATGAATTCTTTTCATTACAACAAAATTATCTGATTGGAAAGTTCGTGTAGAACCTAAGAGATGAAATTTGGCGTGTTCGACCAACCAAACTAGCATGACTAGAGTACAAAGAATTCCATTTCTCCCGTGTCACTGCCCGTACACCAGTATCCAGATTAAGGGATCTAGTTGGGATGATCCGCGGGGTCTGGCTAATCCCCTCCCACAATTTAAGGATTTAACTTTCGAAGGCGGGCTGGATGTGAAATTTGCGCTTCTGTGTCGAGCAGACCGCCCGTTCGATATAACCGTCGCAAGATATTAAAGGTTGCTATTTTCTTTTATCTGTATTATCTTGTATTTTTTGCTCAAGAAAAAAAAAATAGAAAACACTTTTGAAAGTAAACCAAATTAACCATAAACATTTTACCTCAAAATGCAATTCAGAGTATAATTGGATATCGACTCATTTTATATGCTTAAAAAACAAAAGGAGATAAGGGACGCGGTATACACAAATCAATATATTCTATTTTCGGCACAAAAAAGAGTCCTGATCAGAATTTAAGAACCGTACTCCTCCGTGGGAGGGAGAGGGGGCCCTTTTTATCCCCCCCTTTTTTTTTTTTTTTTGGTTTCTTTTTACTTAGTGGTGTTATTTGCTTGTGGCCAATAATCTCTGATGACCTATATATCTCTTGATCGTCTTTGATTAAATAAAACAAACAAGAAAGAGTACACAAAAGCATTCATGAAATGTTTCGCTTTCTATTCCTAATGAATGATAATCATACATTAGTTACACTTTAGACGTTGGACACAATTGGTGCGACCCCCTTTAACTTGCGTGGGATCCGCAATAATTCTACATATTTCGATCGTGATCCAAATGTAATTGAGTTAAGTATTTGGCATTAGGATGGATTCCTATTCCACTTTCGTGTAGACCTTGATGGAATTGTTGTGATGCCTGATCAAAAATCTGACATGTTCACATACATCTTCATTTTCTTACCCTCGCTTGAACGTCCCCCTTTATGGTTATAACAAATCACAGTGACTGGGAGCTAAGATAATAATTTGAAGATGATTTAGCATTATAAAGAACTCTTAACTTAAACAACAAAATAAGTAAATAAATAATCTTTATTTTATTTTAACTTCCAATTCGTTTTGTTCTTGTATATTTTATACTGTAAATGTAAATGCAAAACCAGAAATTAAATGTTGGTTTTGTTATGTATATAATGTTATGTTTTTATTCAAATGATCTGTTTCATTGGTTGGGATTTCCCACTAATAGAATTCACCGAATTGTCAAACTGGTTTAGACTGAATTAGCGTTCAATGCAAACTTTTGTGACTATTTTTGCAGTAAACGCGTGAAGACATACATTTTTTTTCTGTTTGATAACGAACCTAAAATGGAATCCTCTTTTAATATCTAAGTATGAGTCATATAGCTGATAGTAATGCTGTCGTTACTATTGTCATGGGATTAAACAAGACGACTTTGATTTGCGTGAAGACCATCATAACCCAAATATTGATATGTTGTCAAGGTTTTTAGATAGTATTAACCTTAAGCCATTTGTTAAAATCAATGAAATGTATATATTTTTACATATGTACTCAGTATTATCATAATTGATATACATGTTTTCAAAGTCCATCATACGTGTCTTGTTAGTTTATTATACAGATGACAACTGGTTTGATTTTTGACCTTCATTATGATGACCGCTCAGTGGAGCGTGCAATTTGGAATATAACCACTTTTTCACATATCTGATTCCAGATAAAAGTAATTGAACTCTGTTCTCGTGCTTTGAAAATTATATATGTTAATTGAGTTCAAGAACGTTGGATGTAGAATAACAAGCTAGTTACCAGGGGCTCTGTCGCCTTGGAAAGGGATTGTAGGCGCTGACAACCCGTACACCTCCGTCTTTCCGGTCGGGAATAGAAATCATGACGGATTCATGATATTAGAATACATGACACGAATTCAATGATATGGGACTGTAATGTGCCAACATTCCCGTGGGTGGGTTTTATGAAGCGATCAAATTGAAACTGTATTAAATTTGATTTTTTTTTTTTTTTTTTTACATCTTTCATCGGTCCAGCCCGATGTGTAATACTCGATTTCCGAGCAGTAAGTCTATATCCCTCAGTATGAATGTATTTGAATCGTCTGAGGAACTAATAACTGCTAATAAAAGTGTATTCTTCGCCAACTTTTTTTTTTTTTTTGTATTTATGTAGTTCTTCGCCAACTTTATTATCAACTTTCGCTTTCGACTGTAGCATTCTGCTTTACAACTTCTTCACCCACACTTTTATTTGAGGATACCATAGCGCTGCCATCAAATGTGTACCACAAAGGGGGTAGAAATACAGAGAGTGCAATAACGATGGTGTTAAATTGGTGTTAAATTAACACCGCTGATGTTTATATAGGACAACTCTCATGGTCGTGATGTCCTCTATAAGCACCAGTGGCGTTGATTTAACGCCAATTTAACACCAATGTTTTTGAAGAGAAAGAGAGGGACTGTAATGTGCCAACATTCCCGTGGGTGGGTTTTATGAAGCGATCAAATTGAAACTGTATTAAATTTGATTTTTTTTTTTTTTACATCTTTCATCGGTCCAGCCCGATGTGTAATACTCGATTTCCGAGCAGTAAGTCTATATCCCTCAGTATGAATGTATTTGAATCGTCTGAGGAACTAATAACTGCTAATAAAAGTGTATTCTTCGCCAACTTTATTATCAACTTTCGCTTTCGACTGTAGCATTCTGCTTTACAACTTCTTCACCCACACTTTTATTTGAGGATACCATAGCGCTGCCATCAAATGTGTACCACAAAGGGGGTAGAAATACAGCGAGTACAATAACGATGGTGTTAAATTGATGTTAAATTAACACCACTGATGTTTATATAGGACAACTCTCATGGTCGTGATGTCCTCTATAAGCACAGTGGCGTTGATTTAACGCCAATTTAACACCAATGTTTTGAAAGAGAGAGAAATTGTGTGCGTAGGGGTCTTTGTGCGTGCGTGTGTGTGTGTGTGTGTGAGAGAGAGAGAGAGAGCATGAGAGAGAAAGAGAGAGAGAGAGAGAGAGAGAGGGGGGGGGGTAGTGAAAGGCATTAATAATAGATTAATTAAGTTGCAGATCTTGTTTCGTCGTGATTGACTGCAAGTGTTAACGAGATCGACCGATTATTTCCAGAAAGGCGTTGGCTGTCAGCGCCTAATTAAAGCCAATCACCATAATTTACCGACTTGCTGAAATTCATGTTTGAAATACAAAATAACAAAAAATAAATCTGAGCTCCACAGACTTTAAATGCTGTATACCGTAGTCAATTGAATAGGGCAAACTTACCCTCTTACTTCTGAATCAAAGTTACACATTATGATTAGGTTAATATGAATACTTTTAAACTTATACATGCATGGACTCTTAAATTATTCAACATAATTGGTATCTAACATGTTTTTCATGATTTCTCGCAGAACGAAAGATAAAAGGGCAAAGAATTGTATCAGAAGTATGTAATTTTTCCTGTTTCATCCATTTTGTTTATCACGATCCTACTTCAGGACCAAGTTTTTTTTAACGACTTTTCTTTCTTCATTAAAGCTCTATATCACGTATGGCGTGTTCCGACTTCAATTTAGAATGAAATAAAAACTTCCTGCCATGACTAAATAATGAAAACGAGGGATGGAATGTCATAACATTCATCGTAAACCAATCAATGACATTCTAATTCATCATAGTGTATTGAATCTATTACTTTTTTTTCTTATAAATGTCGTCAGAACCGACATTTTAGTTTTATCCTACAGGTGTCCTTAATAGCGTATGCCAAGTGGAGGAAAAATATTTTTTATTGATAAATGTATGTGGCGAATCATTGCTGTATTACTTAATATTTACTTTTAAAAAATAACATCTTTACCCCTATTGTTCATCTTCTTCTTCTTATTTTATCTATTATGATTGATATATAAAGTATAGGATCCCTGTAAGAACCATGGAGGTGTAAATAAAAACGATGCAATTATTTAGATATCCCTGAAATGCGCTATCCGTCATAGTTATGTATTTATAATTTATCATGTAGGGTACATGCAGGTAATATGGGCCCCCTAAGCTCATTTGCCTAATTTGCATAAAATTACGAAATGACACACAGTCTAATCTTTGTTTTATGAAATCAATAACTACTGCTCTAACTTTTATTGTGAAGAGAAACAATTATCACCAACCCCCTGTCTGCAATATTCAAATGTTGACGTCATTACCAAAGTGCCATATTACCTGCATGTGCAGGTAATATGGGCACATGTATTTAATGTATGTTTTAAAAACTACAATGACTCTACCATGTCTGGAATTTGCTTCAAATGTTGAAAATCATTAACTTTAAGATATAATTTGAAATTGTAAGACCCTTCAGTAAATCCTTTGACTATATATTTCATTGTTATGTATTTTTGTATATTATTTCTTTTTAAAAATTATATTTAAATATTATTTTCATTATCACAAGTCAATATAGGCCTACAATAAGTTATTATTTTAATTATATAATGTGAATATACCCCAAAAATCGTAGCAAAGAGATTGATGCCAGAATCATTTCCGCCATTTTGGATGTCCCATATTACCTGCATTAATGTTGCTGTATCAGGCAAGCATTCAATGCCACATTGCACCCCGTCACTAAAACAAATTGACCTGTACACGCTTGTATGATCAAAAATGAAACTATAAGCTTACTAAATATACAAAACAATTGAGGTTACCCCCTCAAACACTCTTTCACCATCACATTCTGTGAAATATAACAATTTTACATCAGGTAAAAAAATGCCGTAAGTTTTACCTACCTTGTTGGTTTTCAGCAATTTTCTCAGAAAAATTTCGGCGTCAGATGCTCTCACGACGATATTTTTTTCGTATACAGTTCATATGAACAACATTATGGTGCTCACACCGGTCACCGGTCCCGGTCACCGGTCGACGGTCACGACATGATTTGCTTCAGGTGGCCCATATTACCTGCTGGCCCATATTACCTGCATGTACCCTATCTTTGAACCTGTTGTTATGGAAATAAAAATAAACAAATAAACAATATATTTACCATCGAAAAGCGCGTAAATAGGGTTTCTTACACCGGGGACTACTAACAATAATAGTTAAATCGCAACGCACCTTCCCTCCACCCATCACAAATTTAATTATCAAGCCACCCTCTTTTATTTTTTGCACCTTTTGGCGCTCATCTTATCTGTAAAACTATTCTTCTGTTGGGCTGTATATGTTTTTGTTATTTGTTTTTGGTTATGTTTATGTTTATTTTATTTTTTTTAAATGAGGGTTCAAAATGGTGGCCCATAAACCCCGTCACAACTTCATTTTCATTTCATTTTCATTTATTTTCATATCTCTCATGTTACATCGGTATACATATTCAATGAACAAAATAATACATATATAAAACAAAACATAAAGGTATAAATGGCCAATATGAAGTAGAGATTACATTAAGAGAAACATGATGGGACCTACATGAAAGCGAGCTTGTAAGGCTGTAGGCCCCAATGTAAGGCTGTAGCCCCCAATTTAATTGTCCGGGGGGTTATTGTCCGGATGTACGTGCCCAATCATCCATGACACAGCAATATTCAGACAAAATATGCCCCTTCGAAAAAATAAAAAAAATTCGCTGGGTTGGTGGGCGAAAGTCAAATTAAAACAATGATTGTGGACATATGTCATTAATAGAACTTTCATGGATGGATGCGTTTTATGAGGGTGAATCAACATTTCTGTGGTTTTTTAGATGATGAAGAATGTGTTCACAGTCACACGATGGAATTCTTCTAATGTTTCTAATAATTCTTATTGTTTTAATCATATTCATCATATTCATGTTCAATGAGTTTCCATGCCGCTTTTCAGTGCTTTGAGATAATTTAACATCGCGTGCACAGCGTATTATAATTGAGATGGAGTTGTCCTCACGTATATTAAAGATATCACGATTTGTCAAGACTTTTAAATCAGCTGAAGTTATTTCCACTTTAAAAAAGTACGTCGAAAATAATTAAAATCTAAAATGACTATTAAATACTAATGTGAGAACACAAAGTCAGTTGAAAGCGTTAAACCACGTAGATCAAGATTAATAAAATTATATTGTTCCAACTATAAAAACAAACTACTGAAAGTTTCAGATCAAATGGAAGTCATTCACTACCTTAAAACAGTGTAACAAACAATTCCAAGCACACAACCGAACACCAGTACCCTCTGCTGCTAGCTCAGCAGGCCCGCTATAAGGGACGGGGACTATACAACAGGACATGGGTGTATGTTGTGCTATGTGGAAAAAGCACATGGTTTTATAAATCATCCGGGGTTGGTTTATAAAATTTGAGTATGAAATCATTGATATCTCGAAGGTAAAGCAAGCAATTAGCTTGCAATTTTGAAGAGATACCAGACTGATCTAAGTGTTCATAATTATGTTGGCAAAATAAGCTAAATCGAATAAAAATGTGTTTTGAATATCATTCAATGTTACTGCATCCCTTTAAGTTTGGCATTTGTTATACCACTAGTCAGCGTTATACCACTAGTCAGCGAACCCGTAAAATAATAGATTGATTCCGTTTTTTGTTTGTGTTGAGGGGGTAATTATGGCCATTAATATCGTTACTGCTAAAGATATGATATTAGTAGAAGTAGTGGTTAAAGTAGCAGGGAAGTGGTCCTGCTGTAAATATTAATTGGCATATTATATTTATACCATTGAAGTTTAAATATCTTGGACGCAAATTGGCACATTTTATATCGTCACATTTAGCTTGAAAGATTTAAAAAAAATTGTATATTTATCATGTTTTGTTAGTTATGAGGTCAAACGTACGTTTCATAAAAGCAACCCCAAGCCCCTATAATAATTGATATCTGTCACCGAAAGAAAGTTTGTTTCATTATCAAAGCCTATACCGTCAACATTCCATATTCAATATTACATAAACCTCTTTCTCATCTCCCAAAATTTCGAATACAACGCTATTTTTCTCTGAATTGCGCCATAAGAACATTTGGTTTAATTCCCTATCAAGGTTTGAACATTCCAAGCCAGGTTTTACCCCGTCATTCCCTGTGCATGACCAAACGCCAATGCACTTTCACCACATGTTTGGTACAAGGCTAAGATTATTGAACAAATTCTGATGACGCCTCATAGCTATTACATACCCGTCAATTTGCACACTTAATTGTTCTTGACATGTATTATGATTGGAACATTCAAGGATCGAAGGGGGGGGGGGTAAATCTCGATTGTTTTCTTTTTTTTTCTGAGACTCTTACAAAACACATGACTGAGTATTAACAACAAGTAGTCGCGTTACTACATGGAACCTCGTTAAAAAAACAAAAAACAATACAAAACAAAAATAAACAAACAGTTAGCAACAAAAGGTTATATTTGGAAATGAATGTTGTATCGAATCGAATGTTGAAATCATTATACAAATGTGACTTTAGAAGTTTCAATTTCAAATGTTATTTAACGAAATTATATGAAGATGCTACCAGAATTAATGTTTTCAATATATTGTTACCTTATTATACTTAGAATTATCTTGTGTTTTTTTTTCTTTGTAGGGACTCGAATGAAAAAGGAAAAGTAAAAAAACAAAATAGAGAGAAAAATTAGAAAGAAAAATCTATTAATGACCGACCCCAGTGAAAGGACTTATGAATGAAGACAAAATTTTGGATGGCCCAAGACCCCCCCCCCCTCCCCGCCCATCACTTCTGTAGTGAGTACGGAGGGTAGAAATGGTGGAAGAATAGTGACGTCATCATTACCATGTTCGTGTCAAAACAACAACTGTAACCGCAGTCTGATCATTTAATTTGATTAAATAACTGTTTAATTTAGCATTGAGCATAAAGTGAAAATACATCAGTAGCATTATGGTGAGCTCGCAACTGTGTCATTTGACCGCAAGTGTTTTGGTGCTACCTAGTAGTGAACCACAGAGACTGATATAGCAGAGTTTACCACAACACAAGGTCCGCCATTTTTGTGGTAAGAAACATGGCCGCACGCGTCTGAGGTCATTAATGGGAATCTCCTCACTCCTCTACAAATAATTTAGTGATATCCTCACCTAGTAATGGTCACATTGACAAGAATATGGAGGTCTGTCGGTGAGTTATGAATCCAACAAGACAATAGTCATTTCTCGTACTGGATTTTGAACTATTACATAACTGCACTATCAGATACTTTCTTAATGTTGTTTAGAAAAGGTGGGGCTGGAGACACACATCTTCTGTACTCTTCCGGGGACCGAAAAGCATTATTATTTTGTCGCCTTAGAACGTCAGGTAATAAGACTACGGAACGCGAAGCGAATTTCTGTTTTGCTGTGTGTTCAAGCGAACAGAATGTACACATTCGTGAAGTGACGGCCTTAAAAGTGTGCATATTATTTTGCGCTTCACTGATTCGCACCAACTTCAGACCAATCGGCTGCCTTCGTTTGCTTAATGGCATGTTCGTGTAGTCTTTGCGTTCAGCATAGTTACACTCTACCAACAGAATAAATATCGGTGAAATACTTGGCTTCCATAAATCGGTTTTAGGAAGATACAACATTCCTCTGAAATTCTTAAGTTAGGTCTTGCAAACTATACCCCAAACTCAGAATGGAGTTTTACCTCTTTTGTCGGAATAGATTTGTCAAGGTTACATTGCACAAGTTATATTAATGACATAACTTGGCACAATATGTGTCCTTGAGTGTGCATTTTCTAGTGAGTGTACGCTCATACCTAATCAAGGCGTCACGTTTCTGGACGAGCATAGTACTCACGATCAGTTGACCTCTTTGTGGAAAAAATGGGGTCACAGAAAATAAAAACAACAACTGAAAACAAGTCAACAGAGCTAAAAAATTGTAGCATATGGTTTATATTCACGTGCTAATTGTTTTGCACTTTCCAGTACATCTGTATACATGTATTTACACAAACATTGTTAAAAAGAATACTAGGGGGCTGTAATAGGCGTATATCGTAGTTTTAAAAATTTTAAAATATAAATCATTCCACTCTAAGCAAATCGAGTTACAATTAAAATGACTATTCTTGGTGAAGTTTTCATGGATTTTAACAAAATAATATTGACCTCATACTAAAGTCTTGAGCAGGTCGCCCGTGACGTCAAACAATTTAAAGTAACTTCGATAATCATTTTCAGTTCAGTTAAGACTTTCCCTCTGAATGAATGATCAACTGCAGGTCATCAGCATTAAATGAACATTTTCGTAGACTGACGACCAAAGGTTCGCTGGACACTGTTGGCATCAGCCGTTTCAAGAAATCACTCCGCGCCTGGAGGTCTGTTAGGCCAGGGTAACCCTAATTAATAGTTTACGACTCACAACGATGTGCTTGTCTAATTAGCCAGGTAAAGTTCACTGACCTTACACGATCACAGTGCCAAAGACAGTACGCCAAACTCGTTCACATTTGCCTCATGATGCCACCGTCCACCCTTCCCCCCCCCCCCCTCTCTCTCTCTCTCTCTCTCTCTCTCTCTCTCTGTCTGTCTATCTCTGTGTCTCTCTCTGTCTGTGTCTCTCTCTCTCTCTGTCTCTCTCTAGTGGCATTTCCAAGATTTGAAAATTGGGAGGGGGCAGCCGAAAACTAAAAAGAAAATAGGGCGCTGACGCAAATGGTAATTTTGCTCATTATGTTCAATGAGTGGTTTCTGAAAAGTAAGGGGTAAATACCATAATTGGTTCTCTCTATTTTTGCTCTATATTTTGTTCCTCTGTCTGTCTCACACCTACTCTCAAATCTATTAAGATATCTTTTAAGGCATATATAATTTATGCTTATCTATCTCAGTCTATACAGTGGGTCCCAAAAAGAACTATACACTTTTGAAATGGCTACCAAATAAAGATAATAAGATTCTTGGGTAAAATATTTATATGTATATAAAGCTCATATCCTCAACTATCATTATGACACCAAAAATTCCAAAAATGACACATGCTTCAGTGAGTAATGCCCATTTTTGTAAAGGACACAAAAATTACCCTGCGCAGGAATTCACGATTCATTTTGCACCAGTTTATGGAACGCCATGAAGGAGTCAAAATTAATGATGGAATAAAATCAGCAAACGGAGTAAAAAATAAACCAAAGGTTAGAAAAACAATCAATATTATGCAAAAATATACTGTTTCACTGTTTTGTTTTCATATCATTAAATTTTGATTGACTTCAGTTTATTTTTGTCTCATATCAATTCTAGTTGTAAACTTAAGGGGAAGAGGGCGCTATCACTCTACGCAAAGCGAACGCGGCCATAGACTTTTTGTATTTGGCCGAGGAGAAATAGTTTTCCTGGAGGGTTTGAATCCTGTACATTCTGATCCATATGTCCAGACAGGGGGCAGGGCGTATCCAGGATTTCCCAATAGGGGGGGCGCAAGAAATTTTTATCGCCGTCAGGGGGAGGGGGAGGGGGTTCTTCTAATTCATTATTGTACATGAAATTCCACATTTTTTTTCAATTATCACAAAAGTTACATTAGTTTCTATACCCTAAGACATTGTATTGCGTTAGAAACCTATTTATGTGTGCATAGATATACCCTTCTGATTTGGATACTGCGAGCGCGAAACGAGAGTCGAAATGTTGAGGTTTTTAAAAGTTATATGAAATAAATAAAGGGGCATTTCTAGTATCATGAAAATGGTAGATATTATTGTGTATTATAGACCCAATTTAGTATCCGCGAGCGCGAAGCGCGACCTGAATTTTAATTTTTAATTAGGTAAAATATTGTGAGTTTATTTGTGCATCATGATTTGGTATCAGCGAAGCGCGAAGCGGTAGCCGAAAATTTGGGGTTTAAATTTTATAACTGGTAAAATTTAGGTAAACTATTTATGTGCATTTGATTTGTTTGTCAGCGAGCGCGAAGCGCGAGCCGAAAATTTGGGGTTTAGAATTTTTGTAAGGTAAAATTTAGAGTTATTATTGTGCATTTGATTTGTGCATCAGCGAGGGCGAAGCCGAGCCAAAAATTTGGGTTTCAAAAGTTTTTGAATTAATAAAGGGTACTTTCTAATAAATCCATGAGCCAACTATGTTCCCAGGAGGCCGATGGCCCAGGTAGGCAGAGGGTCCAAGAGGCCTCTTTTCTTTGTGATATTTGAAACTTATAGTTTTAAATATTTTACTTTTCGTCACTAATGTATTTCTTTTCTTATAAAAAAGGGCGTTTTGAGCAATTATTGCAAAATACAATATGAGAAAAGTCGGCCTCGTGGGCCCTCCCACATATAGCCGCCTTAGTTATGGTCGTTAGAACAAATTCCCTTCTCTTTCTTTCTTTTTCTTCTTTTTCTTTCCCTTTTTCCTTCTTTCTCCCTTTTTCCTCCTTTTTTTTTTTTTTTAGTCGGCAATAGGGGGGGGGCGCCGCGCTTTTGCGCCCCCCCGATACTTGCTCCCTGGTCCGACATACATTTCAAACAGACCAGATACCTCTCTATAACTTGATACATAAGAATATTGCTCTGTTATGGTTTGAATCCTTTCATTTCTGATCCATAGTCCAGACAGACATTTCAAACAGACCACTATCCTCTATAACGTGTTACAAGAATAGTCCCTGTATATGGGTTTGAATCATCATGATCATGTCATTCTGATCCTATAATCCAGACAGACTATTCTAAACAGACCACGATACCTCTATAACGTGTTACAAGATGTAGTTTTCTGGTAGTGGGTTTGAATCATGTACCTTCTGATCTCCATAGTCCAGACAGACATTTCAAACAGACCACGATATCCTTCTATAACTGGGTTACAAGACTATTTTCTGTATGGGTTTGAACCATATACCTTGTGATCCAGAGAGAGAGAGAGGGGAGAATAGAGAGAGAGATCCGTTAAACCAAGAAACCTCAATACACATGCTATGTTAGATAGTGTTCTGGTCAGGATATGACTTCCGTACCTTCTGATCCATAACCTAGAGAGACATAACCGCTAGACCATGGCAAGTCTTCACGTTCTATATGAAAGATGACCAATGACTCATTGTCGAGCATTTTGTTCATAACATTCATTTCAACATGTCCCGAATTCTCTTTTTGTTTACTACTTGACCGCCTGTGTTCGTTTGGCATGTATTTGATGTATGTGAAATATGTCGATGTGACGTCTGCAAACTAAAAACACTATACAGTGCGTCCCCAAAAAGAACTTTAACACTTTTTAAATAGCTACCAATAGAATATATATGATTATTGGGTGGATGGTTATATGATTATATTATTATTATATAAATGCTCTATATCCTCAACATCTATGATACAATTCAATTCCGAAAATAACGCATACTTCAGTGATTAATGCCCACTTTTGTAGCACACAAAATTATCTCTGCTGCGCAGATAAATCTATTCTATTTCTATTGTCACCTGGTTATTGGAAGCGCATGTGTAATGATTATAATGATAATGTATGATATCAATCGGTCCTACACTTAACATATCAATTTCTACTGCTCACGTGAATGTAATCTATACGTATGACATTAGAATCTTAATAATAAGACGCGTCCATTATTTGAGGAGGGGAATAGCGCAACATTACATTGCATGAGTTTAGTGGAAATGCACGCAGCTGAAAAAAAAACCCGCGCTAACGCGGAGAAGCGACGATTGACCACAACTGCATGCATTATTACTTAGCGCACAAAAACTCGCCTAAGAAAACTCCCTGTCGGTAAAAATGGAATGTCAGTCGATCCGTTCGAGGAAATTAGTCCTGGACATGAAATAATAATTGAACTTTAACATAGTTTCGTAGGTAGATGCTTCAGACCAGATTGGGGAAAAAGACATTTTGCAAGCCGTATAAACACCATTGTGCTAAAGTTGTAATCAGAATCTTTATTCACATAGATTGATGTTCCTAACGATTATTGATATAAATAGTGATTCTTGTCACATCTTGTCGAAGACGCCGTCCACATCGATATGCATGTGAATATGCGGAAATATTGACCCATCGAGTAAGATTCTTTGTGATAATGTTCAAAGTGACAGGACTTTTTTTTAACAAAATCGAATGAATGTACCATATTTGGAAAGCTTAGAATTCAAGCTTTTTAAAAAACTGCTTGATCATTAGGTGTAAATATAATTTATGCGTAATCGAGGAAGATGACTATGCAGCGTATGAGCTATTTTGAGAGCAAAATTGGCCATATGTACAGGGAATTTGATCTTACTAGGATTCGAATTGACACAAGTGACGGACTTTTTTCCCTTTGCAATAGAGTTATTCTATTTTTGAAAAATTCGGACTCTTAGCGTACTTATTCAAGTTGATCATTTCTTTGAAAAGATAGTTGCTCCCATAATCAAGAAAACAAAGTGAAAAAACTGTGCAA
>CALNVZ010002974.1:10160172-10188953 GCA_940671915.1 Paracentrotus lividus
TCAATCGGCACACAACATATCAAGTTTACTTCCACGTGAAATGTAAAAATCTAACGTATGACATTAAATCTTAACATAAGACGCGTCCATTATTTGAGGAGGGGAAACGCAACATTATCATTCATGAGTTTAGTGGAATGCACGCAGCTGAAAAACAAAAACCCGCGCTAACGCGGGAAGGCGACGATGACAACTGCATGCATTATTACTTAGCGCACAAAAACTCGGCCTAAGAAAACTCCCTGTCGGTAAAATGGATTGTCAGTCGATCCGTTCGGAGGAAATTAGTCCTGGACATGAAATAATAATTGAACTTTTATCATAGTTTCGTAAGGTAGATGCTTCAGACCAGATTGGGGAAAAAGACATTTTGGCAAGCCTATAACACCATTGTGCTAAAGTTGTAATCAGAATCTTATTTCACATAGATTGATGTTCCTAACGATTATTGATATAAATAGTGATTCTTGTCACATCTTGCGAAGACGCCGTCCACATCGATATGCAGTGAATATGCGGAAATATTGACCCATCGAGTAAAGATTCCTTTGTGATAATGTTACAGAAGTGACAGGACTTTTTTTTAACAATATCGAGAGATGAATGTACCTATATTTGGAAAGCTTAGAATTCAAAGCTTTTTAAAAAACTGCTTGATCATTAGGTGTAATATAATTATGCGTAAATCGAGGAAGATGACTATGAGCGTATGAGCTATTTTGAGAGCAAAATTGGCCATATGTACAGGAATTTGATCTTACTAGGATTCGAATTGACACAAGTGACAGGACTTTTTTTTCCCTTTGCAATAAGTTATTCCTATTTTGAAAAATTCGGACTCTTAGCGTACTTATTCAAGTTGATCATTTCTTTGAAAAGATAGTTGCTCGCCATAATCAAGAAAACAAAGTGAAAAAACTGTGCAAAATTACAAAAAGTCTATGGCCGCGTTCGCTTTGCGTTAGAGTGATACGCCCTCTTCCCCTTAAGTTTACAACTAGAATTGATATGTTTGATTCCATCATTAATTTGACTTATTCATGGCGTTCCATAACCAGGTGCAAAATGAATAGTGAATTCCTGCGCAGGGTAATTTTTGTGTGCTTTACAAAAGTGGGCATTAATCACTGAAGTATGCGTTATTTTCGGAATTGTTTGTATCATAATGATAGTTGAGGATATGAGCTTTATATATTTATATACCATTTCCCCAATAATCATATATATTTCTATTTGGTAGCTATTTAAAAAGTGTATAGTTCTTTTTGGGACGCACTGTATAGTGTTTTTAGTTTGGCAGACGTCCATACGACTATTTGAGTCACTAATCATGCCAAACGACCACAGGCGGTCAAGTAGTAAAACAAAAAGGAATTCGGGACATGTTGAATGAATGTTATGAACAAATGCTCGGACACTGAGTCATTGGTCATCTTTTCATAGAACGTGAAGACTTGCCATGGTCTAGCGGTTATGTCTCTCTAGGTTATGGATCAGAAGGTACGGAAGTCATATCCTGACCAGAACACTATCCTACATAGCATGTGTATTGAGGTTTCTTGGTTTAACGGATCTCTCTCTCTATCTCTCTCCCTCTCTCTCTCTCTGGATCACAAGGTATATGGTTCAAACCCATACCAGAAAACTATTCTTTGTAACACGTTATAGAGGTATCGTGGTCTGTTTGAAATGTCTGTCTGGACTATGGATCAGAAGGTACATGATTCAAACCCATACCAGAAAACTATTCTTGTAACACGTTATAGAGGTATCGTGGTCTGTTTGAAATGTCTGTCTGGATTATGGATCAGAATGTACATGATCATGATGATTCAAACCCATACCAGAGGACTATTCTTGTAACACGTTATAGAGGTATAGTGGTCTGTTTGAAATGTCTGTCTGGACTATGGATCAGAATGTACAGGATTCAAACCCATACCAGAGCACTATTCTTTGTATCACGTTATAGAGAGGTATCGTGGTCTGTTTGAAATGTATGTCTGGACCAGGGGCGTATCCAGGGGGGGCGCAACAGCGCGCGCCCCCCTATTGGCCGACTAAAAAAAAAAAAAAAAGGAGAGAGGAAAAAGGGAAAAGAAGGAAAAAGGGAAAGAAAAGAAGAAAAAGAAAGAAAGAGAAAGGGAATTTGGTTCTAAACGACCATAACTAAGGCCTTTAATGTGGGGAGGGCCCACGAGGCGACTTTTCTCATATTGTATTGCAATAATTGCTTCAAACGCCCTTTTTTTAAAAGAAAAGAAATACATTAGTGACGAACAAGTAAAATTTTTAAAACTAAAGTTTCAAAATTTCACAAAGAAAAGAGGCCTCTTGGACCCTCTGCCTCCTGGGCCCTCGGCCTCCTGGGAACATTAGTTGGCCTCATGGTGTTATAGAAAGTTACCCCTTTATTAATTCAAAAACTTTTGAAACCCCAAATTTTTGGCTCGCGCTTCGCCCTCGCTGATGCCAAATCAAATGCACAATAATAACTCTAAAATTTTACCTTACAAAATTCTAAACCCCAAATTTTCGGCTCGGCTTCGCGCTCGCTGACACCCAAATCAAATGCACAATAATAGTTCTAAATTTTACCGTTTAAAAAAATTTAAACCCCAAATTTTCGGCTCACGCTTCGCGCCTCGCTGATACCAAATCATGATGCACAAATAATAACTCCAATTTTTACCTTTAAAAAATTTTCAGCTCGCGCTTCGCGCTCGCGGATACTAAATTGGGTCATTATACACAATAATCTACCATTTTCTAGTACTAGAAATGCCCCTTTATTTATTTCATATAACTTTAAAACCTAACATTTTCGACTCTCGTTTCGCGCTCGCAGATTCCAATTCAGAAGGGTAATAATAATGCACACATAAATAGGTTTCTACGCAAACATACATTGTCTTAGGTATAGAAACTATGTAACTTTTGTGATAATTGAAAAAAAATGTGGAATTTCATGTACGATATAATTAGAAGAACCCCCTCCCCCTTCCCCTGACGGCGATAAAAATTTCCTTGCGCCCCCCCTATTGGGAAATCCTGGATACGCCCCTGCCCTGTCTGGACTATGGATCAGAATGTACAGGATTCAAACCCATACCAGAGAACTATTCTTTGTAACATGTGTATAAAGGTGTCTTGGAATGCAATGTGTATTCCAGGGTATAGGGTTCAAATCTCTTCACTTGCACTAATGTCGTTTTGGAAGACATTTATTTTGTCAATTTGATTGATATAGCTTTATATCAATTATATAGCAAATAATTTTATATCAAATAACTTCATATCAATTATAATTATAATTGATATAACTCTATGAATTGTATCAGAGTACATGAAAATAAGGTCTATTGGACATGTTTAAGATCAGGAGTTTACTTACTAATTTGATCTGTTGACGGAATAAGCCGTTTAATACACCTTTGAAATAGGAAAATGAAGAATCGTTTTTTTTTTTTTATTGAGAGTCACAAAATGTGCATGGTGATGAATGAATAAAAGCAAATTCGTGATTCATTTCATAAATAAGGAATAACAAAATAATATTAGGTATTGAGGTTTTTAAGGATGTGGAAGAGAGAAAGAGAAGAGAGTGTTATAAAGACGATCCATTAAAATGTCATTCATTCTGTGAGTAACTTCATGTAGTTTTTTTTTTCTATTTCACTGTCACGTATTCCTAATTTGTTTCATCTTTCATCGCAACCTTCACGCGCAATTTGCCGACAAGGGTCAAACAAGGTTTAAGTTTGGGAGGGGGCATCGAAACTCTTCCTTTCCAGCCTTGTCGAACTCCAGGGTTTTTGTTTTGTAAAAGTAGCACCCTGAAAATTTCCAGGCACCTAATGAACGATCCATAGTAGCGATTAGAAAATTTCTCCTTAATAAAAAAAAAACAGAAAAGTTCTTGCAGCAGGGCTTCAAAAATACTTGTAATCTTACTGCACAATTTGCAGTAAAATTACAGAAATTTGGTATTATGGGGTATGAAATTTTACAAATTTCCTGTAATAAACGTCTTTTTTCCTTTTCCTTACAGACTTGTTCTGGTAAATGGCAGAAAATTTCCAGAATATACAGAATGAGTCTGTATTTTTTCCCCTCCTTAATAAAAACAGAAAAAGTTCTGTTATCTTGCTGCACAATTGTTGACATAATTTACAGTAATATTACAGTAAAAATACAGAAAATTGGTATATTCTGGAAATTGTCTGCAATTTAACAAAACAGGTCTGTTTTAAAAAGGAAAAAAAAGTCTTTTATTACAGGAAATTTGTACAATTTCATACCCCATATACCAATTTTCTGTAATTTTAGTATAATTTCAGTAAGATTCCGGGGGGGGGGGGGGTGATTCACTACATTAAAAATCAATCCCAACCATGGACCTATGGAACTGCAACATGGCTATTGATTTTATCCCAGTTGGGATTGATTTTAAGCGTTAGTGAATCACCCCCTGATGTTCTTGAAGCCCTGCTGCAAAAACTTTTCTGGTTTTTTTTTTTTTTTTTTTTTTTTTTTTAACACCGTGGATGTTGTTTATAACTTCATTTATTATTTCAAAAATTATTTGTGTCCGAGATAAACTGTCAGTGGAATCGATTTGATAATATGGAAACATTCTTTTTGAGCATTTGCTTTGGCCCTGGCCATCGTTAAAAAATAATAATAATAATAATAAAAAACGTTTAACATAATTATAAATTCTATCGGGTATCCATTCAAAACCTGGGGCGTCACAGAAAATCGATGTTCATTCATGACCAGAGAAAGTTAGTACCATAAAAACTTCGCAGGGACTTGAACTCACAACTTTCACGACCCCATCATTAAACCATTGGACTTCTATAAACATGGCATTCAACTAACACCTTTTTGCCCAAACTCATCTTTGCTCAGCCTCATCGCACTAATTAAGAACCACATGATCCTTTAACTTCGTGCTAAAATTCACCATAAAACACTCATAATAAACACTGATAAAAAAAAAAACCTAACGAGCGTTATATAGGTAAATGATAATGAACCCGGTCCTCTTAAAGTTCCATCTTTCCAGGATGACAGTCTTATGTATTCAGACTCGTTTGGCTCATTTTGGGATATACAAGCGCCGAATGCCTTAGCTTAGAGGAAATGTGTTGGAAAAAATGATGAATTAGGTGGCTGAATATCCTAAGTAGGTGGAGGTAAATTGTCAGCACTTTCAAGTGCGAAACGGTGTTACATTCTCCTCTCTCATCGAGAGTTCCTCATCATAAATCTGTCACTTGCTGAATGACATTGACTTAACTTGACGCCAGTCAGTCCCACCAAGTCCAAATCCACCCCATTTGAATTCGCCTTCAGCAAGTCGAACCCCACCAAGCCTCTTCCGACTGCGCGACATTTGTAGTCCTTTTGACCTGGTCACCCAAAGTTTGCGTGGACATCCCCTATCGAAACAAGGAGGTTTTCATAATGGTGTTACTGTTAATTACTTCCATTTGGCATGTTTGGGTCTTCATTTCCACCCTTTTTCACCCCTTTTCACTTTGTTTTATTTGAATTAAAGACTTGTGACCTACATGCATAAATAACAATATTTTGCAAGAGAAAATAATAAAATATATGTGCGTACATTGTAAACACCACAGCTTTAAAAATCACTCTTTTCATATTTCGAAGGCTTTATGGTTATCACACCGTTTTGTGTGTGTGTGTGTGTGTGTGTGTGTTTTGTTTGTTTTTTGTTGTTGTTTTTTTTAAGCGGAACACTTTTGCTTTACAATGATGCAAATAACATGAATAAGTGGCAATGGGAACTATATAAGCGCTCACTTACACCTAAAATATTTTATGAATTAGTTGATGTTTGGACAGTATTTAGCGCTCTCTGCAGCCTTATATTTTGTACTGTTTGTGACTGCATGTCAGGATCAAGATATCATAAGTTGAATCTTGACAGATGTTTGTGTTATTTTGGTAGTGATCCACTACACGAGGTTTTAGGAGTTCTAAACTCACTTTTCTTTTATTTCTATGAGCATCTTATATTGTCCACCCTTTCGTAAAATAAATCCATAATCCACCCCTTTCTGATATCTCTGCGTCAGTGTTGGACTTAAAGCTTTTTTTATTTTCGATAATTCGAGGTTCGTAATGACTGTCCTATGCCCTGTAACATAGAAAGTTATGACCAATTGCAAATGTTAAATTTTAAACCATTAAACAATATAGGTAATTCTTGATACATAGACTTCTTGCATAAAAGTCTCACATTGAACAATCAGAATTGTTGCTCAACATATACAATTGATAGTGACTCTTCATAATTATAGAGGTTTTGGTCGTCATCCCTGTATTTACGTCTTTATTTAAAAACAGTGTGTAATTCTCTGACCCCGTTACGGGGTTACCCTGGGTAAACAAAATAAAAGAAATTTATAAGATAAATAATAATAAAACTATAATGATCTATCTCACATGTCCTTGGATTTGATAATTATTGACAGTGAATATGGGCATCTAAGCCTGTCATACCATCGACATAATCGTTTATCTGCTGCACACATTCAATAAACCATGCTGAAAAACATTTAATAACTCTCTCTCTTTGTATCCCTCCTCTCTCGCCCATATCGTTTTCAGGTATGAAGGAGACTGCTTTTATATCCGCCATCAGTTCAGCGGGGCTCGTCCACGCCATCGCCCAGGGCTGCAGTCGCGGCACCCTAGATCGATGTTCATGCGATGACGTCAGCTTCAGCGCCGAGGCCAACCGCGAAGCGTGGAAATGGGGAGGGTGTGGGGACAACCTCAAGTACAGTCAAAGGTTTCTCAAAGACTTCTTGAAGAACAGATCGAGTGGAAGCAGAGACCTCAGGAGCAAGATGGAGAGACATAACAGTGACCTTGGGATAAGGGTAAGATGGTCGTTTTAAAGCCAGTTACAAAATTTTCGGATCGAACTAATTCCTCATTTTTCGAGCTATTCCATGGATCTCAGCACACATTAAACATTGTCTTGGGATGAGGATGTACAAGACACACCTTTTGAATGTGCCGAATATCGAATAAAGCAAAACTATTGTTATTCTTTTTCTTTTAGAGTACTTTATCTGGTACGTCTGGTAAAATCCGTAACTACACTCAATATGAATCACTTAATGGCTCTTGGGGATGAAAGTTTGTAAATTATATACATTACATACAATCACTACGTTCCATTATTATTGTAAGTAGTTCCTTCGGATCACTAAACTATACAATAACATTTTGTCCTTTCTAAAGATGAAAACTGAAGTTGATAAACAAAATATCTCTATAAAGACAGGAAATATCGCATCTACTTTGGTGGGGACCGGGGGTCATCTATTTGGGTCACGTGCTATCTCATTTTTGTCTATCACATGACCTTTGACAATGTGATATCAGGTGGTGTCTAGCCGACCTTTCATAATAGCTTTCTCTCTGTAGTTCAGTAAAATTCTCATGATTATATTAATAATTACTCAAAGTAGAAAACGTGTGGTATTAAAATATTAGTAAGAGCCGTGATAACGATACTCAATGATGCCAATACTAATGTTCCTATACATTTGTTTTTCTATTATAACCAAATAAATTGCTTTACCATAGTGCATATTCAATTACTCAGTTCCCTACTTTGGTTTGTAAACGGAAGCGACCTAGTAATATGAATACACATTTTACTGTAATATTTAATCAACATCGATGGAAAGATAAAATGTTTATAGTGAATTTAATTATCCTTCAGAACATAGGATTCCTTTTTTCTTTTTTATTTGATCATGAGGATTTTAAGTCCGAACGAATGACCATTCAAGGGCCGCGAATCGTTTTTGAAATTGGATGGCTGAGCCGAAAGTGTGTGGGGTGGGGGTGGGGGTTGAACGGGCTAAAAAAAAAAATCACAAATCTATGGTCATTTTCGCGTTTTTGTACACGTTTTTAGAAAAAAAGTGGGGTCTGCAGCCCCCAGCCTCCGCGGCTCCATGGCCACCGTCATTTAAATATATCTGTCTATTGTTATGTCAAACAGAATGATGTCCGTAAACTATATAGAGACATCTTAAACACCCACTTTGTTTTTCTTAAATAATCGGCAAGATGAAAGAATATTGTTTTGTCGCTTGATTTGTGGCTAGAATTTCACAAGCCCAAACCGGCCGCTCGGTTCCATGTCATTCGTTCACATTTTTTTTTACTTGACATTAATGCCGTTCTGGCTCCCAGAAATTTATGCAAAAATATTTTCCTGAAGTTTGGCGACTCTTCCAAATCAGGACTCTATCACCATGGTTATTGAATGAATAAAGAATTCAGTGAACCTCGAATAAACGCTGGTCTTTGCATCACAATCTTTATTTTCCCTGTCAGGGTAGATTAAAAATGGGTTAAATGATGTAATTGGTGTTATTCGTGTTAAAAAGAAGAACGATTGGGAATAATATTGGAAGTTCGAGGATAGTTTGTCTGTAAGTAATCTGAAATGTTTGAAGTAACACAATTTGTTATTATTGGCACACACTCAGTCATGTATTTTTTTTTTTCATTTTGTGTTTTATTGAATCAAAAGATATTGGTAAACCGAAAACTACAAAAAATAAGAATGGAAATGACAAGTAAAAGATGGTTCTTGTTTAATAATTTAATATTTGTAATGGAATATTGGAGTATCTCAAATTCGAGTGTCTATGGAATAGGCCTACGTGGTTGATTGGATTCTTTAAAATATATATACAACGCACTTTTGCTTGAAAGGCTGTATTTTGATAATGAGTCAGTTTTATTTATAGGCCCTACACTTTTTTATTAGCAACCAAACATTCTTGTCTTGATTTTCCCTCTTTCTTTTTCTCTCCATCTGCCTTTTCCAGACTGTTCGGCGAAGAGTTGACAAGGTCTGCAAATGTCACGGCATATCAGGAGCGTGTACGACACAGACATGTTGGAAGCAACTTGGCACTTTCCACACCATCGGCGAAGATCTCAAAGAGAAATACGAACGAGGCGTACAAGTAATCCTCGCGAATCGTGCCGACGGCGAAAACGAGCTCGTCCGCAGACGGACTTCACCCAACGATGAAAAGGCATACGCCGATTCGCCCTCGTCTCCTGGACAAGGCGACCTGGTGTTTGAGAGAACGTCGCCGGATTTTTGCACGCCGAGTAAATATACGGACGGGACTGGGGGACGAACTTGTGATAAGTTTAGGACTTGTAATAGCTTGTGTTGTGGGCGGGGCTACAATATCAGGAGTGTCATGGTGACACGCGCGTGTCAGTGCAGATTCCATTGGTGCTGTGACGTCATCTGTCAGCGCTGTACGACGCGCGAAGAAATCCATCTTTGTAGAGCGTAACTGAAGGAAATAAAGTTCTTGTGAATGGACTAGAAGTTTTTGAATGGGAGACCAACATCGATGTTTTAGATGAATTTATATGACGCATTTGCGCATAGTGACAATCGAATGTTAAATTCACATTGAGTCGCGACGCGTCGGTGATTCAACGCACAACTTAACGACGAACTCAATTCTATCTAACATTAATTTTGTTTATGTATGTGAACCCAACCAAGATGTGGTACATGCAAAACAATAGATTTATGGTCATTTTTTTATGTGATATTTGCTTCCACCTATGTACTCTTGCCATTTTATCCGTAGAAGATCACAGCTTCCAACAGTAAAAACAACAATATTTTTTAAAATAGAAAAATGACAACCTTCCTTAAATTCCTTTGTGTGACACCAATGGATATACTCTTATGTCATTAATTGATCAAAAATGAGTATATTTTTTCCTCATAGTCTTCCGAGTTTTTAAAAATGGATTCATATGAAGATGTTCACCGAATGTAATTATTTTACCATATCAATATTTTAAGATGTACGATCATAGAATTTGTGACGTAGGGAATACTATGCTTGGTCTACGTACGTGCGTACGTAGGTGACTTCTAGAGTACATGCCCATACATATTTTTCAACGAAAATATTCACTTTCATTGTAATATCTAATATAAGTTTTCCCGGTCAAGTTCAAACTATCTAAGATCAATTTGACATTTCCTTCAATCAGTTTCGTCCGAAATGTGATCGCGATTAAAAATATGCAATCGAATTCGTTTATGAACGCCCCCCCCCCAAAAAAAAAAAAAAAAAAAAAAAAAAAAACACCATTTAATCCAATTTCAAATTGCGCTGTTGAATTTCATTTTGTTAGCAGTGGTATTCTTCTATGGTCGCTTAAATTCGTCCATTCATGCACATTGACGAAATTTATTACAAACAGTTATCATCGCACAAAAACGAAATTGAGAGCTCATTAACGAATATGAAAGAACATGAACGAAATCGCATGCTCTAAGCGTTGATTTAAATGACCGGTAGCTCCGCTCGGCCAGGTATCGTTTCAAATGAAGGAACATTAACGAATTCGATTGAAAAGAGTTTAAAGTTGACCGGGAAAACCTATAATATGGATCATATACCGATACATCAATAGACCCTCATTAGCTATATCGTCTGGGTGAAGTAAACAAAGAACCCGAAAATAGTAATTGTATCATTTCTATTATTGTTCGATAGTATATTATCAATTAAATAATTAGTAACGTTTTGAATAATATTGTCTGTTGTTTGATACTTATTTCATGAAATAATAATATTTCATTACAAAAGAATTCTTTCTTACGAAATCCTCACATATAATTTATTTTACATTCATATTAATATTTTATTCTGTTAATATTATAGTATATATTATATGATGGAATAGACTTACTTGACCGTTATTCTCTTTCCACTGCAGGGCATTACGAGGATCATATTGTAAAGTGAATATTGATGTTAGTATGTAAATTTAGTACAGAGGAACGAGGCCACAAGCATAGAGTATGGTACATATGCCATTATTTTGCTGAAAATGATTATTTAGGTGGTATTGATTCAAAATCAGGTGGGTGACACTTTGGTCAATAGCGATTTTCAGTCACAGATATCTTGATAATAACGCCATATTTTGCAAAAAGTTGAATTCTTTAAGCTGTTCATTTATCCCTCTAAAAATAACATAATAAAAACTTGAAGATTGAGCAGTTTATTAAAGGGATTGAGTAACTTTCAAAAACAAGAGCAATTAGATCAAGATTAATATAATTATATTGTTCCAACAGTAAAAACAAACGGCTTATGCTAAAGTGTTGCGTTGTGGCGCGGCGCGGCGCGTTAAAAAAATGGAAATAATCGACGAAAAAAAAACAAGGTGTCTTCAAAGCGTCCTTACGAAAGGAAAGATTCTGGATCGATTTTTGTGAAATTTTTGGAAATGATTATCATTTTTCGGACTCGAGACTTTAGCATAGCCCTTGTGTGGGGTTAGTGCATGTGTGTGTGTGTGTGTGTGTGTGTGTTCAAAAATTGTGTGACTAATAGTTCCAAAACGATGCATATGGATTTTACCCTAACACTTAAGCGTCAACCCCTTCTAACACACTGCGCGCCGCTATAGAAAGCTGCAAAACGGTACAATTTTCCTCTTGTTTCAACCATATCTTTTGACCCGATGGGCCTAGTTCACCAACGGAAAAAGTATTAGAAAATGTAACTCTTCTTCGTTTATGGTGATATAAAATCACGATTTTTTTTGCTCTTTCAGCGTACCGTCATTTTTGTTTGAATTTCATCAATTTTGTCAAAGTTTCTATGGTATTGAACTTTTTTGACTGAATGCTTCCGGCTTTATCAGTAAGTTTCTTGCCGGGAGTGGGCTATTTTTCACCAACGGAAAAAGATTTAAGTTATTCAGCTCATTCTGAAAATGTTGATATATAATTATTCTTATTGGATGAAAAAAAAAAGCACCGTCATTTTTTTACTCAAAAGATCAAACCAATTGATGCCTACGTCTGATTTGGGGAACTTGGCTATAGCGAGCCAGGCCGTCTACGGGTCGTACCATTCTTGCTCAGGGGAAATCAAGGGTTTTTTTAATTCTGTGGATCACTGCGGTATCGAGATTGAATTAGAAAAAGAAGAAAGAGGCGACATTTGTACTGATTTTTCGTAAATAATCACGCAGTCAGGTAGCGATGAGATTTTCCTTGACAAGAAAATGACAAGAAACAATGTCTGCTGAAAATAAATAAACGGTCTCAATAAATCGCCGTACGTGTCCCTCCACTAAGCCCAAACGCCGTGTCACCCCTTAATGCTCTAAATAGAACAGTCGCCTACCTATCGTGATCCCCGGCCGGCCAATCAGATTCAACCGCACAGCTGACCGGACATTGTACGCGTAGTCATTCTGTGTATGCGCACAGCTATACCCGGTTGATTAAAAGCGTCAAATTAGGTGAAAGAAATCGGGGTCACAAATTCATATGAAAAGTTTGGTCGATGCTGTTTACGGCTATCGGCAGCAATCAGAAATCGCGATGGGCTAGTCCTGGTCCACGTTCACATGGTTTAAATTGCGAATTTCAATGAAATTCCTGGTCCTGGTCTTGGTCCACAGAAATCAGGGGGCCGGCCTTAGTACCCACATAATGCCAGCAACCAGAAATCGTGATGGGCTAGTCCTGGTCCACTCCTGGTCCGGTCCACGTTCACATTGTTTTAATTGCGAATTTCAATGAAATTCCTGTCCTGGTCCTGGTCCTGGTCCACAGAATCAGGGGCCGGCCTTTGTACTCACACAATGCCAGCTCCTAAATTCCTTTTGTCTTGGAAGAACTTGAATCCGCCCATGACTTGGGCTCATTTCCTAAAATTTCACAAAAATCGATTCAGAATCTTTTCCTTTTTTAGAGGACGTTTTTAAGACACCTTATTTTTTTTTCGTCGATTATTTCCATTTTTCAGCGCGCCGCGCCGCGCCACAACGCTACACTTTAGCATAAGCCAAACAAACTACTGAAAGTTTCAGATCAAATGGAAGTCATTTACTACCTTAAAACAGTGTAACAAACAATGCCAAGCATACAGCCAAACACCAGTATCCTCTGCTTCTAGCTCAGCAGGCCGCTAGGGACGGGGACTATACAACAGGAAATGGGTGTATGTTGTGCTATGTGGAAAAGCACATGGTTTTATAAACCATCCGGGGTTGGTTTATAAAAGTTGAGTATGAAATCATTGATATCTCAAAGGTAAAGCAAGCAATTAGCTTGCAATTTTGAAGAGATACCAGAATGACCTAAGTGTTTATAATTATGCTGGCAAAATAAGCTAAATCGAATAAAATGTGATTTGAACATCATTCAATGTTACTGCATCCCTTTAAATCAAGCCTCCACAAAGCTATCAAATGTATTTAACCAACTCATTTCACGTCATCATATAGGTTAACGAATCTTAACTGTTTGGGCTCTTTATATCTCATTATTTCTAATATATAAACGTAAATGATATTCTTGATGATGCTTTCAATAAAACAATTTTTGCGTGATAAAAAGGCAGAGCTGTTTATTTGAAATTTCAGTTTTCCAGACTGTTAATCTAGTCTGAATGTTAATATAGCACAATTACAAACTAGATTAAGTATAGGTTTTCCATGTCAATTTTAAACTCTACGCAATCGAATTCGTTTATGTTCATTCAATTTAAACGATATCTCATTGAGCAGAGCTATCGGTCAATTGAATTAACGATTAGATTTTTAATCACGATCACGTTTCGGACAAGCGCCATGAGCGTCCTCGGACGGTGTGTGCGCTCTATAAGTTTTCACTATTATTACTATTATTATTATTAAAAGTGTTTGTAATTAATGTCAAATTGATTGGAGATAGTTTAAACTTGACCGCGAAAACCAATATTAGGAACATCATCTTCTGATTACAACCGATACGATGTCCTCTACACTGTTAAAGAACAGAAGATTTTACAGGGAAAAAAAGATACAGAATCATTCTGTAAATTGTTTTAACATGAAATTTGTAAACAGTTTTAAGAAAGGAAAAATGTTTTATTACAGGAAATTTGTAAGGTTTCATACCCAATTTACCAATTTTCTGTAATTTTATTGTAAAATGTGTTAACATTTGTCCAGTAAGATTACAAGTGATCTCGCGACTCTGCTGCAGGAAATTTTCTGTTTTTATTTTTTATTTTTAGGAGAATATTTCGAACAGTGTACATTTCTAAAGGTGAGAAATATCAAAACATTTTTCTTTTTGAGTCAACTGTACAGCTATTTTTTAAGTTTTGAACATATTTTATAATATTCATCTAGAAGAGGGTGAACGTTAATGAGTCCATTTTGCATGTGAAATCAATTTTTTTATTGTAAATATATTTATGGTCATTTGTTTATAGATTGTTTATACATGTTGTGATTTGAATGTACTTTGAAGATCAGAGTGCGATACCAAAACTAGTCAGAATCAAAAAGAAGTTGCTACGATGATATTTTAATTACACCGATTTTTTGGTGTACAAATTGCATTTATTGAAAACATACACACACTCGTTTTGATTATATATATATATAAAGAAATGAATTCTGCGTCGGTTTTATGATACTAAACTAAATAGAAATAAAATTTGAATGAAAAACCGTAGAGACAAAATATTTTCCGATATTTCGGGCATAGCCCGCTTAATAAATCTGTCATTCCTTGACAAAGGGCTATGTCCGAAATATCGGAAAATATTTTGTCTCTACGGTTTTTCATATACATGTTTCTTGAACCACCGTGTATGATTCATTGTGTATGGTTCATTGTTTAAATCATAAATTTTTTATAAACTATTACCGAATTTTACCATTGAATTGAACAATCATGCTATTCCATTGGGAAGATTTTGTATTTTCTGCGATTTTTTTTTGTCCAGGGTTGAATTGTAGCTGTTGGCATCTTCGATCTTTACGATGATTGTGTAATAAAGTTTTCACCCATTGCCATATTGAAACGCATGTAATGTGTTAGCTAAGTATTAAATATATCCGACCTGTGGCTGAGCTTTTTATCTGAAAGTCAATAAATGAACTTTGTTCAGGCTAAAACTGAAAGCGTGTCTTTGGATTATTTGTTATGAGATACATTTATTTCATTTTTTTTTAATAGTCGGGTGAATCATCGAATAGTCTAGAGACAAATGTAATTATCATAGATATAATAGTAGAGGAAGAAGGATAATAAAAGAAATGGCATATAGGTAGGATTAGCATTAGGAAAAGTAGAAGTAGTAGGGTACATGCAGGTAATATGGGCACCCTAAGCTCATTTGCCTAATTTGCATAAAATTACGAAATGACACACAGTCTAATCTTTGTTTATATGAATCAATAACTACTGCTCTAACTTTTATTGTGAAGAAAACCAATTATCACCAACCCCCCTGTCTGCAATATTCAAATGTTGACGTCATTACCAAAGTGCCCATATTACCTGCATGTGCAGGTAATATGGGTCCATGTATTTAATGTATGTTTTAAAAACTGCAATGACTCTACCATGTCTGGAATTTGCTTAAAATGTTGAAAATCATTAACTTTAAGATATAATTCGAAATTATAAGACCCTACAGTAAATCCTTTGACTATATATTTTAATGTTATGTATTTTGTATATTATTTCGTTTTTTAATATTATTTAAATATTATTTTCATTATACAAGTCAATATAGGCCTACAATAAGTTATTTATATTAATTATATACTGTGAATATGCCCCCCCCCCCAAAATCGTAGCAATGAGATTGATGCCTCATCCCAATACTAAGTACCAGAATCATTTCCGCCATTTTGGATGTCCCATATTACCTGCACTAATGTTGCTGTATCAGGCAAGCATTCAATGCCACTTTGCACCCCTTCACTAAAACAAATTGACCTGTACACGCTAGTATGATCAAAATGAAACTATAAGCTTACTAAATATACAAAACAATTGAGGTTACCCCCTGAAACACACTTTCACCATCACATTCTGTGAAATATCAAATTTTACATCAGGGTAAAAAAATGCCGTAAGTTTTACCTACCTTGTTGGTTTTCAGCAATTTTCTCAGAGAAATTTCGGCATCAGATGCTCTCACGACGATATATTTTCGTATACAGTTCACATGAACAACATTATGGTGCTCACACCGGTCACCGGTCACCGGTCGATGATCACGACATGATTTGCTTCAGGTGGCCCATATTACCTGCTGGCCCATATTACCTGCATGTACCCTAGTAGTAGTAGTAGTAGTAGTAGTAGTAATAGGAAAAGTAGTAGTAGCAGTAGTAGTAGCAGTAGTAGTAGTAGTAGCAGAAGCAGCTGCGGTAACAATAGTAGTAGCAGTGGTAGTACATGTAGTAATAGTATAGTAGTATTGGTAGTAGTAATAATAGTAGAAGTAGTAATAATAGTAGTAGTAGTAGTAGTAGTAGTAGTAGCAGTAGTAGTAGTAGTAGTATAGTAGTAGTAGTAGTAGTAGTAGTAGTAGTAGTAGTAGTAGTAGTAGTAGTAGTAGTAGTAGTAATAGTAGTAGTAGCAGTAGTAGCAGTAGTAGTAGTAGCAGTAGTAGTAGTAGTAGTAGTAGTAGTAGTAGTAGTAGCAGCAGCAGTAGCAGCAGCAGCAGCAGCAGTAGTAGTAGTAGTAGTAGTAGTAGTAGTAGTAGTACTACTACTAGTAGTAGTAGTAGTAGTAGTAGTACTTGAATATATTAATAGCATTAGTTATAAAAGTATGGGAAATGCGTCTGTAATTGGATCTAGTCGGTATACGATTTCTCCATAGACCGTACCTAAAATAACGTCATTGTTGTTTTTAAGAATAGGTTTTTGTGTTGCTGTTGTTTTTTTTTTTTTGGTAGTTGTTTTTAAGGCGATATCATTCATAATATAAATATTGACGCAATCTCAGTTGCATTTTTATTTTCTTCTTAAAAACGAAAAGAAGAGGAAAAGGCATTTTCAACTCATTTTTGTCATATATGGAGAGAGAGAGTGAGAGATCGATCATTTGTGGTTCAGATCAGTCAAATTAGAGATCAGAAGGTGTTCCCAGTGGAATTTCAGAGAGACTATATAAGTTTTTCCAAGCCGGTTTAGGTCAATTTAGTGTATTGTCTCTCTACAGCCCATTAAAAAAACAACGACAAAATGAAAGCCTCCCTTAATCTTTTCTCCTTATTAATAGAAGTGTATGACCAAGTAAAGCCAAAAGTTTGAATGTTTTCATTTTAAACACTTATTTTTCATTTTAAAACTCTGGTCTACGGAAACTTGTAGAAGTTCTAACTTCTACCAAAGCGTGAAAAGGGAGCGCTCTTCAAATTGTATACGGGTTGACCTCAACGATTTATTGGTAGATTTAGACAGAAAGGGATGGAATAAGAAATATTGCGTTTGTTTGAAAGAGAGAGGGGAAGAAAGGCGAAGTAAGAGAAGAAGAAGAAGAGATTAAATTAGAGGGAGAAAGAGAGGAAAAAGGAAAGGAAAAAAAAAAGAAAAAAAAAAGGCGGAGAACAAAAACTGATCAGATGTCCAATAGAAATCAGGGAGAGCAAAGCAATAATATTATGCGCCATGTTTTTACCCAACTGTAACCGAATTGGTCACCCTCTCGATACTGCAGAACATAAAGGTATTCTAATTAACATTGTTGAACAGCGCCATCTTATGTGGAATATCAAAGTTTTTTTGTCTTTGTTCTGTCTCCAACATTTTCCCAATTTTATAATTTATGCGCATAAATGATTCACATTTCCTCCTGTTAATAATTGCTAATATTTTCTATAAAGGGCGTTTAACGATGCAATATTATGCCATATTCCATGGTCCAATGTAAGTACTGCTTTTCACAGTTCATTCCTTCTGAATAATGATCATAGATAATGACAATTATATAGGATGACTTTACTTCATGAGATACCAGAATATTCCACGAGTTGGGGCCAATATTGCACTCATCTTCGATTCGTGCAATAGTGGCCCTAACTCGTGTAATATTTCTGCTATCCCATTCTGAGCCATCCCATAGAGTATGTATTTTTTTTTTCTTCATCTTTAATTAATATTCACCTTCTTTTCCAATTTCGATTGTCATTTATTTTAACTTTAGTTTTTAGTCAATTTAGTTTTTTTTTTTTTTTTTTTTTTTGGGGGGGGGGGGGTACTTCTGTAAGTTTCATCTTATATCTCTGCCTTTTAAAAAACTTGTCCCTCCTACAAAATATGATTTCTTAATCCTCCCCTGATTAATTTCCTCATATAATTTATGTTATATGCACATGTATATCATCCGTTGTATACATTATTTTACATGTTTTACACAAATCGTGTAATGTTATGCCTATACCTATACTGATCAAATGATTTCCATAACAAACACAAATACAGTTGTTTGTTTTTTCGTTGTTCACTTAAATCCATGTCGAATGTTGATTTAAAAAAAAATATAACAACGCTCATCAACTAATTTTCCAAAACTTTCTAGAGATAATAGTTTATTATCAATGAATTGTCATAGGTGACGGGTTTTTTTTAAGAAAAAAAAAAAAAAAAAAAACATGACTAGTTATATAATTTAAAACCAAATAGTTATAGAGACATCTCAAAGGCAAAGTTATATACATTACTTATGTCAAAGAAGAAGAAATACGAAGTCAACATTTTTGTCTTTACATTCGTACATCCTTGGACATTATAATCTGACCATTATTTTGAATGAAGTCATGCTCTTATATTCAAAGGAGATGTTCAACTAACCTCACACAATTCTGCAAAGTCATAGGAAACAGTCAGTGTTCTTAATTCCTGTCGATTATGGAAATTACAGGTTTACAAGATATTCATTCAAAGTGGGAAATAACAACAAATTGGTAGGAATAGTTTACGACTCTTATTGAGCCACAGGGACTGTTAAAGGCTTCGTCGAACCTTCCCCTGTAAGTCATATCTCTTTCCAACGGCCCTATTCTCCTGGGACAGATCATCCAAGGTTTAGGACAACCTCCAAGTTGTTCAACTTGTCATTTAATTAGCGTTCAACACGAGGATGCACTTTTACAGGTCAAGTTCTTGTCTCCAATGGAGGGGAAGTCTTGAGGTTTTTAATTACATGATTTTCTGTTCCCCGCCGCCAGCTATTATTTTCCTAACGTCTACTGCCTGCGCACTGATACTGCAGAGCAAGCCATTTCTCTCTCTTTCTTTCACTATTAAAGGAGAATGAAACCCCTATGGTGGGGGTAAAAATCAAAGAAATACATCAAAGAAAATTTGAGAAAATTTGAATAAATGAGAAGAAAGTTATAATATTGGAATGTTCAGATATCACTAATGATATGGATATCGTCATAATGACACCAAGATATGTGAAGTCATAAGTGAACAACTTCTTTATTTTTGTAGATATTTCACTTAAATTGTCTCTTTTATCAATTATTCTATCTTGTTATGAGAGGAAGTGCAATATCGCTTACATAAAATATCATCATGGAGGAAGAGTTTGAATTATCAATAGAATAAAATTTTTGTCTATCAAATGGGAGAGTTGTTCATGTGTCGCATTGCCTTTTTCAGGATTTCCATAACATCATTGATCTCAACATTCAAATTGCTTTTTTAACTTTCTAATAATTTATCAAAATTCTCAAACTTTCATTAATTTGTTTTCCTAATTTTCTGTGTTTTTTTAAAAACAATTCAACTGGTTTCTAGGGTTTCATTCTCCTTTAAGTATGTCTTCTTTCGCCGCCATCGCATGATTCATCAGAGAGTTGGTCGCTTGGCCAGGGTCCAGGCTGCCGGGGTGCCAGGGCACAGCCGCGACGGACACCAGAACAAAACAAGGAGATAAAATGAGACAAAATCGCAATCCAAAAAGTCATAAAATCATATTTAAGAGGAGGAAAGTTTACACAGAGTTAATTTGAGTTTGATTTGTTTATTTTAAGGCGTAATTGACATTTTATTTGACGCTTAACTACGAGATGAGGTCAGTAGACATTGCACGTTAGTTATAATGCTGAGGGGACTCCCCTTAAAAATAATGTTTTATATTTGTTTTACATAATATCGTAGATGTTAAGGCACGTATGGTACAGTATGTTCGTTGTAAAGAAGCTCATCGTGTTAAACAGTAGAAAAGCGATATTGTTCGAATATATATATCATGTTAAGTGTATTTGCATGATTGGTTGTTTTTTCTTAACCTATTCATTATTATCTTTGCCAGATTTAATCGTTTTGATTAAATACTATTTACTCGCATTGTTTTCACTTTGCTCATCTCTATCCCCTCATATTCTCTATCCCCCATCTCTCTCTGCTTCTCTCTTGCATTCTTTGGTATTACCAGTTGAATAATTTTAATATTTCAAGAAAAGCTAAATATAATGCCTATCCCTCCTCTTTCCTTTGATTTTCATTCTCAATGAAATGTGTTTTCTCTAACAAAATGAAGAAGAAGAAGAAGAAGAAGAAGAAGAAGAAGAAGAAGAAGAAGAAGAAGAAGAAGAAGAAGAAGAAGAAGAAGAAAAAGAAAAAGAAAAAGAAGAAGAAGAAGAAGAAGAAGAAGAAGAAGAAGAAGAAGAAGAAGAAGAAGAAGAAGGAGAAAAAGATTATGGGCATTATACCCATTTTTCTGGCTTTATAAATCTTTGTTCTACACTTTTTTTTTATTCCATTCTCTCTCTCCCTCTCTCTCTCTCTCTCTCCCTCACACACACTCTCTTCTCCACTATCTCTTCCTCTCTCATAATATACTAGTATAAAGTACTACATCCTCCTTTTCACTTGTTTATGATTGTCGATTCTTAATCATCGTAAAAAAAAGCGATATACAAGATCAATTTGTTAGTATTCAATCGCATGTTATTTTTAATGCATTAGAAACCGGCAAGTGGTTCAATTTGTTCTCATACAAATATGTACAATATTTTCAGCACTTATTCTCATAATGGTTTATTAAAACTTGCACTCAGTACGTTATTCTGATTTTCACAGTTTTTGTTTATCGATTCGTTTTTAATATGATAAGAAAACAACACAAGACAAACAATAAGACATATATAAAAAGAACTCTTTACGAAAATATATATTCAACCTTAATATCAGCCTTGTGTAAACTATATACACCATAATACAATACAAAATAATCAAAATTCAAAATACATGAGAATTCGGTATAATAATAATATCTGTGAATTATTTCATTTTGGCTTGTCTAAAAATCACTTAACGGGGACTATTGAATGAATACTGTTAGGGGTGAATTGTCCACAGAGAGTAATAATATTTTAAAAGTTACAAATTCATATCATACTATTTGGCATTGAAATATAACATTCTCAACATTAAGTGAGAAATAAAAGATGATTAGTTTGGGCTGATGTGCCAGGCATGATTAAACAAGGTGTATTAATTACGAGGTTTTTATAGACGAATTCGGGCAGCATTTCATGGAAGTGAGCCCTCTATGTGCCCGTCATATAGCTGGGGGTTACCCAGTGTACTACGCATGCGCCATGTGCGCGTATGTCTGCGCATTTGTTCATTTTCCTTTGTTACGCATACATGCGGACACAAGGAGCATGCGTAGTACATTGGAAGCCCCCAGCAATGGCTGCCACCATGAAAAAAGATCGCCCAAACCGAATTCGTCTATAGGGTAACTCACAAACAAACAATGCAGCATCATGTTGTACGATACGTTCACAGACCAATTTTTGTGAACGTGTGCCATAACAAAAAATAAAAATAAAAAAAATAATAAGAATTGACCTATTGTATCCAACCAAAATACAGGCAAGTGAATAAACTGAAGATGCATTTGATCTTTCTCTATTTATGTCCATCAATAAATTCAATTAAATACCGTATTGGTACAGATGACTCAATAAATAGGTAAATTGAACCTCATTTTTTATAAACCAACAATGATGGATTCATTTTTTTTTTCACAAAATATTATTCAATCGAAAAATTATATTGTGATATTTTCTAATTCCTTCGAAACCACATGCCCAGATTTGAAAGAATATAGCGTGCAATCACAGGTTACGTAGGCACTTTACTTAATGGGAGTCATGCAACGAATTTTTTTAATAGCTGAAATGAATACATAGGCTTTGGCAATTTTGTTTGTTTGACACTTGTTTCTATATAATTTTGTTGTCAACAAAAATATAGGAAAATATAAGAAACATCATTTAGTTCCATAAAATAAAGACATGGCAATACTGTTCTATAAAATTCATTAGCACACATCTGAATGAAGTCGTAGAAAATAATACATCACAACAAAACGGTTCATATACGGTAAACTGTCGAAAATTTGGCTGAAACTAGGGATGACGGCACCTATAGTTCAAACATTGTATACGAGATCTATTTCATGTTCTTATCACTTACTCTAGTTTCTGAGGGACAATTATAGCTATACTGTGTCCATACAAAAATAAAGAATAAGAAATAGGATTTATAAATAATAAAATACATAAATATCTTATAAAGACATTGGTTAACATGGACATGCCTGTAAAAATCTGAGCCGTAAGGTCCCAATTGCTGCCGATGTTTGATATCTTGTATATAAAAAGAAAGAAATCCAGAAGAAAAAAAAATCCACCGGAAAACGCTTATTCAATGCTTCAAAAAGGTGCACATACATAAATAAGAAAAATAACCAGTTTTAATCGTGTATATCTTGGAATGGCCTGCACAAATAATTCCCCCTTGTCGTTTTTAAAGCCATCTGAACTATGCAACAGACATCAATGTTCATACAATTTTGAACAAGGCATCTGCAATGTTAGCCAATATCTTTAAAGGACAAAACCTAAATTATAATTTACCAACATGGCAAATTGATAACGACCTATAAAATAAAATAAAAATTTCTAAACTGTATGATTTAAACTTTTCTCGGAATGAACATCCACCGAAAATAGTAAGAAATTTCGGGACAAAAAAGAATTAAATTAAAAATCGTTCAAAATTATAAAAAAAAAAAAAAAAAAAAAAAACATCAACATATAACCATTTAGGCGGGGGCATTGAAATTTGGGGTGAATTATGTATAAGATGCGTTTCAGATTTCATTTAATCAATTGATTATGATTTATTTCGTTCAAAGAGATTACAATTACGTTTCTATTAAATTAGTACTGTAGTACCACATAACATCACTTACACTTGAATTATTCATTTTCCACATTACTCTGTGGTAATCTTTTTATACAGACATGAACGTAATCATGGAAGCAATTCAAATATGCAAACAAATTCATCATAAATAATAGCTATCTTAGATACATTGTCATGCAATTATATACTATAATCGTCATAATTGAATTCACGGCAGAGTTATAATATTGAGGATGCGACGAATGGCGTGTAGTCGAGGCTTATACCATGTACATTCGCTCCTTTCTGATTTGCTTAGGCAAAATATCACGTGACATGAATTTCCAGCCAATCAGATGTTACGATATGCTGGCGCACTATGCATAAGGTCTCATTGATTGAGCACACGATGCAAACTGCCCATTTTAATCAATGGTCTTTAGTCTTTAGAAGATTTTTAAAAGCTCTCCTTTCCAATCATATATTTCAGGCTATGATTATGAACGGGAAGGGAGCAGTTGATGATAATTTACCCCCAAATAATCGTCTGTCCGCTGAGAATCGATTTCCCATGCAATTCTCCACACGTCCTTTGAAGGGAAGCGCCATGTTGATGTTAGAACACGGGATTCCGCACTGCACCTCATGTTCAGCGGAGCCATTTTCAAGTTCGTCTTCACGCCTGGTGCTCCTGCATGGATACCAGACATGTTTACCTTGACTACAAACACCTGTGTACGTTCCGATACGACGTACACTCTTCACATTTTACTTTACAACACCAATGAAACGTACAACTGCATCTTTCTTTCACCTTGATTTCAGTTGCTGTTGAGCCCCTCTGGCAGCACATAAGGTCACACCCGTCCACGCCCAACGACGTCGCGTTACATTCCCGCCCTCTCGTCCCGGGCGTGCCGAACTTATCATTCCGCTCGCAAAAATCAGGCGAGTTTTCGAAGTACACCAGATCTCGTGAGGCTGGTTGCTTGTGAGATGGGTTGTAAGGCACGAAGCTCGACTCTGATTCGCGATCGCTCGGGTTGCCGTCGTTCCTCATCGTGACTCGGGAAGCGCCGTCGAAGCGGTCTTTTATGAGCTCGCCGACCACTCGGAAAGTTGGTAGTCTCATCCAACACGTTTGTATGGTACAGCTTCCTGACATCCCGTGGCATTTACATTCTCGTCGCATCTCAGTTGATACCGTCTATGGTTAGGAGAGGACAGAGGGAAAATACAAAAGATATTTTTAATATAGAACTTTAGTTATGATTTGACAACAGAATATAATTTCAAATATCAAAATAACAAATGTCATGTAAACAAATGCTTAAAATAGCATGAAAAATTCTGACATGCAGGGAACGCGGAGCGTTTTTTACAATGGATAGGCTAAGCCGAAAGTGGGGAGGGGGATGAACATACTAAAAATCAAGTACATGGTAATGTTGGTGTTTTGTATACAAAAATAGTATAGGTTTATTTTTAAAATTGGGGGCTTAACCACCCCCCCCCCCCTCGGCTCCGCAGCCCATGACATGCTGAAGATCTTATGTGTGTTTTTGATTTCTTGATTTCAACTTTTCAAAATACTTGTATTTCTCTCCTCATTTTACACACTGTGTGGTTTCATAAAAGTTTTATACCACAATTTCTTTTCCTGGAAAAAAAAAAATTGAACGGAACCCTTTATTCAAAATTGTCTTCAGTATATTACTCAATATTAGGCCGCAGAACCGGTAATGATTGCAACTTATGACATTTCTTAGAATGACGTTTATGAGGAGATCAGATTAATAATGAAACTGAGGCTAGGCTTTGCAAGCACGATACTATAAAGAAGGAAAACACTGGGTTCGGTTACCATAATTTGAAGAAGAAAGAAAGAAAAAAGACTTGAGAAAAGCTGAGGCGGCATGAACACAGACTTCAGAGAGATTTTACGATCTCTTGATGTCGAAACGAGTGAAAAGAAGCACCGGTTTAAGAGCGTTTTCATTTCAAAAGCGGGTCCATTTGCTTTAGCCACTTCGCCTATGTCTCAACTCAATAACTTCTCAATAAACACCGTCAATTCGGATTGGGCTCGTTTTTGTATATAGTCCTCCACAGTTTGGGTTTTTTTTTATATTCTCAGTTTGCCAAATTGCCCCTTATTTCAACAAAATAGTCTCGGGCTTCATTTTTAATTTCCTTTTTCGTTGGTAGACGCCCCAGTGAGACGAACGAGGCAGTGCATAAAAATAAGAGACGTATACGTAGGAGCGAAATGAATAGTAAACGAAGAAAATGCATAAAATACGACCTCCCATGTTTTGAAGTCATTAAATTCACACTTGCTTCTGTCCATCCGCCTTACCATGTTGGTTTATAATTTATGTCTGGAAATATAACTAAGATTTACGAGACTTAGAAGTATGAACGATAGGGGGCAAATTCGATATTAGAAATCATTCTGAGATTATATTATTTGATTTTTAGCTCTACATGAAAAAAAAACGTTGTATAGTAAAAAAAAAAAAAAAAATGTGAATTAATCTCATTAATCAACTAGTTTACCGTTTCTTTGAATTCATTATATTTTTGATTTTTTTTTTTTTTTTGGGGGGGGGGGGATGAGGGAGAGGGGGTCTAATTAACATTCTTGGATAATTCATGTTCATTTATTAAAGCGTTTTTCAGAGCTCTATAAATTCTACCAACTCATTCCTCTTTAAAAAGTTATGGTCGATTTTTTAAAAATAATAATACAATACCACTTTTTAATGGGTCCCTCAATTTCCATAGGAAATATCGATATATTTTTTGTATCTTCCTATCTCAAATATACCAAAAATGTATTCATATAATTATGCAGTTAAAGAATTATTTTGTAAATTTGTTTTGTTCAAATGTTAATATGATTCCTCTGGAAATGTAAAATAAAGTTGAAATTAAAATTGAACATGAAAAACAACAACAAACAAACAAACAAACAATGAAAGGGGATTTGAAAATTACGCAATCCTTACTTTTCTGCCTGCTTCGTTATTATGTAGATTCATGGCATGTCTGAGGTCTCTTCCTTTCTCTCCCGAATCGACGAACTTCTTGCCGAATCGATGACCGAAGTCGGCGTTGTCGCTGCAGCCGCCCCATTCCCAGTCGTTCCCGCTGTCGCCTCTGTACTTGTAATCACACGTGCACGACTCAATCGTACCCTCACTGCACGATCTCGCTACCGAGTGCGTCACGGCTGCGCTCGTTATCGAGTAGATAAAAGCCGTTTCTCGACAACCTAGTCAGAAAAGACAAAGAAATAACGAAAGTGAAAATTAGATAGATATTGCAAATTCAATCTGCATCGGATACATGGTATGGATCCATTCTTACATTTTTATTTTTAAACAACAGATTCACAATATCGTCACCCTGTTCATTAACGATCGACTGAATACCAGAAAACTGACAGTGAAAAATGTTTTCTGTAATATTAACTAAGTTATCATTAGACGTAGTAAAAGCATTTTAATTCATAAAACTAAAGGTTGTTTCCATTGCATTAAATTATAAACATTAGGCTATACTTTGCTATTAAAAAAAACAACAACAATTTTTTACAATATTCTTTGAAATTTCACCTCCACATGCATTCGTTTATAATATCAATGACGAAGCATTTTCATGATTATTTTCGTGGCACTGAAATCGAGGTGTGGTCTATTCTTTAAGGTGAAGATTAAAGATAAAAAACAACTCTGCATTTTATCCCCAAGTTCGGCAGGAAGGTACTGCTTCCGGGTCAAGGTATGATGAGTCATTGTAAGACTTGCATTATGACAGTTTAATAATCGTTACTAAAGATTATAACCTCTAAAAGCGGGTTAAGAGATTCCCTCCCCGTTAGTCATTCTTAACGGTATTGAGGTAGACACAGGGTACAGGTATCAATAGCAGATTAAAGGAGATTAAAGTGATTAAGCGGTGAATTAGGCCAGAAGATCGATCGAACGCTTTGCAGGTTGCGGGATTCTCGAAAGCGCAGGCGATAGTAATTCTATAGCGGGTAATTGTGTTATTTTTGTTTACTCAAACGGGCAATAATATTTTTAAGCGGGCAATAAAAATAGTCAAGAGCGATCCTGAAGTGTCAAAAATGCAAACGCTTATCCAATCAATAGAAAGGTAGGTTCTGTAAACCGTATGGACGATTTTCACACGTGTATGTTATTGAACGTCGATTGTAACATTGTTACAACGCGTCCGGGCATGCATGGGACTATGACTTCGTTGTGGGTGTTTTTATATTTGACAAGGGACCCCCATAAACTCTACCTTTCTTGTCGCACAATGAGATTTAGCTTCCGATCAATGACTTTGATGGGATTCTAAGAGAATGAGCGAACATTCACATCAGATCTTGGATGCCTGTAAACTTGGACCGTGTTGAGACATGCAGCCACGGGCGCCATCCAAAAATACTCAATGATACCGAATTCTTGAAAATTGCATATTTTAATGTCGTAAAATCCTTATATTAATTTCTACCATTAATCATGATTAATAATTCACATAGTTTTTTACAGAGCTGCAATATTATAGAGCAATTATTAAAAATGACCAAATAGATAGATTGTTTGGGGTAGAGACAGACAGACAGACAGAAACACACACACACACCCCCCCCCCACACACACACACACACACACACACAAAGACAATACAAAACAAAAAAGACAAATTTATATCGTTTACAAAATAGACTTGAAAGAAAGAACTTTTACAAAAAAATAACAAAAAAGTAACATTGCCTATAAGGGGACTTTCTTAAGAGCTCTAGGCCTAATTATTATAAATGATTAAATTTGAGGTAAGATCGCAATTTCACGATTCGTCAAAATAGGCGCCGCGTCCATATCGAGATTTATGTAGACCTGAGCAGCTGAGAGATGCAATGCTATACTTTTACCACAGGTAAAGCTTAGCTCGTCATATGAGGGCAGAACATTAGATACAAGCACATTAAGGTCCTTCCTAACAATATATAATAATGTAGAACATAGATTTTTGAATGTGATAAGACAATTATGCACCTTGGGAGAAGGGTTTTGGGGAAACATGAAGTTATTTCGAGAAAAGGCGGGAAATATGATCGGAAGTGAAAGATTAGGGAGGAGGAGAATAAATCGGTCAAGAATGGGGTGGAAGGGTTAACAGAAAATAAGACCTATATCCAACGCTCTGAATTACTGTAGGTTTACAATATGGTATGAAACAATAACTTCAGAAGGAACGCCAACAAGTATTCTTTATGCTCCGGCTTAAACTGTCCTTCCCTTTTTGGTTTTCTCTCCGTTTTAAACTTTCATGTCTATGTAAAATCCCTCCCCCTCCCCAAATCAACTCCCCCTCCCCTTACCCTGTCTCACGCTCCATGTCACCCTCCTAAGTTATCATCCCCTCTCTCTACGTCTACCTCAGTTTTTCTTTTCTTTTCGAAGACTTCAAGTCTCTCGAGACGCCAACCCGTCCTTCCGTTTCCCCCTCCTCATCTTTTGACACTGAAGCTAGCCGCCAAATAGTAAACAAACTTTTCGACTGAAGTTTTCTCCCTCTCGCTCCGCTTTGTCTACGGTGTCCTCGAAGTCGGATTACAGGGATATCATGCTCTATTTATTTCCCTAAGCTCTCCTACGCGTTGATGTATCCCTTCT
>CALNVZ010002974.1:10190458-10284500 GCA_940671915.1 Paracentrotus lividus
GACCAACGCGTAGAGGGTCCTCCACGAGCCGTTCAGATTAAGCGGGATAACACTGAGAATTTTGGAATTGTTTCTTGATCGGTGACGACCCAGTCGTACCCTGCCATTAGGGTGACGAAAGGGTTGACGAAGGGTTGACGAATAACGTCGGTGTCGTTTGGACGCGTTTGGCCCTGAACTGAACGCGCCCTATATAGTCTTTGAGGGTTTTATTGACACTTTGCCACCGATGTCTCTTGGATGTCAAAAAAAAAAAAAAAAAAAAAAAAAAAAAAAAAAAAAAAAAAAAAAAAAAAAAGGAAAAGGGGAGGAAAACATTGAACCCTGAAAGGCGTGAAAATAATATTTCGTCTGAAGCGGCTGAGCTAATTGTTTTCCGGTGGTAAAACAAGATCGCCGAAATCCCATGAAATACATTTCCTACCCCCTATCGATCGAGTGCCAATTCTAAAGAAGATGCAGAATTCCCTGAGATTTGTTACCTTCCACCTCCTCATCCTGCTTTTCTTTTATTTCTTCTTAAAATGGAATCCCGGTGGGAGACCTTTGCAGACGGGTTGGCGCCAATCCGGACTCCCTTTTCCGTTTGATACCGGGTTACGGCGCGAGCACTGTGCTTTTTCATTGGTTATGGCGATGACTGAAGAGTGTAGCTTAGGTGGAGAAGGAATCTAGCCCGACAAGCCCTCCTTAAAACCCACTTTATGGGACTACAGGATCGAGTGAAGGGTGTCAGAAGAGGTTAAGCGGGCAAGGATTGTTCCTCTAAATTTCCAACCCTAAACGTCTTCCACTTCGAGACATGTGTGATGCGTTAACGTATTCTATGACATCTTTCGTCATTCTATTATGGTGTTCGTTTTTCTATTCTTTAAAGTGAAATCTATACATATCATTCGAGTGTTTTCTCCATGTAGAATTGGAATTCCTCAAAAAGTACGATTCACTCTAATAACAGTCTAAAACTATAATCATGTCATTCCCTATTTCAAGCAAAATATTCCAATAAAATAAAAAGTTTCTATCAGAGCTCTGATCATCCATATTTCAAAGCTGTGAATTAAAATTTCAAAATAATTAAAATGCCCTTAACGGACAATTTAAATTTATAAAGCAAAATCCTTTTCAAGTCTCGGTGAAATGTGTCTAAAACGAATTAAATGAATCATTGCTGATACAAGTGAAGACATTGCATTCTCGATTTAAAATGTATTGTATGTTAATTAACACTCCAAAAAGATTTGTTAATATTTACGATAAGTCATGTTTAATCAAAATTTGAAATAAAGTTTAAACAGTTTACTAACGGTGACTAGATGTCAAGTGTTGAAGACGGTTACCAAACTGGGCATACAGGGGAGAAGTCCTAACAGGTACTATTTGAGCATAATTTTTAAGTGTGGAAGGGTTCTCAGTTGGTGTAAAATGAGGTCAAGTGCTAGCTAGATACGTTTCAGTTAAAAAACCGCCCTAAACCACAGCGATGATGATCGAAGGGTGTAGAAGGATAAGGTTCTGTGGTTGCCATGTCATTCTATGCATTGGATACGCAAGCCTCCCTAAGGAACTCAAGATTTTGAGAAATGCTTCAATATTTCCCTTCGTCATCCTCCTACTGCCTCTAAATATTGACATCGACCGGGCGGGCAACGATAAACGCCTGCAAAATGTAACCTTTTCACAAGCATGTAAGAAGTGAGTATGAATATTTCGCGTATGTTAGGAGCACGTTATCTTATAGAATAAAAAATAACAATTATGCAGAAAATTGGATTAACATCAACAGTGTATTTTGTCTTTTAATTAGATCTTAAAGCAATAGGCCTAAGCTTCTTTTGTTATGTTGTTAAAGCCTTCTATATTACGTTTTATGTTAGGGGATTATCATGATTGTTATTCAAATGAACTGAGAAAAAAATGCCATAAAAGAAGGGTATTTCGTATTTTGTTTCGCCATGGGCCTATATCAAAAGATTAGTAGCATAGCTAACTAATACGCTTAATGATAAACGTTAGCTTAAGGTATTTTATTTCTCATTTCTAAAAAGTCAACTGTCTTTGAGAGTATCGTGACTTTGCTCTTTTCTTAGACAATGGCATAAAATCACTATGGCAACCAATAATGAACTATGATTACAAGTCTCCAAAGACGTGTCGTGCATTATAAGTCACACAATGATACCACAAAGGAATTTTAAACTTCTGCCCCATTTTCTTTGTTTCAGTCATCAGAACATCTCGTCAATAGCTCGCCAAAAGTCAAGTACAAGCTCGCTAGAACCGTGCAAAGAGGCTCTTTCAGCGCTGTACATAGCCTGTCTTCTCTTGCGGCTCAATTACCGCAACTCAGGCCGCGGTTCTCCGGGGAAGTTTCCGCGTCACATTCCACCATCACTAGGGGTGGTTGCCCGTATCTTTCTATATCCGTTGCCAACTTTTGTGTTACCCCTCTCCTTCTTTCACTCTCCCTTTCCTCTCTCTCACTCTCTGCCTTTCTCTCTCTCTCTCTCTCTCATCTCCTCCTCCATCTCGATTCATCCTAACAAATGAAATTATTCATTCTAAAAGGAACTAAATCCATTTTTGGTAAAAACTGAGGTATTGACCCGAGGGCGTTGTTCATATTTGGGGGCCTGTCTTTGAAAAAAATTACGAAACTGAATGTTAGGAGCAATTAAAATGCATCTTTTACAATCAATTCTCCATGGAATCCTATACAGAAACTTATGGACAAACGCAATTATTCTGAAACTAGAAAAGTGGATTTAACCCCTTTTGGGATGATGACGATGGAGCTAAAGATGACCGCGTAAATGTGGAAGAGAGAAGAACAGAGGAGCAATGATTGAGCGTAACAGGTGAAGAAGGAAAAAAAACCTGCCACAGTATACAAATTACTTTCCACTTCCTCTCATGCCGATCTGAAATTGAAACTTTGATTCTTAAAGGGACATCCATCCATTCTCCATCCATCTCAAGACGTGATGATGATAATCGGTTCTGAACGCTAGAGGAACTATTTTCGACCCTTGCATGAATAAGATGACGAAGCATGATATTGACGTTATTCTTGCCAAAGACTTTGTGAACAGGGTCGTGAATGAGGAAAATTAATGACCTTAATTTTGTCTCTTTAACAGAAACTAGTTTATAAAATTTGGTCTTTATCATTATGTGATCAAGCATTTTAAATTGAAGATTGTATTTATTGATTGATTTTATTTTACTCATGCACGTATCGTACACGGACAATATTTTATATACCATAGTTTTCCACATTTAAAGAAATTATAATCGTTTTCCAGTTTCAAACAGCTTTAAAATTTATAAGTTCATTCAACCTTAGTTTGATTCATATATTTCTTTTTAATTCTTCTTAAAATATATATAGGTAAATAACAGCGTAAAAATCCTCCACACGGCTGCTAAGCTGTTGAGGAAATTTCCGAGTCGGAGTGATAACGGACGAACAAGTTTCTGTTTCATTTAAAACCAGATCAACTTTCCATCCAATAACATGGCAGTTTGTCATGTTTGTGATGATAAGAAGACTCCAAACAAAGTGAGTTTTCACTCCTTGCTGAAAAGATCTTTTAGATCCGCATATTCCTTGTATTTACTATTGCGAACCCCTGTCTCATAATGGCGGCTACTGATTGGTCAACGCTCTTTATCACGTGACCGCGTTATCGGTGAATTACGCCACGAAAACATTAAACACGGCAATTAATCATGTACTGAAGCACCATCAATTATGAGCATTTACACCATTTGCATCCGTTACCTTTTTTCTCCTCCAATGATAATTCTATTTATTCTGTTAATACAGCTTATAAATGAACAAAACTATAATTATTCTAGGATCTTCAACACGAGACACCCCGTGTTAAAAGCTAGCATCAAATGGGGGACTTCTCTCATCGCCTTATTAAAAAGGTTGACATCTGACTGAAACAGACTTATCAAGTGAGTGTAAGTTGGTGTTGACATAGCTTGTAACGGAGAGAAGGTGAATATTGAGAGCCTAGTTTCAGATTCACAAGGAGACAACCTTTACTGTCATCTTTAATAAGAGATAACAGGCCATGTCCATCTGGAAAGGCGAGATGTAATACATGCAATTTCTCAAATGGCTTGGCCAGCTAAAATGGTGGAAGGCATTGAAGTGATGCACTCCTATCGTACATCAAGTTAATCCATTGTATATGTCATGGTATTGTGTACCTTACAATATCAGGTGTAAATTAATCATACATTTCTAGTTGTATGATCAAGAAACATATTTCACAAATATAATCATTACCGAATGATTAGCTCCATTTTCGTCAGCTTTAAGCGGAAACTCATCTCAGACATGTGGTAGAGATAGAAAAAATAGAGAGAGAGAAAGAGAGAGAGAGAGAGAGAGAGAGAGAGAGAGAGGGGGGGGGGGGCTTATTGTTAGGGTAGTTGGTACACGGTTTCGAAATGTGTCTTCAAAATTTTATAATTGTCATGTTGAGATGTTTTTCTCGTTTACGACGCGGTAGGTATAATAGGTCTGGAGTTTTCAGGACAATATTGAATGTAGAGCATGTATAGGGTGACATAAACGTTCATGTAAATACAGAAATAACACACAGGCAATGATGAACAATGATGAAGAGTAATATTGTGAAAAACCTAGCCTTTAGCCTAAAAGAATGAAGTTGGGAAGTCATAGAACTTATTATTTGACAAAACTTTTCATTTAACCTCTAATCAAATTCGATTTCTTTTAAGATAAACAATGATCTATGACCTGTCAAGTAAAACTAGAGAATTAATGTCTGCTACAATCAGAAGATCATTCTAAAGCTGCCAATTTGAAGACATGATGTGTAATAGAGATCGAGCCTTGACATTTTGAAAGTTACTGACACGCTCGCACCTTGCGATTTCTTTACTTTCAAACAGAACTAGATCAATTTCATTAACTGTACATACAACTGTTACATCACAAATATATCGAAGCTGACATAATGATTTCTAACTTCAAGGCTCTTTCACGGGGTGTCTGAGGTATACCCCAGGGCGTGGCATTGCCCCCTTCTTTGTTCACTGTGCGTCAGTGTATACGAAATAAACCGATACGTGATGACAGTCACGTAATGTCAGGTCATTACCAATATGAAATTCATATATTCAAGAAGAAAATTGTAAAGTTTGAGTTTGAATTACTTGTGTCAGGTATGTTGTTAGGTAAAAAAAAAATCATGTCAGTCATAATATTAAACGGTGTCGGACTAGCCTTGTACTTTATAGGTCACATGATAACATTAACAGAGCATTCATTATCATTGGGCCAGATGTAGCTGTTGTACAGTAGAACTTCGATTCATTCGTGCATTTAAGTTGTTCTATTAAATATCATATTTGTAGTTTGTCTTTTTTCCACTGAATAAACGAAACTTATCATTGTTGAAATTGTTTCAATTTTGTCTCTCTCTCAGTTTTGAAAAGGTCAAACCCTCCGAATTAAGATTCTGGCATTGACCATGTTTATTGCGTGATCTTTCCCCTCCCCTTTCATCTGAACATACGGAACATGTCTCCCTCCATCTGAACTTGTATTCCCCACGACAGAAATCAAAGTCATCGCCGCTGGCTGACTTAATAAATTCACGACATGGACTCTCCCCGAAAATTAGATTTTGGCAGGGGTTTTTAATGTCATTTTCAGCGAAAGGTTCGGCAGATTTCGCCGGGGAGCGCCCGGCGCGAGCTCGCGCTGGGTTGATGGGTTTTTCTCATCAGCCCCGCTGCGGTGGGCTCGCGAGGACACCAACAGATGAACATTGCAGGCAAGGAGCAAAACAAGAGAAGTTTGACACAGTAACAATTTATTTCGGGGGGAATGTCTTGGTGGGTTTTTTTCTTCTTCCTTGAGGCTTGTTTGTCTACTCTAAGGCTCGGATGGATGCGTGTTGGTGACTTGCCCTCGGTGGTATATTGAAAGTTCAACGTTAATTGGGCGGCTACTGATTGTTTTCTACTGATGATTTCCATTCATCCTTTGCGGTGCACCGAATGTTCCTCCAGCCTGATTAGCAATTTCATGCTCACTTGGTATGATGCCGGCCGAGGGTGGGACAAGAAGGGGTAACATGCTTGGTGAGGGGTGAGGGCGTGGTAAGGAGAACGGGTAAGGTGCTGGGGAATAGGGTACTCACTATGAGGAGGGGGTATGGTGCTTGGGGTCCATTAAGAAGTGGTATTATAATTATAATTTTATTTCCAAATCTCACGAAATTAATAAAAACAAAATTAACCCATTAAAAGTGTAGGTATATATATTGACGTCACGTGACAAAAAAAAAGGGGAAAAAAAAAAGCGATTGATGAGATGAAATATCCTGCGTTAACGACAGACATCAAGCACTTAAAGGCCCTAAGACGACAAGACAAATCACATCAAGAATCGAGTGACTGAAGTCAAGAAAACTGCTCGTCTCTGAGGATGAAACACGACCCTTCGATTCTCTAGTCACATCAAGAAACCAACACATGTCAGATATCCTTTCGAAAAACAAGCAGAGAAGTCTAGTTTAGGGTAAACCAAGAACGGAGAGTTGTGGAATATAGGAGGAGGAGGAGGAGGAGGAGGAGGAGGAGGAGGAGAGGAGATTCGTGTAAAGTTTGTCTACCGGTCGAATATTCCGTCCGTCAATGACTTGCTTTCAAAGTGTAATGAAATATAAATGCAATATGAAACTTACAGAATTGAGAGAAAACAATAAAGTGTTAGTGACGACAATTATGGTTTGAACTTCTTGTTATTTTTTTTCCTTGTGAAATAAATATATTCCCTCAAATAATATCAAATTATCAACAACAACAAAGTAGAAAACAATGGATCTCTATTCTTTTCGACTCAAATTCAATTCCTCAATTAAAAACGATTGTTATATGGCTATAAATAACCATTATTAAGCGCTCCACCCACCCCATTATTTAAATTTTCATCGTACGCCCACATGGTTCCTCACGGCACAGATGGTCTACGTTCGTCTATATTTCCATCACTCTCTACAATTTAGAATCGTGAATTCTCAATATTATATCCCACGAACAAATATTTCTTACAAAAAAAAAGAAGAGTATATAATATGGTAAACCGAATCCTATATATCATAATAGTCATGGTAGTGCAAGCTTAAAACACAAGTCATTTTTTATAAGGTTGTTGATTAGTCATTGTTTACAACAATTAACAATTATTTAAGAATTCACATTTTAAATTTGCTATCACCATTACAGCTCAGGCGAATTACTCTCCGATTTGCATTAATTGGTCCTTTTTGGTCCTCTTTCTACCCATTTATATCTAACCATTTCCTTGTGTTAAAAATTGTCATTAAAGAATTGAAAGTCTTTTATTTCTAATTTCCCTCCGATGGCGTTCAGAGAGGTGGCGCCACTACATGAATACCACTAGTATGAGATAGTGAGTTGATGCCGAGCAATGCTAATAACTGTAAACAGCTGACTAGCACCGATCCTACAAGAATAATTTACTATCACGGTTGCCGCTATAAGCAAGAAGGTGAAAAAAAATGTTTTAATGTAATATATTTTTGTGACTCATAAGCTAAAGATTTCTCTTGAATGGAATCGAACCGTCATCAGCATTGGTACTGAGAAATGTAATTATTCCATATCCGAATTCGGGAACGAACAACAGCAAGACCAATAAACATGATGATGATATACTATGACGTCACATATTTCATGACGTTGTTAATCAAAAGGAATCAAAGCTGCAGGGGTGTATTACATATTTGAACCTAACCTTTCGTAATGACATTTCATAATATCATTTCGTACCATGTTATTCTTGTCCGAACCTATACCGAGGCCCACGTTTGTTTTGGGGCTCGAGAGCTAGAGGCAGGGGCGTCAATTAGGGGAGGGCATACTGTCCTCAATAATTTGAAAATCAAATTTGCATTCCATTGAACATATGTCCTATTATATGTATACTCATGTCCCCAGTAGGCAGAGAGAGTGACGTTTACCCCACCCCCCCCAAAAAAAAAAAAAAAAAAAAAAAAAAAAACCAACAACAACAACAACAACAAAAACAACAACAATATCTAAACTACGAATGGGGTTACACATTTTCGATCGCTTTTTCCGATACAAACACAATAAATAAATTGCATAATTATTCAACATAACTTACCACTATTCAAAATCTTTCCAAACAAACTCTCTGGACCACGATCTTTGTTAAAAGTTGGACAGTTCCACTTTCTCTCTTTAAACTGGAACCGACATTCTGCCACCGCCATCTTGACTGCCCGATTGATGGCCACCAGTGTACCTTGGTTCTGCGATACAAGTCTTCTTTGGCGTTTGTTTAAAATCTTCAATTTAGGATCGACGATGTTGATGATACCCTGTGTGTCTGTTACACTGTTAGTCATACTCGGTGATAGTACCATACTCCTACAAGAGGGAAGAAAAGAGAAATTGTATCGATTAAATTCAAACTGAAATCATACAGACAGTGTATGGCATGTATGGAGAAGAGAAAAACAATTTTTTAGAGCATATGGTTTGTATTAATAATGACAATATTTATAACGCGCAACATATCCATCTCTCGAGATGCTCAAGGCGCATACAAAATTAAAATTATTATAATAAATTCAACAAAAACAGGATTAAAATTAAAACTAATTAAATTAAAATTAAAACTAATTAAATTAAAATTAAAACTAAATAAAATTTAGATTAGTATGCAATAGTTACTATTGCATACACACAACTAAACTAAACGCAAATGGAGCTACAAATTAAATAACTTTTGGGTAGATATTTATGTACATGCAAAAAATGTAATTAATTTTGATGACAATGTTTTGATCAAGATACATATATCACAGGAAACACCTCTTACAATCCAAAAATGACGTAAAACACCAGAAAACGTTGTGCTGTACAGTCTGTGTAAAAAAAAAAATGGTACAGTCGGAAAAGAATTATTTAGTTGTGAAATATTTTCAAATAATGTTCTTTGTGGTTACAAAAAAAAGCCAAAAGATTTCCCCTGCTTATGCGCTTTGTTCTGTATAATTTGCTTTCGTAAAACAAAAGTTATGCTAAATTTTGTGAGATGAGGAACAAATCGAAATTGAGCATTTCATGGCCATTATGCGAAACCTATACACAAAGGCATGGGACGGCGTGCGGAAAAATGGATTTTTCTTGATTGTAGAAAACTAGTCTTATTTCAAAAATTACAATACCAAATGTGATGAAAAAATTGCAGGTGATGTCTGGGGGGAATTTCATGAAAGGACTTTTCGGACGTTTTATCCGACAAACTGTTATAAGCTACGGAAATGCTTGACTCTGATAGGCTAAGACCAAATTTGTCGGATAAAATATCTGACAAGTCCTTTGATGAAATGCCCCCCTGATCTTCCTGCTTTATGAAAATACCAAACAATAGCAGGCTGTGATTAAGCTTCATACTATGAAAAAATGTTTTCCACTTGTACCATTTTATTTGACACAGACTGTATAGTCCATTTCGTAAAAAAGTATTTAATGCGAGACATTAATTCTCTTCACAATATCTTTTTTTCTAGAAGCACGTTCATATTATAAAGTCATTTGACCTTCGTATGTTGAGAAGGTTGTAGATTTATGCCAAGAGGCTCCCTAAAACAATTTGAAGGAAACAATAGCTGAGTTACACAACATATAATGAGAACATAACTGTTTACTGATAATGACAGAAGCAACTGCAACATTTCAGTCCCGCTTGCCAAATATCTAAAACGTCAATATCAAACTTCTAAGCGTGCCTCTACGATTAGAGAGAGATTAGAGATTAATCCCTTTAGCTTAACAGATGGTAATAAAGGGGTACCCCAATTGGGTATTAGTCTCTATCAGGAAAAGCAACAACTTTACACACTAAAAAGTAAAAGGGTTCAATAGGGGTGCACACCGTCTATTCTGAGCGTGTGCACCCGAGAGGGCGTGCTTTTGCACCCCAAGGGGTGCATGCACTGAGGTTAAAGGGTGCACAGACCAAGGGTGCAAAGTTGCACCCTTGAATAGCCTCACGCGATGGCTGCCAGAAAATATGTTTTTATATGAATTATTTTATTTTCATTAAAATCACATTGTTACTATATATATTGGGTTCATGTATTATCAAATAAGTTATTTGAGCAAAAATTAGTCTATCAACTTTCTTTTTTATAATGATGCTTATGGAAAACTATCAACTGACTTATATACTACTGGCATGTAACTCAGACTAATGTTCGCGCCTTTGTTAACGGAAATGTGGCCTGGCTCTCTAAGCTCAGGGGTGTGGCATTTTATGGAGTTTGATGTAAAATTGTTTAAAACTTTCCAGCAGTGCTGTCCATTTGTAAGACCTGACAGAAACTCATGCCTATTTTTTTTATATTGTATTTTGCAAGTTCTAATTTGTTATGAGAGAAAATAGGCCCACCAGCACACAGTGACTAACCCCTCTGCCAAACCCCCAGAAAAGTGGAATAGTCCAGTAGCATAACCGAGTAATACCGTCATCCTTTTCTGTTTGAACTTCTCCTGTGTGCTGACTTCTTCTTGTTACTTCGTTGGCAGGTAAGGAGTGAATTATTTTACCATTATTTGAGTTCAAACTATTATGATTATCTAATTATGTTCGCTATAATACAGTATATTATATGAACTATTAATTTGTATATCATTAATAAAGAGAGGTGGAGATAAGAGTAGAATGTGTGGGTGCAGTGAGAGTTTGTACTGTCTGTCTCTTGCTGCATTTGTGCAGTGAGAGTTTGTACCGTCTTTCTGTTAATGCCTATGTACACTCACTGGCATTTCAAATGTTGTTGAAGACCATGCTACCTTGACCTGTTTTTATTATACCTTAATTATTGTTGAGAAACCTGTCTGCATGGTGTTGTTGATTTGTTGTTGTTGTTGTTTGTTTTAGTTGTTTTTTGGGGGAGGGGCAGAACGATAATTGGAAAAGATACAAAACCTCCCTGTTAAAATCGTAAAAACTTTGCTTTCCTCCAAGGTGAACCCATCTCTCCATAGATGTTTAAATAATACTTTACCAAAATTTACTTTTATTACCTTATTACATTACTGCGACATGCATAATAAGCATGGAATAAGTCGGGTATGAACACACATCACATGTATTGCAGCATAAGCAACGTATGCGATAATGTGTTTCACTTACAATGACATTATGGTAGATGTGAACATAACCAAAAAGAAAAGAATTTATAATGTCAATAGGTCACCCAAGTTCACCCATGATAGCCTCTCGTATGGCCATGGTCAGGGGTCCTGGTATTTGTCGATTTTGACAGAAAAAAGGGCAAGAAAAGAGAGAGATTAGAGGAAAGACTAAAGCATGGCTCTGAATAAGAAGTTTCTGCAATATACATGATATATGTGCTAGAATAATAATGTTCTATTCTAATATAATAATAAGTAATAATAAAAATTGAATTATTAATGATTAACAATAATATAGTGATAAATGAACACATTACAAAACTGACGAGGAATTGCAAAAGCCAAATAATGTACATCTGTCTTCAAATCATTAAAATAAAAAACAAGATTAACTATAAAACTAGGCCTAGTTATTATGTCTTATTTAAAATTTGTTCCACGATTTCAAGTAAATGGTAAATGGATATGGACTTAACATGAACAGAACTGAGAATAAGAAATATAATTTCGTATTGAACTTTTTATAATTATCTATATGTTTGCTGAATTATCCTTGTTTCTTCCGTTATCTTAGAATTGGTAAAGAGGACAGCATCGCGACTAGTGTACTACATGCATGACATGTAACTGAAAGGCTATTGCCAAAATTTCAACAGTAAGTTTGATCATTCATATTTTAAAAAATATATATCATTTAAATATTATCACAACTATAAGGGCGTAATTAAGCCACACACCTATTAGTTTCAAACACTGGTTTTTCTGCTGGGAGTGAGAGAAACACAGTCATGTACCACACAGGGTGGATGTCATAATAATACTTTGATGTTTTAAATCTTATGCATAATCGTCTTCTTTGGATTCAGACGCTCTTCTGGGGTTGGTGACAGATGAATACTTTCAACATTGTCAAAGACTCTGAAAGAGACCGATGCTATTCCATTTTTTCTGATGGGTTTTATTATTGTAAATGTTTATGTAAAGTCAGAGTCAAAATATTTTTTAATATATAGAATCTTTGTACTTATGAGAAGTTTGATGCTATGAGATTTACAATTTCGAGAATCATCGGGTATGCTAAGAATATCATCAAATTAAATTTTCTATTTATAAAGATTCTTTGCAGCTATAGTTATTTGAAGATTACAGAATCTGGACTGACCCTGACCATTTTACATCCACAAATATTGTTTATCCATGACTAAATTTACAGGGTTGACAGTGGCTTCATGATACCTAGCGATTCCATCATTGTCCATTGATGTTTGATAAGAAGGGTGTCATCAATAAGGTAAGGAAAGAAGAAAACAGTTTCTCATTATAGAGTTAACGCTAGTTATCTGATATTTTATTATGATGAAACACAAATATTATGCGAATAGTACAATGCAAAGTAATTTTTGTTTGTTTCTTAAACAGTATATTTCTTGAACGTTTGAAAAGGTTTTTAAGTGCATCTCAACAAGTTTTATGAAGGATCGATTAAAGACTAGTGGATGACAGTGGTTGTTAATTTCAACTTAATAACTTCTAATGTTTTGTCTTTCTTTTTTCTCATTTCATTTGATACACAGGACCTGGTGTTGCCAACCCGTATCCTAATATTCCGAAGGAATTTATCTCCTAGAATGTCAACATCCACATCTGGTTATTATCTCGGTTCTAGAGCAACAGCCGAGCTTTAATTTCGCTTGACTTCTGCTTCTTCCCGCATATTCCCATTGTGAAATACCACGATATGGTTAGGGAAACAAATTTATGTTGTCTGGTTTCAAGTCACAGGTTGGCCCGTTTGGAAGAGGTTCTTAGAAGCGTTTTTGTTATAGGTCTCCTTCATGTGTCTGAATATATTGACGGTTCCGTCAATTTTTTTTTTGTTTTTGTTTTATGTTTTTTGTTTTATTTCATTCTGGTCGCCGTTTGAAGCAAAGCAATCACAATTATCATGTTACCGTGGCGTACCACATAGAATATTTTAGTTAAAAAAGGGGGGGGGGACTCCCACAGTGATCCTCTTACTTGTGGCAAATAATAATTTATTAAAAAAAAAATAATAATAATTCTGTCAATTTGCACAAAAAAGGTGGTGAATGCCGAAGAACCAGCGAAGGATCGCTCGTGGCAATAATATGATTGTTGTGGCTTCAAACTTATCAAAATGAAAATAAACACAAATGTTACTATGCGCGCAAAAGGATGAGTTTGAATTCACTACATGTTCTCATATTTGTTATATTTGGCGAATGAACATTCTAACACATGCAAAATTAATTTCATACAATAATAAATATTCCTTTGTTTTACTTATCTAACAGATTTATTGGACGATATTTCAAGGTCGAATACTCAGTAATCTTCGTATTGAAATGTTTTGGCCGCCATGATTTGTGATAATGGCCTTTCACGTTAGCTCATAGTTTGGTTAGGTTTGAAGGTATTAGGAGTGAAATTTATTTTATGTGACAGAAAATACAAGTGCACACTTTCCTCCCTTGCCCACCACAAATATGTCATACACGACTGTGGTCAATGTCGTACATGTATGTTTCAATTAGATACCACTGTTAAGATAAGCAAAAAATGGTATTATCATCGGATCGCGATGGAATCCCATTTTTCTTTGCTCATATTCTTTCAATATTATGTTTTTTGGTCAGTTTCTGTATTGATCGAAAATTTAGAGATACCAATTGTCTTACAAGTTGCACTCGGTATAATGATGAATGCCATTATATTGGATTTTTCTGTGAAATTTCTGTGTCATTTTACAAAAGTCAAAGTGTCTTATTTTCTAAACATGCTAAAAGGTTTCTCATAAAACGTTTCTGATTTAGAAGACATTCATTTTGTGTGTAAGGATATCATTGTTGGCATTAACACAGCACAACCTAATTTTTTAGTTTAGAGATTGAGAAGTAAGTACAAGATTTGATTACCTATTTTTAAAAGTAAAAAAAAATAAATTGCAGCCCTGTTACTCATTAAATTTCAGTCATGTCAGTGGTGGATCTGATGTTGTGGAAACAGGGGGGGGGGGCAGCCCACAACATTAAAATTAGGGGTACATAGCCGGAAAAGTGCCTGTGTTACATTGCAGTGCAACTGAGTTTGATTTAAAAAAAAAAAAAAAAAAAAATAGAGGACTGGACAACATCATGAACATAAATTTTCGGAAAGAATATCGTATTCCCATTGTGTGTGTTAAAAAAAAGGCACAATTAGGCCTGAATAGTGTTAATTGTTTGATGTGTAATATTATAAAATACCTTTTGCAAACAGTTTTGGTTATTGTAGTGGGTCATAGGTCATGTTGTATGGGTTGCAGCAATAAATTCATAAGTAAATAGTTTTTAAAGTAGAAGTATACCAGAATTCAACTTTTCCTGTAAGGATTTTGCTTGGCAAGGATTTGCTTGGCTCTTTAATTAAACTGGTAGTCACGATAGAATAAATAAGATCTTTCATATTATCTTTGAAACACGTCTTCACAAATAATTCATTCTTTTGAGCACATTTTGTAACACTTCGGATATTTGTGTGTCTAATTTACAATGGAATTACTGGCATATAGTACATGTACTTCTTTTTGGTCACTACAGGACGCAGGACTTTGGTATGGGGATAAGCCCTCAGGTCTCCGAGCACATGGTTAGATGGTTAGATGTTACGACTGGTAATGTCGCAGCGACGCATTATATCACAACAGTCGCGCATTATTTACGTCTGGGCCCAAAATTTGATGTCACAATCCGAAAGCTGTGGTTGGGACTCGAACCTTAGATATTTATCAATTAGTAGGCCTATCTAGAGAAAATAACTAAACTAATTTGAATCGATTACATTATGGGAAAAGAAAATTAGGACGGAGTTCGAATCAAAGTCACGTCTTTCGGATGATGACCAAGGTTGGTCCCAGTCGGAAGTAATGCATTGATGTGACAATAGGCCCTAAGTGTCGCTGCGACATTACCGGTTGTAACATGGCATATAGCCTACTGTATAAAGGCATGTCGAACTTATCCCAGAAATTTAATTAAGTTTTTTTTAGCAAGTACATGTATTATAAGAACTTTACTATGAAAGCAATAGCTTGCTCTAAGTTCGATTTGTTCCAGGCTTCCATCGTTATTTTAGACACATTTCATGTGAAAATTAATTTGAATATTTTAAGCATACTGGACTGTAAGGGTGAAGAAGTGGAGGTAGTGTGTGTGTGTTTGTGTGTGTGTGCTTGTGTATATACATTCTAGATCCCAGTGGGTTCAATATGGGTGCAATCACATACCCATGACTTAGTGAATGGAGTGGAAATTTGCACCAAAGGGTGCAATTTTCAACTCTATTGGACCAGTTTTACACCTTTACGGGTGCAATCTTGAACCCTATGGGTGCGTTTTTGCACCCCATGAGGTGCAGGATTGATCCCTTGGGTGCGGAATTGAACCTTAGGGGTGCAATTTTGAACCCTACGGATGCGTCTTTGCACCCCATGAGGTGCAGGATTGAACCTTAGGGGTGCAATTCTGAACCCTATGGATGCGTCCTTGCACCCCTTGAGGTGCAGGACTGCACCCCTCGGGTACCGAATTGAACCTTAAGGGTGCAATCTTGAACCCCTTAGGTGCTTCTTTGCACCCAATAGGGTGCAGGATCGCACCCTTTGGGTGCGGAACTTAACCCTCGGGGTGCAAAGTCGCACCCTACATTCAGAAATTCAAACCAAAAAGGGTGCACAATTGCACCCCTAAAGGTGTAATATTGAGCCCTTGGGGTGCAACTCTGCACCCCACTATGGGGTGCAGCCTTTGCACCCCTTCCATGGGGTGCACACTTGCACCCCTAGGGGTATAGGTATAGCGACAAAGCTGTGCACCCTTTAGGGTGCAGAGTTGAACCTCTATTTCTTAGTGTGTATAACGGCTTGTTCTTGTTGTTTCCATGGAGACGAGATGCTTTAGACCTATCAACGGAGACCAATTCTATTTAGGTCAGTATTTCAAAAAGCAAAACCTAACCTGTCTACTATTGTTTGATAAGTTCGTTACGTTGTATAACGAATATTTACATATAAGTATCTTGTCCCTATTTCTCGTGTTCAAACATGTCAAACGAAGAACACAATTTAAAGAATCAAACATAATAAAATTACAATAAAATTGAACAGCTTTCCCGGTTCATATTTTCAGCATAAAAACTTGAATTAAAAACATTTTATTTTTGTCGGTGAGATTAGATCTAATTCTCCTAAGTCCTCTGTGTCAGTCTCGAATGTCATTCCTATGTCAAGATTGTTTTCTACGCCGCAAAGGTCAAAACCAACATATTCGAGGACTTTCCAACAAATCTTTCCGGTTTCTACAAATCACACCGTTTTGACACAAAACAAACCTCAACCATGTCGATCTTTAGAGACAACAATGTACAGATATTTAAGGGCAAAGAGGATATTATAGATATCTGAGATCTTTCGACAAAAATAATCCCATGGTTTAAGCTAGAAACAAATGGGAATCTTTAGTAGTAAGTAAGTTCGAGTGTCACATGCAAGGAACCGCGTCATTTTTCTTTCTGATCTCTTTGGATTCCATGGATTTGTGAGGAGAGTCTGACGATCTGACTGGATCAAATCTTGAACTTTACCAGAAGGTGATCGACTTGGAACAAATTCTGAATTTGGAGCAAAAAGGGGTCATATGATTTGAAATATAACCAGTTCTTGTATGTCATATAAATAGATAATTATTGAAAATGTATTGATTTGGTTATAAATTATTTTTTTTATTTTTATGGAAGACTATTTTAATTTGTATATCCATAATATAAAAAGTGAATGACGAAAATTTAAATATAATGTTGAATCAATCTTAAGTATCCTTCGTTTACGCTTTAATAGGCTCTTATTACAATTTGCATGACCACTCTTATCTATTGATTGCATAGTATATTTTTAGTTTTATCTGATAGCTAATTTTCTGGTATAAAGTATAAACATCGATCAATGTTTGTGGATACGATACAGTAAACGGATATAGATTACGTTATATTTATATTGTCAACTTTAACAGCCTATCCTTTCAGTGGGCAATATGCATGTAGAGAATGATGATATTTAGCATAAATCTAAAGTATTACATTTCTTGGTTTTGATTCTTGTGGCCTTGACATAAAACAGAAGTTAGTTTTCGTGCCGTATTTTCATGTTTTCAAGTACACCACAGACTGACTGAGACAATAGTCTTGAGTTTGATCGAAGACTTCCATTTTCACTCACCCACGGGACCGGCAAATCGACGAACAAAAATGTTAGGGGAAGGAAAAAGACTGACATTTCGGAAGTCCTCTTGTTTTACAGAGGAGGTTTATACCCAAAACTAAAAATAGTTAAAGGTATTCGGTAAGATTTTTTTAAAGGCTTGATTTTGATAAATTGTCCGTTTTTATGTTTGTGTTGCACAATGATGTTCATAAGAATAATAAACAGTCAAGAATTTATTATTTTTTTTGCAACACAAATCATAATTAGCAAGAAAACTAGGACTGAATACCGCCATATCCAGTTTGTCTAACACTGCAGTATATGGAGGCAAAACAATCGAGTATTTCCGGTCACTTATATATTTTCTCCTTTTGTAGAGCATGTGATCATGCATCTGAAATTAATATTCCCGTGCACATTAATACATGTATGTTATGCTGTAATAGATTGTAATGTTGTAAGGCACGCGCAAGCTCAGATATTTTCGGGCCTGCGCAAATTTACAAAACTCCTTTAAAAGGAGAATGGAGGACTATGACAGAAGTTTTCTCTCATTTTGTCAATGTCCAGAGGGAAAATGTCTTGGTAGGCGGTATGCCACTTCGAAACATCACAGATCTACTTGCACATGATATATGTATGTTAGGAGACCAGTGGTTGAAATATTTGGGAAAATATCCTACAAGATATAATATATGTTGTTTCTGTGATGTTATTGTTTTTGTAAAAAATATTTCGTTGGGTAATTTTTTTTTGCAGTTGTGAGTAATATTATTGTTTGTTGGTTAAGAAATTCACAAATTTGGGGCAATTATTGCCAAATTCTGAGCAATTATTACTTCAAGTGCCCAAATTTGGTTAAATTTAGGGCAAATTTTAACCAATTTTGTAATGGAAACTACAGGTCCCCAGGGAGAACAGTGCTTGACAGTGATGGAGTTACCCTGTTTAAATAATACTTTATAATAATAATTTGATAATAATACCATATTGATTAAATCCTGTGATTTTTCTTTGTGCCCCACTACCTGTATGTTAAGATTGTTCCTTTTAGAATAAAATCATATGGTACTTGAAAAAAATGTTTTCAAAAAGTATAAACTTTTTTTTTTAAATACATTAACATTGTAGCAGTGGATATAAAAGCACCTGTGTACCATTCAACTTCGTGTAATAGCGAAGTGTAAACCAAGTTGGTGGAACCATGAAGGGCATTTAGGGTCATGGCAGTTCTTTCGTCATATAACAAGGATTGGGTGTCCATCCACCGGACACGTGCTGATAAGATAATGAAATAAGTATTTTCTAACACGTATAGGTTTCACGTGTTCTCTGTCCTTATAACGGGGACAGCCGCGTCAAATCGGAAGAATATTAGCTTTGTCAATTTAACGTAATTAGATCGGTACAAGACAACATCGTCTCAAATTGGCAACGGCGCGTCTGAAGTTTATTGGCGATTAGGTTCGTGCATTCTTGAGACCGACGAGCGCGTGCAAATGCGTCTTGTCTGCAGACGACAATCATGACTTGATCTTGATGTAGGGCAATGCGTGCGTGCCAAATAAAGACAAGAGAGGAACGTGGAAGTGAGAGTACAGAAAAAGTGCACGTTGCATAGGAAGCGCGTCATTATTTACGTTGCCGTCTTGGGATGATCGTGGAGCAGCTGGGCTGAGCGGACCGAGACAAGAACTTAAAAATTGGTCTAATTATTTCACCCAACCTCGCGGAAATATGCAATGACCGTCCCCCTTCCGCCAGAAATTTCTCATCCCTCTTCACTTCCCCCTATAGCAACGCGCTACTGGTCATGCGAAGCTAACCCCTTTCTATGTTTCTTTGCCCTCTGCCTATATTGGTATCTTACTAGACGTTTTACCAATTTTCTGATGGACGCAAGGCCCAAAATAGGCCTAACAATTCATGCCAAGTTAATTAATAATACATTATGATATAATGATGATAATGCTAATGCTAAAATTCAATGATAACGAATATACTCTTGAATAATTTACCATACATTAATTCATAATTTATTCCCGAATATACCCCTATGTCCTAGCTCGCTGCAGAGGTAGACCCTGAGGGGGCCCCTACTCTGGAAGTTGCACCAACAAAAATTAGCATTTCTAAAAGGCAGTTCCGTTTTCCTAGAACAATGGTTGAAATGATATTTGAGGAAAATATAAAAATTGGACGAGGAAGGTAAAGCTCTACTGAACAACAAGGGGGATTGTGTAAAAAAAAAAAAAAAAAAGCCTGTACGCGCGTCAAAATCTTGAAGCGTTAAACAAATGAAATAAAAATTAATGATCGTAATTTTATTCTAAGAAAATTTTTGGTTCAGCATAATATAGGACATAGTAAACAAACAAACAAACTTCCACGAAGTAGAAGGAGGGGTTTTGGCCCTACTTTAATACTATAACAGGAGGCAAATTAAGACAGTTGGCATAGCGGACGATATGCTGTTTTTCACAGTTGCGAACATTCAGACTCGACTTCAACAGTCTGACATTTTACAGAAATAGAAATGAAATATAGAGCTCCCCCATCCCCCCAAAATTACTGTATCTGATCTGATATTACCTAATTCATAATGAGATGTATATAGAGAAAGTGACTCTATCTTTATTGTTGCAGTGCACGCACAGACTTGAGAGTCTTATTCGATTTGTGTTCGAGACTGGTGAGTAGTGCCAATGCGAGCAATTCCAATTTATCCCGTCTTGGACATGTTGGAAGGGTATAGGATGAATTTCAGGCTAAAATTAGGAACAATTGAACTTGAATCATATCCCTATAAAGTAGATATTTATTAAATTGATACAGTTACGAGGAATAAAAGGCGTTTGATGGGGATACAAAGAGGGTGACGAAAACGAACCTTTTCTGGAAAAACAAAATTTTATCAAATCCTTCGGCAATCATGGTAACAACCTTAAATGATTGCATCATTAATAAGTAGAAAGCTGCCCCAAAATGTTCGCTTTTTCTATTTCGTAACATCAACGCCATAATAATTAGGCTTTTTAAGGAAACTAAACAAGATATTATCAATAGAAATAAACGACGTTGAAAGTTATAAAAATTGATCTACTTTAGGCTACTCCTAAAATTGAAACATTGCCTTTAGCATGTTTAGCATTATATCTGTATATGGGGACAAACGTGCAAATCTTTATTTTTAAATCATTTCACAAAATAGAATAACGGGTCAGCTGTATGTGCCTTTTCGTTTGGATCTGATTTGAATTCGATATAATTAAGTTTTGGTCTCAAAACGGTATACCATTATAAACCAAACATTGACGCGTCAAGCACATTTTGAATACTTTGTTTCGTCACCCAATTTTGTTCATAAAGATTCTCACATATTTATGAGCATTCATTTCAATTCATATAAAAACTTGCTTGACTCTTTTTCTTTATCTTATGGAAATATTAATGAATATCATAATACCTACATTGAAAAAGCATCTATCAGCGTTTTTCTTTTTTTTTTCTTCTTTTTTTTTTCTTTTTCATAAGTAATGCAAAATTTCGGGGTTGCCAAATAAGTTTTGATAAAGTTCTGAGAAATCTGAAATACACGATATCATTTCGCACGAGATAGAAAGATGGGGGAGGACATAGAGAGAAATAGAACGAGAAGAAGAGGGGATGAAAGCTTTGTTCATTGTGCTTGTTTGTAAAGTTTTTATAGCCATATCCTAGACATGCATGTAGACATAATTTTTACACTTAATTTTTACACAGACCAACGGCCATGAATGACAACGAGGCTGAATCAAGCAAAAACAAATTGAAACAATCTCAACTCCAAGAAGTACACGAGAACCCCATGACACTGTCACAACAAGACCTACATAAATATTCAACAGTATCATTTTTATTTTATCCTATTCAAGATAGAAAACTCTGAGGGAAAGACAAGCATGTATCAATCAGACATGATTAGGATCCCTACAGAGTGCTAAGTAGGCAACGCCACAACGGGGTCAGCCTGCCACAAACGTCGCGCTACGGGGCGAACCCCTCGCGCCGTTCAGATAATAGGCCGACAGCTCGGGGGGCACTTACGCGCTCTCTACGCTCAGCCCCTTGATCAAAGCCGCGTGTTTATCGCCGTAAGCATCGGGCAAGCGGGCGGTCTCGAGCCCAGCTCCGCCGGATCATTTAAGAACAATTTAACCGCTGACAGAAGCCTGCTTAGCACTGGGATATAAGAGCAAAAGAAGAGAATGGGGAAAAAACTTTCTGATTGTAATCGAAATAGAGGTGGCATTTTGTGAGAGATCAAAGGACAGGGTTATGACAAAGTTAAGAAGGACAAAAAAAAAATATGAAAGAATAGGCAAACAACTTTAAACAACAAGTTTAACCGACAAAAAGAAGAATCAGATTAACTTATATATATATATATATATATATATCCAAGCCTATGCGATATATACAGTATATCTTGAGGTAATACCAAATGCAGCGCATGTGCATGTATATATCATTTCATATTTTCATTCCAGTATTAGGTAGCTAATATATATTCAATACTAGAAGGACAATAATAGGCCCCAATTAAAAAAAAAAAAAAAAAAATTTCTGGTTTAATTTCAATTAAAAAAAACCCGGCCATATCAATTTGATTTCTTGTTTACAATACAAAATTGAAAATAATTTTATTTTAAAGGTAATATCCATTAATGAAAAAACACCTTTCAACTTACGGGAAAGTGAGAACATTAATATTTTTACATTTTTGATAGGCCTATACTAATCATTTAGTTAACTATGGCATTTTTATTTAAAAATAAAAATTTTCAGAGTTCGTACCACAGTACAAAGAGAATAATTTTATTTGATACAAAAATTGATATATTTTCTATATATTGATAATAATCTTTTCACCTCATGAACGTTCAAATTCCCCTTATATTGGTCTTCTGTACAGGGAAACTGATATACCATTACATATAAAATATATTTATATTGAAATATTATTCATAAATGAATGAATAATAAATAGAAATTAGTGTTAATTACAAATTATGATTAATACTATACTTAGTAAAACCAAGAAACACTTAAATGATTAGAAGTTAAACATAAAATATTTCACATTTGCAAAATTATATTGTAATAGTAAACAGAGCACTTTTATCCATACATTTTACATCAAAGATATTATTTTTAATGTACCTACAAGTTATTTTCATGTTCGGATATCAAAGATAATATTCATAATTTGAAGTTAAGCATCCCCATTTGGCTTAAAGTGCATACGTACAAGTCGACTTTATCAGCTTATATGCAATACCGTACATGTACAATGAAAAGCTCCCTATACGGTATACTTGGTATCTTCTTCTGAACATTCGTTGTGCTAATCTAATGTGACTTAACTTAATTATATTTACGATCCTGTTAATCCGTTGATATTTTAGTTTCAAGAAGTGAAAAAGGGACAGATGCATCGTCTAACACGAAATGCGTGAGTGTGTGTGTTATAGGAAGTGGATTATTTCCAGCGGCTGTATATGCCTTCAATCCGAACAATCGGGTTGAAATAATCGACAAGTGTGATTTTATTGACCAATTACATCACGATGAGTGTACGGTCACCTGTCGAGGTGGTCTCAGAATAGGTGCTTGCTTCAGCTCATTGAAGGGGCAGTGTAGCCTTTAATCCCTATTTCATTTTACGACTGTAACACCAGAATTCCGACGCCATTAGTTGTCTATATAGGCTAGTGATGCCCAAGGCCGACAAGACATGTCATAATGTTAGGCGCTTCATTGCAATAAGGTTACAAGAATATGGACGGATTTGTATATAAAAACGTTGGTTTTGACCTGGTAATGTGTCTTTTCTTTCCATCTGCATAATTATGTAATGATCTTACTAAATGGTATCTCATCATAACGTCAACATTTCTGATGAATACTTTATTTCTCCTCCTAATTCTACTTCTACTTCAGAAGTAGCTACATCAAATCTACTCCTGCTTCTACTGCTTCTGCTATATTGTCATTTCTATTGCTACTTCTACATGTTCTACATCTACTGTTACTTCTACATCTGCTACTACTACTTCTACTTCTACTGTTACTTTTACTGCTACTTCTACTGCTACTTCTGTATACTTCTACATCTACTGCTACTTATACTTTTATATCTGCTGCTACCTTTACATCTACTTTCACTTCTACTGCTACTTCTGTATACTTCTACATCTACTGGCACTTCTACTGTTACTTCTTCTGCTACGTCTACTGCTACTTCTGATTCTACTTCTACTGCTATTGTACTTCTACTGCTACTTTTACATCTACTGCTACTTATACTGCTACATCTACTGCTAATTCTATTGCTACTTCTACATCTACTTCTAGTGCTAATTCTACTTCAACTTCTACTGCTACTTCTACTGCTATTGTACTTCTACTGCTACTTCTACTGCTAATACTACTTTTACTTCTACTGCATGCATAGGGTTATACCGTACCTTACAAGGAAGGCTTGGCTTATAGGGTAAGGGGCAGTGTAAGGTATAACACGATAGCTTAATATCCAAGTCATTCCAGGGGAATAATAGGTAAATGTTTCGGTGGGATGCGTGGGGCGTGTACTATTTTAATGGGTGAAGGGACGAAGGCCAGCAGGATGTAGTTTCACTATGTCTTTGACAAGGGAATATTAATGACCTAGTTGTATAGTATAACATCGTTGAAATAGAGCACAATTTGATTAAAGCCAATGATATACATTAAGACAAAGTGCACGAGCCAACACTTTATGTATGGTTTTTCCATCATCTTATATGCTGCACACACCTGAGTTTCTAAACATTATCTGCTCTGTCATGGATCCCTGCCATACGCGAAAATAACTAACACCTTTACTACCGGATGGGACTACATCCTCCTCTAATTGCCATCGTACCTGTATTATCATAACCCTTCTCATAATTGGGTCATCATCGTACTAAAATTAATTCTGACTTTCATTATAAGTTAATCACACTGCTTGTCGATCAAATCTTCACCTTTTCCCCGTATAGCTCTCCCTTGCTTTTCCCACACATGGCCATGTCCTTATCATATACCCCTAGATCGGAGAATCCACTCGGGTATTAATATCATGTACGAGGGAGATTAATCCAATTTTACTAAATAAGATTAAGATCTTAATATTGCGAATGTAGCATGTACTCTGCTGCAACCAATCGTGTTAGGAGAAGGTTACGTGCGGTATGGTCTTGGCATCCATGTGTCCTCTTTCTCCATCAAAGAGAAATTCGGGGCGATATTACACTATGGCTGTAAAATGTAGAATTAAAGAATGGTAGATAACTATAACAAGAGAAAATTATGAACTTGGGTGAAAGGATTTGTAAATGATTTAATATAAAGAAGAGAAGAAATGTGACAGGGTTATTAATGGGAAGTTTGGTGACGATGCTGAGATGATAATGATGGTAGAGGTGATGATGATGACGGTGATGGTAATAATGATGAAATGATAATGATGATGGTGGTGATGATGATGATGATGATGATGAAGATGATGATGATGATGATGATAATGTTCATTAGATGGTGATGGTGATGATGGTGGTGATGATGATAATGATGATGATGGTGATGGTAATGTTGATGAGATGATGATGAGATGATGATGATGATTGTGATGATGGTGATGATTATGATGATAATGATGATGATAATAATACTGATGATGATGATTATGATGATAATGATGAGAATGGTGGTGGTGATGATGATAGTGATGATGATTCTGCTGCTGCTGAAGATGATGATGACGATGCTGACATTGGCGTCATGATAGATAAAGAGGATGATGCTGGAGCGAAAGTGAGGAATATCACTTAAAATACAAAGCTAGGATAAGTATTAAGATCTTGGTTTATATGATATAATTATATTCTAGTGTCCAACGACATTACATGTATAGTGATTATTCACAATAACTCCATGCCATAAAGTTTTTAACTTTTTAGCAATCAAAATTATGATGAAGTGGCACTTTAATAGGACATACAATTCATAGATACGACGTGATCGTTAGGAGCGTATAATTATGCTGTCACATAGCCGGGGTGGTAATGAAGTATATAGTCCGTGCACATTATTATAGTAATTTCGTTTCGCTTTTCATATTAGATTAAAAGTATGAGGACGATCTGATGGCAATTTGGAATAAGGGAAAGTGATCACGAAGATAATACGTCCATTGCATGTACCGAAAAGCCTAACATTATTTTTTTTAAAGAGAAGGAACAGTCTACCACTCCCATCACGCACCAATTACTAATAGATGTGCATGTACATGTATATCATGGTTTTAAGCTTTTAAATACTTTTGAAGATGTATGCTGAATCAAAATATGTATCTATTCTTTAATATACATTATATGCCACTTATCTTAATTTTCAAAATGGATTTCAAGATGTTTCGTAAGGTTTTACTTTTAGCACAACGACGAACATGACAAAGGATTTTTATTTGCAAATATATATACGTTATCAATGAAATGTGTTTTTTCATACATGATACACTCTCAGAACGCGGTGTGTAAAAAAAATGCATATTAAAACCAGTTGGTTAAAAATATTAACCAATAATGTATTAAAAAGAAAAGTTGGTTAAACGTGAAAAAGCATGGGTTGGTTAAAAAAGCCCAATTCCAATTTTAACCAATAGTTGGTTAAAAAATTGGTCACGTGGAGAAAAAACAACCAATGGGAAACGGGGATTTAACAAAGATACGCGCTCCGCTCCTCGCGCTAGAAATCTTGCGATTTTGATTTATACACGTAGATATAGTGCGCCTATTCATTGTGCACGTATTTTGTTCGCGACGACAACAAGGTTACACAAGCTGACTGCTGGTCTGGTTGGACCTATCTTGACAATCTGATCAAAGTAAATTGGTAGGTAGAAATGACCTGAAGAGTATAGGCCTGTGATATAGGACTAACATGCATTATGTTTTGGACTACATGGCCAGTACGGTTCCTATATATTTCGGTTGAGACGTTAGACCTAGCGTTAACTTGCCTAAAATTTATGCAGCTCCGGTGTAGAATCTAAATATTCGCTCTCCAACCAGCTTGGTTCGGACTAAGTCTTGAGTCATAGATTTAGTTGGCTAAATATTAGAACTACGTTAGAACCATCACTTGCATTCTAAATTTAGCCTAATATTTTAGACCTCTCGATTATAGTCCAATGAGGCCTACTTGACTGGTTTAAGAGTGATGACCTTGGAATCTAAACGTAGAATCTAGGCCAGCATCTCGTTTCTATATTTCTAGATCTATAATTAGATCCAGTTGATCTCAGATACTGGACTAGATTGTAGAACTAACGTCTGAACCGAAGTAATGATATTGTACTGACTACTGGACCAGTACTCTAGGCTACTGTAGGCCTACCCTGTTTAGGCCAACAAATAATGCATGTAGTCTAATAATACAGGCATAACTCTTCATGTTATTTGTACCAATACTTTTGATCAAATTGTCAAAAGGCCGGTCCAGTCCGGTCTATCGCTTAATTTTTTTTTAACCAACCATGATGTATTAAAAAAAGAAATTAACCAATTAAGTATTAAAAATTTAACCAACTAGGGTTGGTTAAAATATTTTAACCAACTTTTTATTAAAGTTTTAAATACATATGGTTAATTAACCAACGTGGGTTGGTTAACGCGTTTAACCAACAGTTGGTAAGTTCATATTTGAACCAACGGTTGGTTAAAATTTTGGCCGGTTGGTTAAATTTTTCTGAGAGTGTAGCACTCACAACATAAACAATGAATATTCGGAGTAAAACTTAATATCGAGATTATTTGTCTTTCGTTAAAAAAGTACGTTGAACAAAAAGATTATGTATTAATTAATTTATTGATTGAATTCATTTTATTCATGTATAACCCATTCTGACGTAAAATAGACCATCGGGAGACCCGTACCTCTCTTGCTAACTTGGAAACGATCGTGATAAATGTCCTTTTGAATTGCATTTAAAAAAAAATCTTTCTTTACAATATTCACACTATATAGGGATGGTTAGGTTAATGATGTTCCTAAAGCTAGCAGGTATTATTAACAAAATGACTTCATAATGTGCCTGTCATATCATTTTAGACATTGTCGTTTGACGTAACGGGGGTGTCACAAGCATTATAGTTATGGATCGGTTTCAAGGTAAATTACGTTGTGTTCACACTGTACAGAGAAAGAAAACAGTGTACCACAGAGACAATATGAAAATACAACGTGTAAACATAGTGTGAACACGGTGCGAAGTAAACTCCACACGGTACGGTTAGATTCGTGTGTTTTAACATTGTGGAACACATTTTAAGGGACTAAGTATACACAGTGTGAACCCGGTCATCACTATGTGAACGCTCGTTGATCATACCACAGTGTGAAATCATCAAAACATTGTTAGGTTTGAGCGTTTTCACTTAGTCAACTAGGATTGTGAACACGCTGTGAAATCACAATTATTTCCTAAATGTTCAGCATGGCTGAAAAGCATAAATAAATCTTTTAATCTCCTAATATAAAATAAGAGGCAAATACAACTATACTAAAGTTAAAGGTCCTTGTGGGTATGTTAACGCTTACACTTCGAATCATAATATATATCATGGCTTTGAAGCGCAAACCCTCCTTCTAGTACTAAAAGGGGAAGAGCACAACCCTTTTCTCGATAAAGTGCAGGCCCTACTTGCAATGGGTATGTTCAAACGGGTCACTGGGTTTGCCTGCATTTTAATAATAATGTGAATATTAGGTCATTGTGTTTGCCTGCATTTTAATAATAATGTGAATATAGTGTCATAGTGGGTATGTTCACGCTAATACTTTAAAAAAACATAAAAAACTTCAACACATAAATATCTATCATGATGGCTTTGAAGCGCAAACCTTTCTTCTATAAGGGGAAGAGCACAACCCTTTTCTCATTCAAGTTCAGGGCCAACTTGCAATGGGTATGTTAAAACGGGTCATTGTGTTTGTCTGCATTTTAATAATAATGTGAATAGAAAAATGTAGTTAGATTGAGGTCATGCACTTGCTATCCGCGGATAAACTTAATTAGGTATTAAACATGATTCATAGTTAATGCATTTACCATGGAAATATGCCATGCGTGTATGAAGGTGCATGTACTTGAATGTGCCCATGTCATGTTATATACCTGTGCACTTGATAATGTATACGGTTCGGTTTCACTACCTAGAGAAGTACCACTTTTGCATTTGAATATATTGTTCCAAATAACATGAAATACAAAATTACATTTTATTGGATTTGAGATTTTTAGCTCCAGTAATCGCAATCTTTATTATCTGTTAAGGTTTCGTGAATATAACATTATTTTTTGTTTTACTCATTCCTTGATTTCCTCAATGATGATAGGCTTATGTATTCCTTTTTTAAAGAAAAATGTTGTAAGAAACACTCATCCTTTGCTGTTACCAACGCATATCTGTACAGAATTGCAATATGTTTTTCACATGTTACTGATAGGGTATAATTTGCATGGAAAATTCAATCCAATATACGAGATATACCTAGATGCCGTTTGTGAGCAAAAAATATGCCCTATAATCACACAGAGATATAGATCTAAAGTAGACAGAAAGTATTATCTCATAAACGTCGCCCCAAATGATGACTTTAACTACAAGTAGTATTAAGCTAATGATTATGGTCTAATGCATGAACATTATTCTCAATATAAATCATACTAAAAACATAAACAATGTATGCGTTGAGTATTGTTGCTGTTGTTATATTGCTATTTTTTTTTTGTTGATCTCCCAAAGTATCTTTCGTGTGTTATCTCTCGCAATCTTCGCAAGATGTTAAAGTGTCTGAAACACAGAAGTATCATGTTTATCTTGCATGCTGTTAATATAGCATGCTGTTAATATAATTCAGACCTGGGTTTAATGATTCTTATACATTGTTTATAATATATCCATCTCCTCTGAATATTCCATTATCACAGACGATCAAGGGTTCGTACCCATTGCAGATATTACGCGCCATGTGCGGAACACAACTCTATGTTCATTTCAATACACTGATATATTATCACATATTTTGGCGCTTTTCCGCATTGTACCCGCGGTACCTGCAAAAGGTTCGGCAGTGGAATCGAAACACCTTCATATAAAATGTCTGGCGGAATTTATGACATCAGGACTGTCATGGTAACGTAAACATTTACCTAATTTTCAGGCACATTTCATATAACCTGCCGACATAAGGCTGGGCATTAAAGTAGACCAATGAAAGTTTGAGGAGTATGAATATGTATAGTATTGGAAATAATGGTATGGAAGGGATGAAACGAAACAGCGTGGTTCTTGAATAAACATAATATACTGAGCGCTTGAAATGTGAAAGAAAGATCAAAAGCCTTACATCCCAATTTCCAAGTTATCATCATACTTTTTCTGACTTTTTCAATGTAAAACTTTACAACACCACTTACATAATTTTCGTTTTTGATTTCTTGGGTTCTTTAAAAAAAAATCCCTGAAAATTTGTCGTCACCCTTTTGAGCACGGATGGTTTTTACATTTCAATGTCTCCATTTATCCTTAAAAGAGATGTAGATGCATGGACACATGCTTTTGAAACATCTCCTCAACGTATAGATTATGCTTATTGCCCTTAAAATGATTTACAAAATAACCTAGCTCACAATTTTTATACATGTTGATGTGATGATCATGTCTAAGCCATTCCCTAACCGACTGAGGACAGACACAATTATTCATTTTCGTGCTAAAAAGGTTCAAAGTGTTGATGGGGTGGAAACAGTTTGTATGGGATCGAGGATCGTGCTAATAGGAGCCATGTTTATGTTGAATCATTCTTTTGTCTGAAGCGTTCTGGACGGAAAATGGGAGAAGAAATGGAAGAACTGTTAAAAGAAATAACTCTATACCGGGGTAAAGACAGTCTCAAGAGGCAAGAGCTGAACTTTTTGTCGCTCCTAACCACATGTTGTAGTATTTGATTCGCAGTTCCGGAGGGGCAACACGAGAACCCGCCCCGTCCGCCTAGGCTTATTGAAAGAATGCCCTAATAGTGATATTTATATCCCCAGTCCCTCCTCTCGAAGTTCAAGTTTATGCGTGCTACAATGTCAGTGTCCAGTGAAATTTTCTGGAGAAGGAGCTCAGGCAGAGGAACGGATATACCGTCATACGCTGATGACGAGAGAGGACAAACGTTGTGCGACCTATTGATAGCTACGCACCACCACGAGAGCATGTTTTACCAGTCGGGGCAACTTCCCCGGTCGAGTTCATGTAACGCCTCGATGGAAAACCCGGCAAGGGGCTGACTGACACGGGCAGTGATACGTGCTATATCGACCTCCTGTTTACAGCGTTGGGTGTGATAATTGGTACGTCTGCCAGCTCAACTACGCCAGGAGAGCTCTAGACCTAAAGGGCATCTCTGAACTTTGCAGAGTCTTCTGCAAACATCCACATATTATGAATGAATATCCTCAAAAATAAAAGAAAAAGTCATAAGATGGGCATTTTTTTTGTATTAAGCCTCTGATTTTTCAGACGGGGGGGGGGGGGGGAGCGGGGGGGGGGGGGGGGGGTGGGGGGGTGGGGAGGGGGGGGGGGGGGGGAGGGGGGGGGGGGGGGGGGTATTATTACTTATGACAAATGTTATCAGTAATTTTTGTGCCACATTGACTTGTGGTAGGACTGATCATATAAAAAAATCATATTCGGTCATTTGGGCCTTTTAAATGGTCGTTCTTCAGCTCAGAGTTATCAATCGATACAAATAAAACTAATAAGTGATTTTGCTTCTTCCCCCCCTCCCCCCGGTCGATAAAATTTTTGATAACATGATTAAAAATATGATCTTTTTATGGCCATGTCATCGTCGTCAGACTTTTCAATCAATCAATTTCCTCGTGCATTTAATAAAATAGAACTTATAATAAACCCATTATAACTGTTTTTTTAATCATTAAATCCCAATTAATCACGGAACAGTTTTCTCATTTTCTTTCATAAGAAATCGATCTACAATAACCTTTGGCCAGTTTAACTTCACCACAATCTTATAAAACAAAAGAATAGCCTTAATTATTACAATCACTTCACCACAGTTTCAAGTTTAGATCCCTCACGTCAACCCACCCCTCACTCTTTTAATACACCGGAAGAGAACCTGTCGATTGTATACAGGCCGCGGCGTCAAAATCGCTCTCAATTTGCCTAATTCGATATGATATAGAGGACAGACGACCAAGCTACCCACATATTAATATTTCACACCGAACTTGAAAGCCAAAAAACCTCACTCGTTTCAAACTATTTACGGTGTTTGTGATAAGGCAAATTATCTGCTTATTTTAACGACTTCCGTGGACTCGCAATACAAGGCGTCAAATTTTCTACAACATAATCCAGCTCAATGAACATAACGTTATTATTGATTATAGCATTATCCCTCATTCCTCCAACGAACTATAGTATTCATAATATTTGTGTTTGATTTGTATGTATAATGAACTATATATTGTGCAAAAATAACAAGCATGAAAGAACGATAGGTGATTTTTTTTGTTAATAATTACAAGAAGTAACTTAACTAGACTTATTATTGTTACTTAAGTATTAGAGTATTTTGCAGTATTTTTCCATTTTAATATAACCCTACAATTATGATTAAGACTAGATGGGTATGGGAAAACATATGAAATCCTAATACTAATACAAAAATATCCTGCTTTATTATTATCATAATTTATTTATAAACTAGATATTAATACATATGAATTTCAATAAGGAAACTGATTTTTTTTTAATGAGAATGAAAAATTAAGAATATTGGCCACACGAGAATAAAAAAAAAAACCCAATGCTAAAAATTCAAATTAATCTAACTTTGAAGGATGAGAAAAAAATGGATAACGCAGAATGTTTAAGACAAAAGAGGAATGAAAGGAATTTGTAGATAACAATATACATGATTAATGGTATGGTTTTAACAAAATAATGGAATATATATGCATATATATTCCCTTATTTTTAAAACCATTCCATTAAATGGCAAGATTTTATTCGAGTGAACTTGAATATGGATCAAAAGTTTATTCAACAGGGACGGTGACAAATACAGTTATCAATTCGGATGATCTCGACAATATCTCGTTTCTCCCCCATCTTGAACGCATTAGAAACGGGAAAGGGGCAAAACTTGTCTATCGGAAAACAAAAATTGTCATATTTCCTATTCCTCAATCATATCTTTATTGTTGTGAATTGATTGGTGTTCTCTGGTTTGAGTTGTGAAACAATAGGCATACGTTCTCCATCAGGGAACATTCGTATAAATTCAGAGAAACAAATCATTTGGAGTGAAAAGGGAACTGTTACAAGGATATATGATTGAAGGACTACCATATAAGTTTGTTTCATCTAATTGAAATAACATTCGGTGAATTGATTATCATCTTGACAAAATAAATATTCATATTCTCAAAACGATGTGATGTGCTCTGTCATAATGATTTAAATAAGTTATTTCATATATTTTTTTTTGTATGAAGATCCTATTTATTTACATGCAACTGTTTCTAATAAAATATTTGGAGGTGATTTTAAAATGCAAGTGCATTTGGAATGCGACATTTTAAAAGTTTCATATGCAAATTTGGCTAATTATGTCATAATATCACTCTACATAATATATTTTGACTTCATTTGTCTGAAGTTTTCTATTTCACTAAAATAAGATTTCTTCTAAAAAAAAACAGAACTGACTTTATTCTGTAAAAAGAGGAAGGTAACTTCAATTAACCAACCTGTAGCACAATCACAATTCAATGATAAGTGCATAATTATGCATCACGTGACACTCATGTATTAAAAGTACACTGACCTTCTGAAGCTGAAACAGTGTGGTACTTTTTCTCCAATAATCACAGAATTGCTTATTTTGCTTATCATGTCAATGTTTGCTGATATAAACATGATAAATGAAGATGATTCTGAAAATATATGACTTTTGTGTAGGTAGACATATCTTTTTTTAACTAAAATGGTAAATTTTTACACAATGCTTTCCTCTGTCATCCCTTTATAAAAGAACGATTATGAAGAGAAGGATCGAAAACAGATGGAAATGATGTAATTCCTAATTCTTTCTGTTTCATTTCTTATTTACACTCGTGTTTGCATGTACACTTAATTTCTTTCGAGATTATATGGAATTTGAGAGTCCAACGGGTGCCATATTGTGTTATAATCTTAATATATCAAGTGGCGGGTTGTTGATATTATTTAAAAAAAAAGCTGTACGAAATAATAATAATAATAATAAAAGGGTTTTCTTTCCAAAACAATGACACATTTTGGAGAGCTTTTTAAACTGTTTACTATAACAAACATGTTTAGTGCAGACCCTGCTAAGTTACTACATTATTTGTAAACGCTGGCACAGGTCTTAATATAAGTCTTCGACAAAAAAAATGTTAGGTCCCCTGAAAGTTTAGTAGTGCCGGAAAGAACAAGTGTTTAGTGGTATGATCGTGTTTGTCTCAGCTGTTTATGATTATAAATCGATGTTGCTAGGTTTTGACAGGTAGCAGTCAACACGTATTGTAGTAAGGTATCTCTTTTTTTAAAAAGTTAAAGTGTTGCATAGATGAGCTCATCGCCTAAAACACACGTGTTCCAAGCAAGTCAGTTTCCGTACAATGTTGGCAGGCCAGTACTCATTATAGACAAACAAGGTGCGATGTGAATATGTATGTTGTTTGTATCGAAGTATTACTATATACCGGCACATAGGTATATTTAACTATGTATGTACTAATATGCCCGAATTAAAAAGGATTTCTTAAGTTATCATTCTTATTTCAAGATTGTAAAAGCGCCTTGAGCATTTTATTTAAATGGAAAATGGCGCTATAAAAATCCCATGTATTATTATTATTATTATTATTATTATTATACATTTTAGCCTCAAGAACACTTCTGAATATAGTAAAATATATGGATATTGTATGATTTTTTTCGGCAATGGCTAAGCTTCAATCAAGCATAATATAGTTTGGTTTTTTTTTATTGGTATTAACGGTCATAATGAATTGTTAATGGTTTGGTAACACAATCATTCAAAAAGTGTTTAAGGTATTAGATAATTACGTTTTTTAAAATGAATTAAATAGTAATGTGATCAATTTTAATTAATTTTTATATAATTTTAGTAGTAATTACACCAAATTAATGTAAAAATAGATCTTCCTATGCTTACGTAGAGATAATTATAGCACGTAAGATCACAGCTCCAAATAGTTAACCGCTTGGCGCAAAGTTGTACATCGAAACGACAGGCAACTATGGACATCACAATGTAATATAAATCATTATCCACGTTAAATATATTTTGTATTATCTGCATAAATTGAGTACATGGGTTCTTATCGATAGGATAATGATATTTCGATGAAATTTTTAATGATAATTGGAAAAGATCGACGAACTTACCACCATTTTGTACTCGATGCTGCCGTTGTTTTCTTGGCCAGTAAGCTGGCAGTGGGGATGAAGAAAAACGCTACAAACCATTCCAGTTTCATTTTTATATCCTTATATAAACTAACTCCGCTAGAAGAAGAAAAAGAGTTGACAGAGCACTGAAGAAAAAACAGACTCCAGCAAAAAAACAAAGATGAATTCAACCGTATTTCCACTTGCGTCTGATAAGAGACCCTTAGGGGTATGTCCCGTCAAACTAGGTTTAGAAACCGGGACCTCCTTCGTATAATCCCAGGTCCGATATAAGCACTCCTCAACATGAAATATATGTAGAAATATCCTCCGTTTCGTTCTTGAGCTGGCAATAAAAGAGCTCGCGGTATATCTTCGGGTTCTTTACATCCAATAAATTTCTCTCATTTACAGATTGATTTGAAGAATAGGAGAGGCGGTAATTATGTATCCAAGAAGCGATGATGATAATTCCTTCCCACTACATATCCATGATTAATTGACTGTGCGTACCAATGTCACTGATGTAATGTTCTTCTAGAAATCTCTAGCAATGTTGTTACAATATTTCTTGCAAGTTATGAAACAAAATGCCAACCATTTGAAGTGTAGCAGGGAAGTAAAGGGCAACCGGCAGATTGAATTCCGTTAGCGCGTATATTTGGTTTGGCAGAAGAACTGGAAATTGCACCAATCACTCCCACTTTTCTTACTCAATCAAAGCAATGTCCTGAACCTGTTTCAATATTCAACGTGCAGAGGCCAGACAGAACAGCAATCCTTCCTTTTCATGACCATGAAGAGTTATTGATCAAATTATAAATGATAAAAAGAGAGACAACGAAGAATCCGCCATAAGACAAACAAAAAAACTAAACTCAACTTTCCTGTCTTCGTTCGTTAAACTAAAATGAGCAAACAAATTTTGACGGACGGATGTAGCAAAAATAAAAAGTGACAGTTTCGATGTTACGGGCTCCAGAATCGTGCAGAGGAGGCGGGAATAGTGATGCTTGTTCTCGGCTATTTGCTACGGATTAACTAAGCTCTAGGTGATATTAATGACCCAATATTTAGTGACTAGTGTGAAGAATTAGACTAGGATGCCGACTTGATAGGCCAGGTCACTTTGACTTCGTCGCTTATAGCTTTTGGGGGCTATTGATACGATGTGAAACAATAGCATACAAACCCCGCGCCGTCGTCTCATCGTCTGCTGCGCTGTGATTGGTCGGATTCTCGGCCAATCAAAAGCTCGCTTTCCGGACTCCTCGTAGCTTTCCTCAAAAGCGAAGCCGATTCTTTTTTATTGGCACTTGTTTTATCATTTCTTTTGACATAACCCGTGGGAACATGCGCATCTTCTTTACAAACTTTTGTGACTGTCTTTTTTTCACCCTTTCTTCTTTCTCTACTGTCTATTTCGTCTCCTATTTTGTAATCACTTAAGACTTGAAAGAAACTCCACCTCGACCTTATAATGAAATAAATGGAGCTGAGTGTAAAGTTATGACGGAGGATCGCGCAAGTTCACACGATCGTACAATAGCATGTCTTTGTTTGTCATGAAACTTTAAACGTTTCTTAATCAACCTCTGGATTTGTCTTTCCAACTTTCAAATCCACCATCTTTTATTGTTCCCTTGTATTTTTGGCCTTCACCTTCCTTGTGAAGCAGTGAATAAGTAGGTTATTTGTCAAACTTTAAAACATCATGTCGATGTGATTTATAACATTCAAGGCGTGTATGCCAAATCAATGGTTTAAAAGGGAATCTAAATTGACAATCTGAAATGCAATCTCGACGATCGCAAAAATATGATATCTCACTAATATCTTAAATGTAGTATAGAATAGTTATGCCGCCGCCCCCCCCCCCCAAAAAAAAATCCACCGACGTTTTACAATTTCATTATACGAAAACGCACATACTTTTTTGTTGTTGAAAATGTTCACACTGAGCGAAACAAAATGTTAATTGTCGTTGCATTAGAAAAAGACGAAATGAAAAAATATGAGAAAATTTAATGCAAGAAAACAAGCTAACATTATGAGAAATTGATATTATTACATCATTATTTAGAAGTTCCGTGGACGTTTTACAATTTCATTATACGAAAACGCACATACTTTTTTGTTGTTGAAAATGTTCACACTGAGCGACATAAAATGTTAATTGTCGTTGCATTAGAAAAAGACGAAATGAAAAAATATGAGAAAATTTTATACAAGAAAACAATATAACATTATGAGAAATTGATATCATTACATCATTATTTAGAAGTTCCGTGGAAGATTTTAAATAATAAGACATTAGAAGAAAAAAAAATTATTGTCAAATTATATGTTCCTTCATCGCTTTCACCCCCATTTTAAAACTGTCATTCTACCGCTTCATGTTCGAGAAACCCTTGCATAAAATATCTTTTCGTCACGAATATTTAGGGAACCTATAATTCACAATCTTGCCCCCTATCTGGATTCGTTTATCCTTTACTTTGTTGAAAAATTATTGCGTTTACATGTTGTTATTATCTAAATTTGCGTGCCTTATTTTTTATCGTATATTTACCAAGCTTACGATTTGTTGTGTGCTGTAATGTGTAATGTAATGTAATATTATTATTGATCTGCTAGGTTTGGAAGCAAATAAATGAATTAAAATGTAAAAAACAAAAACAAAAATAACAACAACAGCAACAAAACCAAACAAAAACAAAAAAATACATAAGCAGGCAGAGTTTCAAAAGTGAATCTTCAAATTCCATATTTGCTTGGTGGAATATGCTTGTATGTTGTGAAGAGTTCATTGTTCTCTATTATTCTGCTTTCTCATCGCGGTGGGTTTAATAAGAGCATTCTTTCATCCATTCTCTAATAGTTCATCAGGGACGATTTTGTTCGAGATCATTACCGTTGACTCAAAAAGCTGAAAACTCAAGGAAAAAAAAAAGAGGGAAGTAACTATTTTAAGTTACAGCGGTAACAGACGAATTTTCAGTTCTTTTGTTTAATAAATTCACAAATTTTTTATCATTATTTAGTTATCTACTTGTACTCTTTAAATTGTACGATTGTTGTAGTATCACTTAAAGGAGGACTCCAGGCTGTAGTTAGGATAATTTTAAATGTAGAAAAAATATGACAAGTACAAAACTGAAAATTTCATCAAAATCGAATTAAAAATAATGAAGTCATGATTTTTTTTTTTTTTAAGTTTTGCATTTTCGACAAAACAGTTCTGTGCTTAGTCTCATGTATATTCAATGAGCAAACTGATGATGTCATTGATCCACCTTTTCTTGTGTATTTCATTATAGAAAATAACAATTATTCCATTTTTAGGCTCAAAGAATATATATTTTAAAAAAGATGCCCCCTTAAGGAATGTTTAGGATCATCATTGTTTCAACTTATGTCAATATTTAATATATATATTATATTAATTTTGTATATACACATGTTTGGGAAAAAATGAAATAAATAAGATTTAATATACATATTATATTAATTTTGTATATACACATGTTTGGGAAAAAATGAAATAAATAAGATTTCATATAATGAAATACCAATTATATCGAAAAGAGAAAAGAAAAGGTTAAAGAAGGTAACGCATGACACCGAAGAAGAAGACAGGAAAGTGAAGGAAAATGCTGTGTCATTTTTTTTCCTCGTTCCATCAACTTCCCAATCTTTTTTATATTTTTCCTGAACGAGGCTTCAAAATTTGTGCTAGGTCGTAAAATACCATTCACTAGACAATTGAGCCTTTCCTGAGAAGATTAGAGATGACATCGTTTATCTGCCCAAACTCCTGACTATTATAATATCACACTATAGAAAAATACCTTATTTTTTAATTATCCAAAGTTAAGGTTTTTTGTTGTTGTTGTTGTTGTAATATTACCAATTAAATTCATAAAGGTATTTTATATAGGTAATGCATTAGAATAAAATGTCACATGACATGTTACCGAATGGGTGATTTCCCCCCCCCCACCTTTAAAAAAAAAGGGGGAGGGGGATGTAAGACCGACCGACTTAACCCTACCCCCCCCCCCTCCCCCCCCCCCCCCCCCGCTTATCGCAACGGCCTAGCGGTAACGTGAAAAACTTTTGATGTACCTTTTTGCTCACCCGGTGTGACGGGGAAAAAAATTGGGTGTTCAAAAATCTCTGATTCCAATCTTGGGCCCCCTTCCCAGGAAATCCTAAATCCGCCACTGCATTCTGACCTGCTTGCGTTTTATCATTGCAATAGATGATTTGTTTTTCTTTTCTTTTCAGTAGATTGATATTAAGATAATTCATATAGATTATAAATTCAAATAGAAAAAAAAAGCAACATTGCTTTATGAAAGGACTCTTTAATAGTATTTTATTGGTGTATCCCTCCCGTTTTCATCCACTTTATAAAGATTGAGATAAAAAGGACTTTAAAGGTGTTGCGTTCTTTTCAATACTAAGCCTGTACTTTGTTTAAAGGAGAGAAACATAATGAAAATAAGAAAAATAATAGGAGAGAATTAACTTTCCATTGTATTTTCATATACGAAAGTAAATATTTTCAGGTCAAATCGAGAGTGACGCGCGTTGAGATATATGGAGTCTGAATTTTTCTATTTACTTCACCATCCCATTTGTTTTGTTTTTGTTTTTGTTTTCTTTTATTCAAATATTCAATTATCTATCTTAATGAAATTATTATGTTCACATGTGGTAAATTGTAAAACCATACACTGATAAATCATCCGTTTTTTTATCTGCATTTGAAGTCTTCATTATTAAAATGCTTAGAGTTACTTCGTAGAATTCACTTTTGATATCGCCTGTAATAATTTGATTAAGTGAAAAATGCTTATAATTTAACAAGCTATATTATATCATACATTATATTTTGTTATCTGTGCTTAAAGTTTTCATACTAAAATGCTTAGAATTATTTTGTAGAATTCACTTTTGATATCACCTGTAATAATTTGATTAAGTGAAAAAATGCTTATAATTTAACAAGCTATACTATGTCATATATTTTGTTATCTGTATTTATAGTTTTCACATTAACATGCTATAGCGTTGCTTCCTATAATTCACGTTTAATATCGCCTGTAATAATTTGATTAAGTGATGAAATGCTTGTAATTTAATATGCTATACTATATCATATATTTTGTTATCTGTATTTAAAGTTTTCATATCAAAATGCTATAGCGTTGCTTCCTACAATTCACGTTTAATATCGACTGTAATAATTTGATTTAGTGAAGAAATGCTTGTAATTTAACAAGCTGTTTAATGCTTTAATTAAGAACGTAAAGACGCACGCGACACCCAGGAAGTTCATTGTGAACGCACGTGAAAGACTGAAAGAAGCAGGATTCAACATAAACGAATGACCATAGTCCAGATCGCTTTCTATTAATCTTAATCCAGCTATTAATCCTAATCCCTCTATTGATATTAGAAAGGAAGTGACGATAAAGAGAAATTCGCGGACTTGCGCGAAGAAAAGAAATGGTCATCTTCGCGCATGACCATTGTCAGTGCATTGACAATGCAAAGTATTTAAGCAGTGAAAGCAACGTTCCTTTGAAGAACGCGTTCTTTTATCTTAAAAGTGCCTCTTCCGTTTCTCATTAAAGGTCTGCTTGGGACTTGTTCCATACATTATGTGAGCATTTGCATGACATGAATGAAACATGATATTTATCCACAAACGTTTTTCATTCAATTTTGGCTGGACATGCACGATGTAAATCAAAATATGAATATTATTTGTTTTGTAATTACATTAATGTTCTATACCTTTCAGGTGGAAATGAATGGATACGAACTTTGAATTTTGAATGTGTGATTATGTAATCATGCTAATGTTACGTTACCCAACAATTGAGAGTCTTGTTGTTGTTTTTTCAATCTCGATCTCACAGGTTACCATGGTTACGAGACATTTGAAGGAAAAAAGTCCCTGGAATATGAAAAAGTTACGCGGCAGTCGGTGATTTTTGTAAACAATGTGCCAAATTGACCCCTTCTCCTGTCAGAATAGGGTTTTTAAAAAGTCTCTCTCTCTGAAAGGGGAAAAATTATATTTCATATTCATGCTTGTCACAGCAGTGCACCAAATTAATTTCATGACACTTTGATCTAATTTATTTACTTTAAGCAACAATTATGTTTGTGTGTTGTTGTTGTTGTTTTTGTTTTTAAGTTTCGTCGTAATGTTTGGTCATACAAAGTTATCAAGTTGTGTTAAACCATAAATGCGGCAATACTGTCTTGGAAAGATTAGTGGGGGGGGGGGGGCAAGTAACGTTGCTTTGAGGGTGAGATCGATTATGCTATCAAACTATTTGCAAGTATCGATAATTTGTTTTTGTCAAGTTAATCATTGAGGCAGTGACAACACCATCTCATAAATCGGAAACTATTGATGATTAAAGAGATGTTTAGTGTCCTCAACTATGCTAATTGGTCGGAGGTGAAACAACCTATTTTCATTATTTTTCCTTAACCACAATTAAACTAGCCGGGTGGTTCGCCGCGCTAAATTACCGAATTACACCATTAAGCAATTATGGCCCATATTCGACCACAATCAGACTCGGAAATGGAGGGTGTTTCCTAAGTTAGCTGAGTCGTGGAGCATAAAGAGAGGGGGAAATTTCTTATTCAGGAGGGAATGGTCACTTTAAGAAGTTCAACATGTATTTTTGTATGTGTGATGGGCAAAGCTTTAAGGTTAGATTAAGGGCAAGTGATGCGGCGGTCACAACTCGCCGTACCTTCGACGTGCAACTCCCTGCGATGGATTTCGTAGAAAAATCGTGCAGCGCAGGTACCTCGCAGGCACGTTGCATGTACGACGTGCAGGAAGTTTTTCCAATACCCTTACTACAGAAACGCAGGAATCGCAGAAATTGACCAACGACCTGTGCATACATTGTGCATGCAACGCAGGCTACGTTGATTGCACGTGCCCCGTAGCCTACGACGAGTTGTGACCGCCCCATGAGACACAATCACCGGGCTATAGATAGTGGATTATTCACAAAATGAATGTGACACTTTTTCAGTAAAAGTAGTAGCTGAAAGTTTGACAATTCACAGAGTTTCCTTTTGATCTCTTCTAAAATGTTTGAAATATAAAGACCACCTTTTCGGACTTTCCGTGAAATGAAGTTTTTAAATTCATGTTTTCGGTAGGTTTTAATGTCTATTTTGTTGTGAAGTGTTACTACATTTTTTCATAACATATACAAGCCCCGATTGAACTGAGTATTATAATTTTATGCACATATTTTCATCAATTCAGGTAAGATTTGTTTATGTTATTTTACAAACTCATCTCCGAATAATAGTTTTTTGAAAAGTGTTCATTTTAGTTTCTGCCTCTGATCTGACCAGCACCCAAAACTAAACTTCAATGTAAAATGCAATTTCACTGACATTTCTGTAATTTTTGTATAGAAAAAAAAGGAAAATCCTTTTCATATTTCAGTATTCCCATGCATGCAAACCTTCCATTTCTACATAATTTCACTAAATATCTATTCCCTATTTGTCTCCAAGTCTTGTCATTTACCTATACCCCATTCCAATGCCCTACGTGTATCTTCATGCGTTCATGACACATACATACCAAAACGACATCAACATATCTGCGTATCTTTATCCCTTTTCTTCTGTACTTCTATTTATCTTGTGATTTTTCCATCATATGTCATCGAGACATCCCAATCAAATCAAATAAAAGATATCATTACATTATGGAATAAAGAACGACGCACGAGCCTTAAATCTCTCTAACCACTTAATTAAGTCTTTCAAACTTAAATTCGCTGTTTCCAAGCCCACACAAAAGCTTTAGTATAGGCCTTCATTTAGCTCTATCCGCATAAAAACTTCCTACAACAAAAGCCAACCCAAATCATCGACCCACGCTATGCCGAGACCCTTTTCATACAAAATTATCCGCCATATACATGTATTTTAACATCGGATACGACGGAAGAACTTGTCGATTATAAAATATAAGGAACACTATTCTTGTTCCTACCTGTCGCAGAAGAAACTTAACGATTAGAGAATCAGGTCCTTTTGTTAATCTTTACATGACGTCATTATTTTATCACCCTAAAAATTATCGGGCAAAAAATTGCTCAAAGTTTACTCAACATGAAAGTAACTATGAGTTCGACCAACAATTTGGTATAAGAACACCCGCAATTTGCCTGATTTACTCAGTGTTGGGTAAAAAATACACCTAACTTATACCCCCCCCCCCCAAAAAAAAATAATAATAAATAAACAAATAAATAAATACCCAGTTGACAAGTAAACGCAGGGTAAATCAGTGGACAATGTTTAAGGCACTTGTTCGGCAAAATTATGTACTATGGTATATATTTATTTTAAAAAAAATGAATTATTTCATCTATATAGAGCCTAATTTCATTCCCTATTCCATATACCATCGCCATCGTTATCTCACGTGAATCCTAAACCCTAAATATGCATCTTGGCTGTTGTCAATTTTGTCTCAAAGCTATCTGCCTTTTATACCCCACTCTGTTAATAGACACATTTTAATGGTTAGTTATTAATTATTGATGTAGGCCTAATGGACATTAGTTTATCAGGATTGTCATCATTACCTTTGTATTTACTATAATTGAATGGACATATTCCTTTCATTCACACATATTGAATTATAAACAATTAACGTGAAGAAAATAGGAGAGATATGACGGTAAGTATAGCTGATAATTCATTGTTATGAATATTAATTAACCGTGATTTTATGGATAAAAATCTTGATTTCTAATTTCGAATAGAATAAAACAACATAATTCTGAAGAATCTTCTTCGTAAAAACTATGGTGTTGGCTTCCCTCAAATAATATTAACATTTAACTTTCATTTAGAATAATATTTTTTGTTATTAAAACGAAGAAATCATATCAATTCTAGTTGTAAACTTAAGAGGAAGAGGGCGCTATCACTCTACGCAAATCAAACGCTGCCATAGACATTTTGTATTTTGCACAGTTTTTTCACTTTGTTTTCTTGATTATGGCGAGCAACTACCTTTTCAAAGATGTGATCAACTTGAATAAGTACGCTAAGAGTATTTTTTTTTTCAAAAAATAGGAATAACTTACTGCAAAGGGGAAAAAAAGTCCTGTCACTTGTGTCAATTCGAAATCCTAATCAGATCAAATTCCTGTACAATATGGCCAATTTTGCTCTCAAAATAGCTCATACGCTACATAATTATCTTCCTGGATAACGCATAATTATATAACAGCTTAATGATCAAGCCGTTTTTAAAAGCTTGAATTCTCACCTTTCCAGAGATGGTAAATTCATTTCGATTGGTTAAAAAAAAGTCCTGTCACTTTGAACATTATCACAAACGAATCTTTACTCGATGGGTCAATATTTCCGCATATCACATGCATATCGCATGTGGACGGCGTCTTCGCAAGATGTGACAAGATCACTATTTATATCAATAATCGTTAGGAACATCAATCTATGTGAAATAAAGATTCTGATTACAACTTTAGCACAATGGTGTTATAGGCTTGCCAAAATGTATTTTCCCCAATCTGGTCTGAAGCATCTACCTACGAAAACTATGATAAAAGTTCAATTATTTATTTCATGTCCATGAGAAATTAGCTCGAACGGATCGACTGACCAGACCATTTTACCACAGGGAAGTTTTCTTAGGCGAGTTTTTGTACGCTAAGTAATAATTGCATGCAGTTGTCAATCGGTCGCTTCCCGCCGTTATAGCGCGGGTTTTGTTGACATTAATGTAGAACCGTATAATTTTCTGCGCCGCTCAGTTGTATTTCCACTAAACTCATGAATGTAATGTTGCGTTTCCCCTCCTCAAATAATGGACGCGTCTTTATGTTAAGATTTAATGTCATACGTTAGGTTTACATTTCACGTGGAGTAGAATTGATATGAACATTTAAAAATATATATAGATTTGCTCCGATCTAACTAAATACAGCAATTCTGATTTTTTTTATCACTCCTGGTAATGTGTAGGCCTATAGGAAAAAATAACAGCAATACTTGTATTTTTACATCAGAATCGATGGCGACTCTGCTGCCATCAGATTTTCAGTAAATTTACGCAGCTTTTTTCAAGTTGTAGATATGACTTTATGATTTTTCTTAACAATTCATATCGTGCATTACTTTATAAAAAAAACCAAACAAACAAACAAAAAAACAAATAAAAATAGCATGCTACCATTTTGGTTAGGGTATCCGCGTCGAAGCTAAGAACACCCCCTTTTCAGTTCGACGGGAACAGTTACACATCTTCTATAGACACACGGTGGGCCTAAAACCTTTATTGTACGGAGTAGTACAAAGCAGCCGCGCACTTTATACTTTATTGGCGCTTTCAATGGCATTGTTATGACATTGTTATGCGATCTAGCTGTTCTTTTGGTTCATCCAGTCCTGTTTTCCCATGGCGAGAATAATGAAATAACGATGAGTTAGGCTAAAGATATCCCAAATACCCGATTATCAAGTGTATGATATTTTAGGTTTATCGATCTGGGAGGGTGAGATAGATCGGTCCTGAATGGTTCTATTTTCATGGGCTTTGTACAGAGGTAATCGAGAACTTGGGGCCGCTATGTTAATCCCAAGGTGACTCATCGTATGACTTAGAAATTGAACTCATGTTATGGTCTATGCATAATACAGAATAACCAGGTATGACCAAGCAAAATACCCAAGCATAGACAGAGCGGGCAGCAGATATGTTAAGTGGTCTCTGACATGTCTGGACGCGAAGAAAAATAAATATCGTTTGGTCGTTTTTATAATAGAAAATTTTATTATTAAAAAATGAATACAGTGAAATCAACTTAATATTTCTCTTGTTCATATAAAAGTCAATAACCACTTTTATCATTATACCGGGGACTATGTGAGCTAATGTAGGCTGAATTGGTTGTAACTAATATTGTTGTTTTTCTTTTTTTTTTAAATAAAAAAAAATCAGGAGTTTGGTAAAAATGCGTAAGGCTTTTACTTTTGATAAACTATATATATACACACATGTAGTATAATAAAGGATGTTCGATGGTAAACACACTTAATATGATTGCGTCACTTCACACAGATTATCAAAAGGGTCATATCAATTCTAGTTGTAAACTTAAGAGATAGAGGGCGCTACCATTCTACTCAAAGCGAACGCTCCCATTTACTTTTTCTGTTTTTGGACAGTTTTTCACTTTATTTTCTTTATTGTGGCGAGAAACTACCCTTTCAAAGAAATGATCAGTTTGATTGAGTACGTTCACAGTCTGAATTTTTCAGAAATAGGGTTAACTTATTGCAAAGGGGAAAAAAGTCCTGTCACTTGAATCAATTCGAAAGCCTGGTCAGAACATATTGCTGTACAATATGGCCAATTTTGAGCCCAGAACAGCTCATGCGCTTCAAAGTCTTGCTCCTCAATGACGCATAATTATATTACACTTTAATGATCACACGGTTTTTAAAAGGTTGAATTCTCAGCTTTCCATTAATGGTATATTTATTTCAATTGGTTAAAAAAAAGTCCTGTCACTTTGAACTATTATAAAAGATTTTTTTCTCGATTGGTCAATGTTTACGCAAATCACATGCATATCGCATAGAAAATAATGCAAACGGCGTCTTGGCGAGATCTCTTGATTTGGAGCATCAATCTATGTAAAATACAGGTTCTGATGACAACTTCAGCACAATCATGTTATAGGCTTTCCAAAATGTCTTTTTCCTCCATCTGGTCTGAAGCATCTACTAATTAAAACCATGAGAAAAGTTGATAAATTTCTTTCACCTCCACGCAGTATTTGCTCCTCACCGGACGGGCGATACCATTCGAATGCAGGGAAGTCTTCTTACGCGAGTTTTTGTTATTGCAGTCAGCTGTACAGATTTCTGCGCTTCTCAGCCGTATTTCCAACGTTACTTTGTTGCGTCTGGCCTCTTAGATAATGGACGCGCCTTGTTTAATTACGATTCAATGCCACACATTGGTATACGTTAACTTTACATTTTACATAGAGTAGAATTGATATGCATCAAAGTTTGGCATGTCTTAGCGCCCAGAGCCTTGTCAAATTACCTTTACATGCTATGCAACATAAATTTTGCGGTATTTACAGCTATATCCGACCCTATCCCATCTTTTTGTTCCCTCCATTCTATCACTAACAAGAACAACAAGTAACCTTAATCCTATTTTATTTTGTTACTTATTCTTAATAGGTTTTGGGGGTCTTGTAAACTATCTCTTCCAAAACATCAGAGAACTGCCCCAGAATCTTCTAGCCCTCATGTCAACTTTTTATTAATTCTTTAAGCGTGATGATTGCATTAGAGTGTCAACGAACGGCAGATCCAATTTAATGAGTTCTTTCGTTCTGTCACCTCTTTTGATATTGTTATGCGTTAATTCTATACCAGCTAAAGCTCCTTAAACAGTTAACCCATGGTATTGTCAGGACACTAATGCAATTATTTTCTCCAAAACGCAGAATTATAGGGTTGGTTTTATATGAAACGTCGTAAAAACATGCGTCTTAGCCACCGCCTTTCTGCCCTTTGAAGGGATAGGATTTATCGTTTGAAGTCTTCAATAGGATTCAAACCACTTTGATTTCGAGTTTTGTTTGTATTGTAGATTACAGCTATGTCTTCATCAAGTATTTATCGAGAACCTAAATCGAGACACGAAATCATAAAGAATAGCACCGATAAACAAGCTTGATTTATTCTAAACGAAATAATGAAAAGATAACCGATTTACTGAGAGCAGATGAGATGATAGGAAGGCCAATAATTATAATATAGAAAGGAATGTTTGTGGGTGAAACAGAATACAAAATCACCAAAAGAAAATGAAGATAGGGGAAGGAACTCATGATTACCCAAATTAGTAGACCTCTGTACTGACCTAAATACTTCTTCTTGTACAGTGGTATACTACTATTGCTACGACTACTTGAATTACTACTGATCAGGTTTTCACGGGAAACTCTTTGCAGTCGAATTCGTTAATGTTCATTCAAATAAAACGATACCTAGCCGGTCATTTCAATTAACGCTTAGAGCAAGCGAGTTCATTTTTGTTCTTTCATATTCGTTAATGAGCTCTCAATTTCGTTTTTGTAAGAGCGAAACTATTTATAGGCAATGAATTTCGTCAATGTGCACGGATGGACGAATTTGAGCGTCCATTGAAGAATACGACTTCTCACAAAATCAAATTGATTGGCGCTATTTGCAATGGGATAGAACGGTTATTTCATTTTTTATTTTTCTTTCTTTCTTTCTTTTATTGATTCACCATGTAAAATAACAATTCCCATTAAGGAAAATAAAGGTTTACATCAGAATATATGCATGTATACATTACACAGTAGGAACAATGCATTAACAGATTTGTTTGAAGGGCAAAGCCCCTGGTATAACATAGTGGTAATAACTTCAGGAATATAGAACATGGCCTAGAATAAATCATTTGGTTGATATGATCAAAATCATTTTTTTTTAAAGTAAATAAAATAAAAAACTAAACCTAAATTGAATAAAAATACATATTATTGCCTTATTTGGATACGAATAATCCTTTTAGTTTCTTTTAAATGATACAAGGTTGTTACAAGTTCGTATGTCAGGTGGTAGTACATTCCAAATGTCCTATGACAGCTTCGTGGTCCTACATTATCTAATAGATTTATGGGCCAGAGCGCTTCTAGGTGTTAACAGAAGAAAGTTAAAAGAGTGTCTAGTTGGTTAGTTATGAATGTCTCTATTCAGAGTGAAATCGTTAGTCTGTTTATAAACGAATTTGATTGCAGATTTTTAATCGCGATCACATTCGGACGAAATTGATTGAAGGAAATGTCAAATTGAACGTAGATAGTTTGATTTGACCGGGAAAACGTATAATATTTTTTGAAGTTGCCTTTACGCTTAAAGTGATTTGAGATTTGAAGCACCTCGGTTATATACCACGGTCGCATCCGTCCCGCGCGTGTTTTGATTTGTGTTTGTTTTGTTTTGTTTTGTTTTTTGTTTGTTTGTTTGTTTGTTTGTTTGTTGCTGTTGTTGTTGTTGTTGTTGTTTTTTTTTTTTGGGGGGGTGCGTGTCTCGCAACCAGCGTAGAGCGGCTATCAACTCCTGCGATATCTTGCGTTACATCCGACAGGGCTGTGTAAAGCAATAAGACCACTCTTGCATGCCTGAAAAGAGCGTGAACCATCTTGCGTTCGACGCAAGAATGTTGTGGAAAATCTGCCGCAGACCAGTGAGACGTACGACCGACGTACGGCCGGTGGGAACAATGGCACTAGATGATTAAAAAATGTGTATAAATCGTTTCTTATCTTGACTACTGAGCAAAAGCGTTGGCCATTTTGAGGCGTTTTTTCGGGAGTGAGAATTGTCTTTGCAGGTGATTTGAAGTAGAAAATGGAAATTGAAATATGGAAAGGGTTACTAGGTTATCGAGGCAAAAGAATCGACGTCTAATGAAGTACAGCTATAGGCTGACTAATCATTCAGTAACAACATCATCAACACCAACAATTCCACCACAATAATACATCCCGGCAATTTACTGTCAAATGTGATTAAATTATTGATTGCTCAATTGACAGAGTTTGAAAACCAATTTATTGCCTCGGTTTGCTTTCGAGTGGTGACGATCGATCTTACAAACGTTTCAGAAAAAAAAGTGAAAAGGATACGTTAAATTCCTCTAAATCGAGGATTAGGAAAAGCAGTCGGGACCACACATTGTGGAATAAGCCTTTTGTAGGTCAGTTCTGGTCCCGTTTTAACCGATGAAAGAGATTATTTGTTCTGTTAAAAGCAAATTAAAGTTTTTAATAGAGCGCCAAAAAATGGAATTTGTTGCAATAACGCATTCCTAGAACAGAATGTACATGAATTTTATTTTGAATTTGAGAGTATCGTAATAGATTATTCCCCATACACTCTAAAAACTGAAGTGCTAATTTATGGGTGCTCGTATAGTGACTGCAGTTGAAGTGCTAAATCAGCGCCTGAAGTGCTGTTTTAGCACTTACCCAAGTGCTAATTTATCAACAAAAAATGTTCATGGTCGGTATGGGATTCGAACCGGGTTCACCTAGACATGGAAGAGTACCGCTGACGTTACCAATAGACCAATGGATATCTCGATAACTGGCTTTAATTATGACAGCATAGTAGATGATTATGGCAAATTTGAAGAAATTTCATCACGCAACAATATGATCTGCTAGCAACCGTGAGATGTGAATTGGTCTAACGTGCTCGTCAGCGCTTTTCATGCAGGGGACACAGGTTCGAATCCCAACGAAGTCACGCCGTTTTTGCCCATTTTTGCTGAAAGGTCAGCTCACGTGAAAGTGCTCTAACAGCACTTTGAGTGCAGTTAGACAGCACTTTGAGTGCAGTCACTATGCAAGCACTTAAAAAGTGCTGATTTCAGCCCTTGAAGAGCTAAAAAACAGCACTTCAGTTTATAGAGTGTACAACAATGGCTGCTCCTTTTCCAATTTTCAAAGAATAAGTGGAGTTAATACATTAAGTTGCTGAATATTATATCAAGCTCCCTTCTTAAATATTGTAACTGAACGGTCTCATCCTGATACCGAAACATTAAGTCAATCATTGTCAATAGAGTAATGCTAATATTGCTTGATGACTATCATTCCAATTCATGAATGTCCTGTAACTTTCCACGAATCATGTCCTCACCAAGGCCCCTCATATCAATTCTATTGCAGCTAATATTTTATTTATTGTATTTAGATTATAATTATTTAGTTTTTATTACAACATGCATATATTTTTATATGAAATATTGAAAAATACGTAAAACATTGCAAAGGAAAAGAAAAACAGACAAAAACATTGTCTGAGATTTCTGCTTCGGTAGCCCTTAAACTTTTCAAAGAATCGTATCGATTCAACTCGTCCTCAGCCAAATCTTAATTCGTCAGTTGTCGTTTAACGAGCATAGAGTCATAGAAGACGGGTTCGATTCGGATATTCCGAATCATGTTACAGGGCGATGATTGATAATTATAGATCTTAGACTCATGCCACCAGCACCAACAAGAAATTAAATACCGACAGGTTTTCCGCTTTATTCTGTGTATTTAATTATTTCATCCCTATTGTAATATTATTGCATTTCAAAGAAGTTTAAACACTAATACCAGTGCCATGTCACGGTGCAAAACAAGTTGCCATTGATAGGGTGTACAATAATACGGTAACAGGCTTACTGCCTAAACATAATAACATACAAAACATTCGATAAAGCATTATACATACAAGGTATATGAAACATGTCAACATGTCCTTATTTTGAGAAGAGAAACAACAAATTAACACTTTTCATGTCAAATTGATTTTAATACTAAAAGTAAATCATCTTCTCCTTTACATATGAAAACGTTGGGGCTTCTTTCTAGGAAAACCATTTTCACGCACCGATTGTCAATGGAAGGAATGCCCGAAAAACGGGAGTTTTGTTGAATATAATGGAATAAAAAAAAATCGAGAAGATCATTTACTTAGTTACACAGGTTTTATGAGGGTTAATGTATATAAAACAAGATAAAACCTTGGGAAGAATATTTTTTTACCCCTAACCCTCGCGTTTTGAGCTTTAAAATCTCCCATTTTAGTCATTTTTGGGTCGTTTTTCTGTGTGAAAATGATATTTTGGTCAAACAGCAGTCACTAAAAGCTTTCTGTAAAATTCAGCAGCGCATCGATTTCCTAGTTACGCTGAGTGAAGTAAATATATTAATTTCTCTTTCCAATGATTTTAACTTCTTTGTGATTGGTCAATATTTTCCCCCGCGTTTTTGATATCATAAAAAAAAATATCATGATAAAATACTTCGATCCTGACTGCACAGCTTGCACTCTCCTTTTACACGGTCTTTATTCAGGGCATTGTTATCGCGATATCGACGGTCAGACGTAGAGAGAGTCTATACCCAGTACACACATTTCCCGTAAGATTCTTTCTGGTCGTTAGTGCACTGTAGTGGAACTGTGCGTGTTTGGTATAAAATAACACTGTCCTTTTTGATTGTTCACGTTTTCATATGTCAAGTTTGAAATGCATGGGGTGAATGCTTGGCTGCCATTTTGACTTATCAGAAGGACTTAAACAGGTTATAATTGGGAAACGTTTATGTAAGAAAGATATTTTAATCTTTAAGTGAATCATTCCCATTTGTAATGAATATAAGATTATTAAAATGTATAATGTACGAGGATAGGCGGCATAGAGGATCATATATTTTGACAAGATTATCTGGATTTATCTCAAAGATATTTGAGTGAAATTAAGAAGATAAAAATATTAGAAAACAATAAACTATCAGAATCAGAAAATTTGTACTCAGCGATAGATTTTCCTATCAGTTTTAAAAAGCATTCACCCTGTTTACAATTTCCTTGTATTTGATACTCGTTAAAATGTAAACGAATTAATATACTATCGCATGTTTGCCTCTTATAAAGAAATATAAACTACAGCATTTTTTTTTTCATTTTCGTCCGACTTTGTTCTTGGGATTATCTCTTGTGTATCCCAATCTTTGAGGGGTACATCTATTTAAATGAAACGCCTGGCTTTGCGTCTGCTTCCCAACATCATTTAATGGAGTTATGATAGATGAGTTCGTGGGAGTACATGGATTACGTAATCAGGGGGAAATCCCCGTCCATTGACCTCTTAGCAACGAAGATACATGACTCTACATCATAATCAAAACGGTGACAAATCAATGACGTTTATACATGGGATGCGTTCTATTTCAGGAAAAAAAACCTTCCATATAGTTTGTCCAAACTATAATGACTAAGCCGAATACTAATTTGGTGACTAATTTTCAAGCCCACCAAGTTCTGTCCAACTAATGAAATATATTTAGAAAGCACGAACCGAACTTTTTTATAGGCCTATACTGACCAGAAAACGGGGCACTCATTTCAAACATAAAAAAAAATATATAAAAAAATAATAATAATAATAAAAAAATAAAAAAAAATTATCATAATACGCATCTCGTTGTAAGAAAGCGCACAGAGCGCACTGACATTTGTCTTCACGGTTAGAAAAAAAAAAATCTTTGTAAGAAATCATAAAGTCTCATCTATGGTGAAAAAACCCTCTAAATATTTTTATAATCTTATGAAAAAGAGGAGTGTAGAAAAGAGAATTATTCAACTTATTGATAGAACGATAAAATGTTGAATACGGATGAGGAAATAAGGAAAGAGGTTGAATTTTTACGAAGACCTCTATGGATTTCGAAAAGTGTTGGATTTTCAGGATATTTTACATGAGTTAAAAGAAATAAATTATAATCGAATTTCAGATGAAAAAATGAGGAGCTGGATAGAGGGCTTTCTTTTGCAGAAATTCATAAAGTTGTTCGTAACATGAAACTTGGTAAATCACCCGGACGGAGGATTACTGCAGAGTTTTTCAAGTTCTTTTTAAGGATATAGGAATTTTTATGAGAGTTATGAGAATAGTTTCTGGAGAATTTTTCTGCAATTTTTTTTCAAATTTAGGAATTATAACTTTACTACCTAAAGGTAACAAACCTAGAAACTTACTTAAAAACTGGCGCCCTATATCTTTGCTTAATGTCCAATATAAGATTCTTTCTAATTGCATTGCAAACAGAATAAAACCACTGTTAGAAGAAAATATACATAAAGATCAGAAAGGCTTTCTTTCTGGTAGATATATTGGAGAGAATATCAGAATAATTTATGACTTAATTTCATATGCAGATTACAAAGATATTCCCGGGATATTGCTTTTTATTGACTTCGAAAAGGCGTTTGATTGTGTTTCACATGATTTTCTATGGAATGTGTTACATTTCTTTAATTATGGGATAATATTATCAAATGGATCAAACTTTTATATGCAAATTCTGCTTCAAGTGTGCTAATTAACGGTTGTTTAACCTCTCGTTTTAATATTAAAAGGGGTTGTCGACAAGGAGATCCGCTCTCTCCATATTTGTTTTTATTGTGTGCAGATATTTTAGGTATGTTAGTTAGAAAATCTCATAAGATAAAGGGTATAGTGATAGAAAAAAAAGATATAGAATATCTCAATATGCAGATGACACAGTGTTGTTTCTCGATAGTAGAGAAAGTTTACATAATGCTCTAGAGCTGTTGGATATTTTTTCTAAGTATTCAGGTTTAAATATTAATGTCACAAAGACTCAGATATTGTGTATTGGATCCTTGAAAAAAACAGTTAAAATTGATTTACATCATCTACATGGGACTGACATATCGTTGGTTAATCAGAAATTTGTAAGGTATTTGGGAATAGATTTTTGTATTGACTTAGAAAAGCTTCCGGATTTCAATTATGATAGAATATTTGATAACTCAAAAGACAAATGATATCCTGGTCAAAACGTAACATTTCTGTCTTTGGTCGCGTGGTTCTTGTAAAACCTATACTTGTTTCACATTTAACCATTTGTTTATGTCCATTCCAAATCCATCTGAACATCTTCTAAAAGCAATAAATGTCTTTTTTTTAAATTCATATGGAAAGGAAACCTGATAAAATAAGCAGGAAACAAATTGTTTGTTCTTATGAAAATGGTGGACTTAAAATGGTTGATGTTGTACATTTTTCTAGAGCTTTGAAACTGACATGGATTAGACGAATATTGCTGAATTCATGTGAAGAAGTTACCATTTAATGTATGCATTTTTACGGCCACTATCATCATTGGAATGGGGTAAGGGTGATATTTATTTCACTAAATTATCAGTTATGGTTAGAAATTGTTTTTGGAAGGAACTTTTTCAAATACTTGCTTTTTTTGTTCGCCATGTTCAATGCACTTCTCTTTTTTGGCAAGCTACTCCTATATGGTGCAATTCTGATATTAAAATTGGAGGAAAAGGTATATTTTTGAAAGAATGGTGGGATAAAGGCATCCGTTTTATAAACGATTTGTTAGATGATCAAGGAAATATTTTAGTAAGAGAAGAGTGTGAAAAAAAGTTTCAATCAAAATTCAATTTCTTCATTATTATGCACTTTGTCAAATCATAAAATGTAATATAAATCTCAGTTAGAAAGTTGTAATTTGAAAGTAACTGAACCATTATGCCCCGCGTATGTTTCAAACTTGTTGAAAGAAAAAAAGGATGTAGACATATTATATCAATCATGTTAAAAGAAAGGGATGATCACTTGAATATATTATGTAACAGATGGTATGCAGATGGTGTATTATTTGATGATAAATATATGCAATATTATTTCAGGGTGTTGTTTCGCTGTACAATGCATACAACAGTAAGATATTTTCAATATAGACTCTTAAACAGGATATTGTTTTTGAATAAGGATCTTGTAAAATTTAATATAACTTTAGACAAGAACTGTTCTTTTTGTGGAAAAGAAGAGGAAGATATGGTGCATTTCTTTTATTATTGTAACGTGACCAAATTGATCTGGAGTCGTTTGACCGACTGGTTATATAATGTAACACGTTGTGAATAGAGTTCTCATTGATACATGTATTGTTAGGTTTTATAGAAAAAAAAATGATGCTTTGAATTGTGTTATAATTTGGACCAAACAACAATTATATTTTGCTCGAATACAAAAAACTATACCGACTTTCATAACAATAAGCAATGTATTGAACTGTTACTTAAATGAGAGGCAAGTTAGTATACTTGCTAACAAAACTGACAAATTTGATAAAAAATGGTTAAATTTTGATAGAATTTTGATGGTTTAGTATAATCTTATTTCAAATCCCAAACCATTCTCAACCTTTATGTTATTATTTGTGTTACATTAATTATTATCATGTATGCTCTGTGTATAAAGCAAATCCCTTTTTTGCTGTATTTCTCTATGCTATATTGTTCAGGAAACGCATTATAACTGTAGAGACATTCATATATGTATTTTATTTTGCTGCAATATTCTCTATACATGTATTCAATTATGTTGTTGTTCTAAATAATGGCCTATCGGAGGGTCAAAAAAAAAAAAAAAAAAAAAAAAAAAAAAAAAAAATAAAGTCTCATCTAAAAAAAAAAAAAAACGAAAACAAAAACAAAAACCACTAAATATGTGTTCCGGTTACAAAAAGTAACGTTATACATGTACATGCATTATACAAATCCCTTCCCCAGCCTTTTTGGCAAGTTACTGGATTCATAATTTATATATTTTTGAAGGAAATACACACCGAAAGGGAATTACACTGATCTCTTGTCACTGTGTAATAAAAAAGAGCTGGAGAAAGAATAAAAGAAAATAAAAAATATCCTGTTTGAAAGGTTTTCATGGTTATTATGTGCATCCACCCAGATCAGGAGTTGATCGAGCGGTAACGCCAAGTAACAACTCTTCGCATGCAGTCGCCTACACAATTAAGGGCCTGTCCCACTGGAGGCGATCGCTGTTGCGACAACTGGCGATCTTGCTGTTGTGAGTGTGGTAGCAAGTTGTTGTAGCCTAGTGTACATATAGTCGTATTTAGGTTTATAATCGCCTTTTTAAAGCCGAACTCCTTACAATTATGAAATTATCAGGTTGTCGCCACAACGATCGCCGCCTGTGGGACACTCTTATCGGACCCCAGTTCGAATCTCATTTTAGATGGTGACGTTCAAGGTCGGTCCCTGACGTATATAATCATATCTGATTGATACACGTCTGTCTAAACTCAATCAACCAAACAACCAATCAGAAAAGAATTTTACAACATAAGAAGATCAAGCCAGTCAAAAAAGAGGGGGGAAAACATTAAAAGAAAAAGAAAGAGACAAGAGAAAATTTTGGGCTAAAGGTGGTACCTCACGTCGCGGAGGCGTCTCTGCGACTCAGACACTCAGAGACGTGACGGAAAACTTCATAGTTTTAAGCAAGTATAATTTTCCCGCGATGCATGAAACGTCACGGAGACTCAGGAAACATCTCCTCCGATACGTCCCCGCGACGTCCCGAATCTGTCTCATGGCAAGTGATATACCACCATAAGATTGGGGGAAACACAGCGAAAATACACTTCACCTGTTAGCTGTTGCTGCTGTCTTGCCACACGTGATTTTATTTGAAATGACAATTCTTTTCTTTTTTCCACTTGAACTTCGAACTCAAGTATACCCTAACCTTATTTATGGCAATTACATTTGATAAAACGATTCTCAAATTTCTGCAAAAACAAGATCCATTTAGTGAATTCACAAGGTGCCAGTTATTCATTAAAAAACACGTTTTCATTCAAAACACCGCTTTACATTATTTCAAACTCGTTTACAAGATTAATTATTCTCAATGTTATTTGTTTATCATAGTAATTTACTTAGCAAGAAGAGACACAACGGCGTAATGATATTTGATATGATATACATGAATAGAAAATGACCCTTTTTATTGGCACACACCTGCTTTTTCTATTGCTGTTGTTGTTTGAGGGCTGTTGGGCGCTCTTCAACATTTTGATGGAGTACCTAGTCGTTTAGTTCGGCACACTAGGCATTGTAAAGTTTATGTATGTTTTAAGTACATATAAAAAAGTTATGAATACAGAAAATCATGTCAATTCATAGCAGCTCATCTATATAATCATCAACTTTATTTTTTATCGACTTTTGTTGACATTGTTGTGTTATACCTTTAAATAATATCGATATGTGTGTGGCCTGTAGACGCTAAATGCAATGTGTCTATCATCAAAAGGTACATGCCGACACACCTTGTTTAGAGTTTCAAGGAACTAAAAAAGAGGTCCCGTGGTTAGGTATGTTACTAGAGGTTGAAGGTCAGAGGTTCGAACCGCAGGGAGTCGCACCCGTGAGTTGGGTGTTACATGCGTGTGGTATAGCAGCACACCTGCCTCCCCGGAGACCACCGGCAGCCTAGCAGATGGCAGATGAGGTCCCTAAAACGGAAAACAAAATGAAACATGAACAATTGTAACAACTGATCCTGCCATTCAAAATATGTAATTACATCACGTATTACCAAAGTTGCAAGATTTGTAACAATATTTTCTTACCTCCTCCTTCCTCTTCTTCTTTTTCCTCTCCTTCTTCTTTTTCTTATTCTTCTCCTCCTCCTAATTCTTCTTCTTCTTCTTCTTCTTCTTCCTCCTACTTAAGAGCTTAAAGTTATATGGCAAGCTTTTGTTTGAGAGCAAGGGCGGCGATTTCATGTCACGACTGGGGGGGGGGGGATACCGGAAGGTGAATTAATAATACACTCAAGCGGAATAAAGTGTCCCAAATGACATACATTAATTTGTATATAGAAAATTCGAAAGAGAATGACATACTTTGCACATTATGCAGAAACTAATTTTGCCTTATAATAACATTTAGCATTGTATTTGACATATATTTTGCCTCTTTATTACCTTCACTAGCTGTTCACTGAATTAAAAAAGTAAAGCTTTAAAACTCGAGGGAGGGGGGACGATCCCCTGAAAAAAAAAATCGACGGGGGGGGGGGGGGGGGGGGGGGGACACGTCCCCCTGTCCCCCGGGATCGCCGCCAATGTTTGTGAGTTATCCCAAGAATATGAAAAATAAAAATTGAAACGTGTGTAATTGTAATTATTGATATAATCTTCAAATTTGTTTGATGTACGTTTGATACCCAAGTTCAAGTGGTTTTTATTTCTCATGTCATATCAACACTTTACCAAATGAATCAATACAATTCATATATAATAACGAATGAATAAATATATACGAAACGAAACAATCTGGCAAAGAACAAAATATTCTTATACATACTACATGTATATAACATGATTCTAAATAATTTTACATTACATGAGAAATGAGAAACCCAAAAAGCATTGCTTATAATTAAGGTCCCTCATTCAAAATTTTCTTCTGCCTTTGTTTTAAAGTCTACCCTTAATGATGTTGTTGTCTACTTTACAGGGTTACGCGCTCAAAAGTGCCTTGGAGAGAAGGATTGTTGTGTCGCCTGCGCCAAGGCGGTGTGATAGTGACTCTATTTGGACAATGAGTCTCGAGCGGTTCTTCCTCTTCCGTTGCCTGAATGCTGATTGATAGACAAATCTCTCTAGTCTTATACGGCTCTCGTAATTCATATCTTGTCCTTTCATTTTCATATTTTCCTTCTCCCCCCCCCCTCTCTCTCTCTCTCTCTCTTCCTCTCTAAACTCATCCCCCTCCCACCCCTTTCTATTCATAATAATGCTTCTTCGCTCTCGTTATAGCTTCCCTCCTTTGACCATGTTGACGTGTCTATTTTGTCTAATTGTCAGTGGCGGATCAAGAGGAGTAATAGGCGTGCACTCACCTGTTTTTTGTTTTGTTGTGTTGTTGTTGTTTGTGTGTGTGTGTGTGTGTGTGTGTGTGTGTGTGTGTGTGTGCGTGTGTGTGTGGGGGTATTTTGTTTATTATCTATTAATTAATTCATTCATTCATTCATTCATCTATTTATTCAGTTATTTATTTATTTATTTATTTATTTATTTATTTATTTACTTATTTATTTTTGCTTATTTATTTATTTTGAGAATTCTTACTTATTTAATTTATATATTCTATTTGTTACTATTATTGTTATTTTTGTTAATTTATTTATTTATTTATTTATTTATTTATTTTTATTTATTTATTTATTTATTTTTTTTTTTTTTGGGGGGGGGAACCACACATTGAACAAAAATCTTATTATCATCAAAATTTATCTCTCCCCCCTCCAATTTTTCAAATTTTGCTTGTTGCGCCCACCCCTATGATCCGCTGTGCTTTTGTTAATTGTTTTGGCTGTTCCATTTTCTCATACTCTCTCTCTGTCTGTCTGTCTGTCTTTCTCTCTGTCTTCCTCTCTCCTTCCACCATTCTGTCTCTTTTGGTTGTCCCTCTCGTAATATCTCTTACAAGTTTTATTTAGTCCTCGAGACAATGTGAATCATCTCGGGAATTGCCAAGGTCTTTGAAAGGGCAGCGAGCAATTATATTCGACTCATCATTTAATCCGGCTATCAGTATCATGGCTTGTACAATACTGGTTATCACAAATTGAAAGAAGTTTCATAATTTGTCGTATATAGCCAACGGTGAATGAACTTTAGAAAACTTAAGTAAATGATATTATTTACTGGCTCATTTATTTATTCATTCATTTTGATATTTATCTATTTGTTTTATTTATTTTGATATTTATATATTTATTTATTTATTTATTTAGTTATTCAATTGTTAATTTATTTATTAATTCATATATTTATTGATCTATTTATCAATACATTTTCGAAAAAAATTCTGTATAATTATGTCTAAGATTGCGTACTCAGGACTGAATAATCTTTTATAATGCCAACGTCACAACTTGACCGAAGATTTACAAAATTGAAATATTTAGCACGATATATTCGTTTTCCTTTATTATAAGATGGGAAACTAGAATTTAAGTCTCTGGACTTTGGGTTATCTGTTTAAAATGACATATCGCAGACTGTTTTTACATTACAATTTCAAGTTCTAATTTTTGCTACTTCTTCAAAGGCTTTTGGCAAGGGAATAAAGTATATATTTACATTTAACGTACTAAGCTTTATTATGATATTATAAATCGTCGTGATATAAATATTATGCATGATTCATATCATTAGGTGTGACGCCCTTGAATCTAGTGCAGTACAATTCACATTGTATTTTTTTATTTTATTTTATTTTATTTTATTTATTTTTTTTGTAATGGAGAGACAAATCGGGTAGGGACGACTGACCAGGCATCCAGCGGAAAAAAAGGGCAAATGAAGGGGAAAAAAAACACCTCAAATTCTGGATCCGCTATATATATACGGAGGAGGGGCATACATTCCTTCTTCTCCGCTCGAACTCTCCTACTTTTTTAGTAAAATAAAATCATATCGATTGATTGAAAGCTGGAAGTTGAGTAAGTCAGGGTCAAGATCACATCTAAAGATATCGAGACTGATCTTATGAAGATAGCCTTGCAGACAAAACATGCTGGATTAAACGACTAGTCGCCCCAGGCATGTAAAACCCATTTCTTTCTTTCCTGTTCTAAATCTTAGCCATTTAGTTTAGATGTTCACTCTCAGACGTTGGGACTTGGTAATTATGAAATGATATAAAATGACACAGCACAGTCCATGTTATCCAGAATGTGAACAATGATAAGGAAATTAATAAAAATATATAAACAAACTCATTGATCTATATATAATTCGTTACTATAGGTGACTACCCATAGTCACCTACTACCAATATATCTCAAAAAGAACAGAGAAAAATGGTGAAAGAAAACTTTATATATTCTGCATATCGATTGAAAGCTCTTAATCTAACTTGATATATCGTATATTTGACTTGGTTATATGCTACTTTAGAAATCGAAAAGTGTTTGATATTATTGGGAAGCTTTGAGTCTCTAGATTTTGAAAGCATATTAAACAAACCAAAAATGACATATTTAAGATGAGGAAGTACATTTCAGTTTATATCTTCTTTTTTTTTAAAGAAATAATTAAGGAAAAATGAGCAAAGAAATGGGATTCAAAAAGCACTTCACAGTAATCCCTCACATTATACCCCCAATTTGATTCCTACCCTTTGGGTTTATGTCAGGTTTTATAAGTAGCTTCTGACCACACGAGCATTGGAAGTTAAGATTTTCTGGGACGAACACCGAAATATGGTTTGCCATAGCTCACTTGGTACAGGATTTGTTTAGCAATGATCAGGAGGTCTTTGCATTCGAATCCCATGGAATCCAATTTTCTTTGCTCATTTTTCATATTATATATTTCTGGTCAGCTTCCCTCTTTGTTCAAAAGAAATAATCTAGAAACTTCTAGAAAACAAAATCTGATGAAAAGTTATTTCTAAACGAAAAGTACATTCTAAAAAGACCAATGGAAAATCAAAAGATGCCCCCCCCCCCGGAAAAAAAACACAGCAAAGAACGAAACAGAAATGCTCCTCGAATCTAAAAAAAAAATATTCTCAGCTTTCAGGGGAAAGTGCACTCTGTGTAAAACATTTAGTAGGACACCCATGTCGTTTGTCAACAGTTTTGAATATTATTACACCAATCATCATGCTCTAAAACTGGACTGCAATAACATAGATATGATACTCTTTATTTGTACAAAAATTTCATCGGCATTCTGCTATATTTTTTTATACTACAACTATTTCAAAAGTGCAAACATTATTATATTTCGTTCAAGTTTTTTGTTTCTTCTTATCCAAGCCAATAGGTCATTATTCGAGTTAGTAACGACATTGATATTACCCGACATCCCTGTAGAATTATGGCTATCCAATTCACATATGGAATGCATTTTAGGTCGCCAAATCGGCCGATTATGACCGATTAATTTCGTGTATTTGACACAAAATTGTTCCTTGTTGACTCGTATGGGTTGGTGATATGAGGTTTTAGGACGCGTGTTCGGCATTTATGGCACATCTAGAAATAAGAAGAGAACAAATTGAAAAATGGTATGAATTTAATTGCCGAACTGGTCGGTCGTGGGAAAATTTACAGCCAACTAAAGTGAACTTTTCGCGTCCTGATTCCGTTTCTTCATTTTCTCTTATTTCTCTTTTTCTTATCCCTATTTTTAATGCTGCACAGGCTCAATATATATAAAGTTCGTATATGACTTCACCAAGACACGTAGATATCTGTTCGTGAAATTAAAAGAACCATGCCATAAAATATGATAAGAAAGTTACTATGATAATGTCTGTAATTTTTTTCGCATTATTTTAAAGATAACTTTCTCCGTACTTGATACAGAAAATTGTAAAGACCAACCTGTAAAAATTATTTTGGAATGCCTATATGATTTCAGAATTTAAACATTTGCGTAAGATTTTTTCCTCAATCATTATATGCTGAGAACTTCTTTATTGTGGTGAGACAGAATTGCTGAATTGAGCAATGATTCTATAGGCAATTAGAAGTGGAGAAATGTTAAACAATCTATTCAAACTCTAAAGAAAGGGTAGAAAATAAAGACTTTAATATAAAAATGGCATAAGTCCAACTTTTTGCCAAATTAAGAAATTGTGGCTAATACGTGGGCCCATATTTTATATAATTTCTATTCATTGTGTTCCACCCAAAAGAGCCTGAAATAAATGAAAAGGCATATAACTAAATTCCTCATTGCACAAAATGTTTGGCTAATATGAAAAATATATATATATTTAGTTTTTCATGATTTATTTGAAATAAAATGTCATGATCTTTGACCATTATTCAGATACTTGATTATCATCAAATTTTATTTCACATCTATCTCATTCATATTAATTTTGATTCATTTTCGCTTATTCATTTCCCTCCACCATTGTCCACAAAGCTTCATTCTCTCTTAAGAATCTCATTCATTTTCTAGCAGCCCCCCCCCCCCCCACTAGAGACAGAAAATGGCTTCTTACTGAACTTTCACCCTTATTTCACGCTTTTTAGATTTTCTCACAGTTCAACCCAAAATTGTTCCACTTATCTTGGCACAGTCCATCCCTCTACAAACTTGCACGACCTGCGATCCCAGTAAAACCCGTCACCCACTCCTCACTCTCTGAAAGTCCGAAAAGAAAGTTGACTACCCATGAAAGTTTATTAAATGAGCCGTAAAATCGCGATGGAATTGAGTCCAGAAACACCCCTAAACAAAGAGAAATCATGAATCCTCGCAAGCCTTTCCAGGCTCAAGTTTAAAATTATTGCAGGCTTGTGTGACAGTTTGGGGTGACAATTTTATATGTCAATGGCGCCATCACAGCTCAAACATTTTATAGAAAATAATTATGTTTTGACTGTTTCTTTCTTGATTCATTCGTTTACACTAGTATTACACCATTTAAGACAGGTGACAAACAAGTTTGAAAAGAAATAAATAATGGCATGCTGTTTCACAAGAACAAATTGCTGAATATTAGAAAAGTGGTAAAAACATTTTTTTTTAATTCGTTTTGTCCCTCTCGTTAATCTTTCAGACAACATCTTTTTTTTTAAATGTTTCTCACAGAATCTGTTCCACTTACTAAAACAAAACAAGAACAAAAAATAAATAAATATAAAATAAAACTGAAAATTGTTTTCGCCCGGGTTCGAACCGGGGACCTTGCGCGTGTGAGGCGCACGTGATAACCACTACACTACGAAAACTAGATGAGATAATAAAAAATAAATTCAAGCCATGTTAACATTTTATATAAATCATGTTCTGTAGACCTATGAATTTCTTCTGTATCTTCCCTCCAAAATATAATGTATGCTTTATTTTTTTATTATACAGGGTGTATCAATAAAAACGGGACAGTTTTGAAAAGTCTGTCAAAATTTCGTTTTAAATTATTATGTCTATATTTTGATGTTAATAGATGCTCTGAAGTCTTATCTTTCAAATGCCATTTAAAATATTAAGTTTCGTTCATGCTTGAGCGCACAAAGAACGTTTTTGTCGGGGGCTCAAAAAAAGGCTTGCGCACAAAATGGAAGAAAATGAGAAATACGATCATCAGACTTTTTGCTAATCAGCAGATTTACTCTTAACCCTTTCATTATCTTTGCCATTATTATCGAATTATGCTATAAAAATTCATTAACAAAGCTATTTATTTAATTGAATTGTTTTTGTTTGTTTTTTCTGTTTGTTTTTTTTTTTCTTCACATGTTAACATTTTATCTTTAGGCATTGAATATTCTTTCAAACTAAAAAAAAAAAAAAAAAGAGAGAAAAAAAAGAAGAAAATTGTCAACCCAAGACAAGGGGATTTGGTTGGTTGGTTGGTTGGTTGATTATTTGATTGAATTATTGCTTTATTTGTTCGTTTGATTGTTTGATTGATGGATTGATTTATTAATTAATCGATTGATTGAATGAAGGAAGGATTGATAGATTGACCATTTTGAATGATTGATCGTTTGATTAATGCATTTGTTTCTTTGAATGATTGATCGATTACTTTTTGATTGATTGTTCAAATGATTGATTAAATCGTTGGAAGAATCATAGGAAATCGACTCAAAAGACTAACATAAGTAATGACCAGTGAAAAGTAACAATCCGAATGGGAGTACCTGATTCAAAATAATGATTCAGAATAAATAATACCCTTTAAATTTAACCAAAGTTTTTTTTGTTTTTTTTTAATACCTCCGACACTTTCCGTGTTTGCTGAAGCATAAACGAAACAAATAAACAAAGCAATCAATCAATCAATCAATCAAATAAACAATCAATTAAACAACCAACCAAATCCCCTTTCTTATGGGTTGACAAAAAAAAAGTTTAAAGGAATATTTATTGTAAAAAGATAACATATTAAAATGAAAACAAAACTATTAAAGTAAATAAATAGCTTTGAAAGTGATTTTCAAATCATAATTCGAAAAAAAATGGCAAAGATAAAGAAAAAAATTAGAGGAAGACTGCTGATTAGCAAGAAGTCTGATGATCGTAATTCTCAATTTTTCCATTTGTGCGCAAGCCGTTTTTTGAGCCCCCGACAAAAATGTTCTGTGTGTACTCAAGCATGAACGAAACTCATTATTTTTAAATGCATTTGAAAGATAAGACTTCAGAGCATATATTAACATAAAAATATAGACATCATGATTTGAAACAAAATTTTGACAGACTTTTCAAAACTGTCCCGTTTTTATTGATACGCACTGTATAAAGGCTTACATTGATATTATAGAAATCTAATTCCATAACCAAATTGATTCAATATTGAATTGTAGAGCTTTTTAACGGGCCATACAGTATATTTCAACAAAAATTGTTTCCGCCGGGGTTCGAACCGGGGACCTTGCGCGTGTGAGGCGCACGTGATAACCACTACACTACGAAAACCAGTTGAAAGGACATACAAGAATTACGCTAAAGTGCAAAAAAGGAGAAATGTTTGTTTTGCAAACTGAAATTAATAAACGTAATAAGTTGATTTAATTCAATTCCTTTACATATCTTACTTCAAAGCATAAACCTATGAAAATACAGTAACAAATATATGGCCCCTATGAAAAGACTACCCAAAAGGTTAACTCAATTTCACTATAAAGTAAGCTTCTAATCTTATTTTAATGACGTTCTTGATTTTTCTAGATTTTCTTTTCAACACCTTTTCTACTCAGGTAGTCTAACTTTTATTCCCGGGGAAAAAAAAAATGTTTCCGCCCGGGTTCGAACCGGGGACCTTGCGCGTGTGAGGCGCACGTGATAACCACTACACTACGAAAACCAGTTGTATGGTCAGAAGAGAATCACATTAAAATGCACAATCAATATTTGTTTTGGAAACTGAAATTAGTAAGTATACGTAATAAGTTAATTTAATTTAATTCCTTTATCTTTTCTTCATCATAAAACTACAGAACTACAGCCGAAACGGCTATGAAGTAAATATAAGTGAAACGAAATAATAATGATAATAATTACATTTATCGACATTTATAATTTGATTTATCGACCTTGGTGTTTCTAAGCGCTCAATGAGATATGGCTCATATGGAAAAATCACCCAAAAGATTTGACAACATTGCACTAAAACTAATTATCCTATATAATCTAATTACTTTTTAATTACGTTCATTATTTTGTAGATTTTCATTTCAACACCTTTTTTTACCCATGCAGGCTAACTTTTCGTTTTGCCCCTCTTTACAATCTTTCAGGCAGTATTCTGCTCCTCTAAGAAAAAAAAATTGTTTCCGCCCGGGTTCGAACCGGGGACCTTGCGCGTGTGAGGCGCACGTGATAACCACTACACTACGAAAACCGGCTGATATAGCTACCACAATATAATTCGCAATTTCATTTAATTTTATTTACATTGTCCATGAGAAATTCATCCCACATGAATATTTGATAGCAAATAATGCCTGTTCCATACTTTTACAAGACTTTTTTTTTTCCAAAATTAATGTCGAAGATTAAATAGGTTACTTTTACTGACACGTTTTGTTGAAAAGACTACTGCACATTGGCGGATCACGGTTTTGAAAATAGGGGGAGGGGGCGCCTACCCCGATATGACGGCGCTGCTGGAAAAAAAATGAAACACGTAAAATCAATGCGTGGTTTTTAAAGGATGAGGGGGGGGGGCGTATATCTCTTGCGCTCCTTGGTGCCGAAATTTTCCGAATTTACTATGTGCAGTCATTGAATGGTTTTCATAATATAGGGGGGGGGGCGCGTCCCTGCGCCTCCCGCCGCCCCCCCCCCCCCCGTGTGGATCCGCCACTGCTACAAGACTCATCATTGTCTAACTTTATTCTTACTTCTCAGTATTCAAATTATTATATTCGTGTCAAGAACAAACTCGGGCACTTTGCCACCAATCACCTTATTAAGTTAATCTCCATCGAGAGCCTTGTAATTGTAAATGCACCTGACAAGAGGTTACGCAAATTCCAGATAAATTGTGAAAGTACAAGCTTTTGTGGCATAATTATTCCATGTAAATTAGATAACTTGATCACTTGAAAATCGGTTGCTGCTGTCATTATTTTACTTTAAGACGTGTGTCATTCAATTTCCGGTATTTATGCTAATAGTCAGGCAGCCAGCTCATGATTGGTTAGCTGAACGAGGTACCAGTAGTAAAGTATTTGGAATATCATAGGGGAGAATCCCACATTTACATAAACCCAACGTCTGGCAGTGCATCTCTGCTGCATTAGGTCCCTACAGCCGCGGTCAAAAGAGTGCCCTTTTACAAAAAATTCTATTTTGAATAAAAATACAGAATTCATTTCTAAACACACTAACTTTGATGTCAAATAAGAGTATTACATTGTCTTAACGCTTTGTCATTTTGAAATCAGACTGAAATCGAAAACAGTGAAAGTTTTGATGAAGAAATGTTTTTTTCTCACTTTTTTTACGCAAATATTTTTTGTTTCCTTTTTTCAATAATTTTTAATAAATAGTTGTATAAAACATTGTATGTTGTAACTTTTCTAAAAACTACCTACGTGCATGTTGAATGGTGCTGTAAAAAGAAGAGTATATATCTTATTCCGATAAGAATTATGATGAGCTAAAGTCAGGAACGCAATATAGACAAAAAATCAACAATTGCCCCGTATCGAAGAAGAATCCCATACCCGTAACGTGTATTAGGAAAGCCCGATAACATGCGATATTTTTAGCTGACAAAACAAGTATCGAAATAGGCCGCATTTTTGGCACTTTGTTTGCCTACTCACAGCCATCCGCATACAATCAGCTTTTCATAATACACGTGCGGGTATTTTGTGATTCTCGAGTCACGGGGCAAATTGTTGATTTTGTCTATATTGCGTTCCTGATTTTAGCTCATCATAATTCTTTATCGGAATAAGATATAACTCCCTTCTTTTTACAGCATCATTCACATGCACGTAGGTAGTTTTTAGAAAAGTTACAAACATCAATGTTTTATACAACTATTTATTAAAAATTATTGAAAAAAGGAACAAAAAATATTTGCGTAAAAAAAGTGAGAAAAAAACATTTCTTCATCAAAACTTTCATGTTTTCGATTTCAGTCTGATTTCAAATGACACAAGCTTAAGACAATGTAATACTCTTTATTTTGACATCAAAGTTAGGTGGTTTAGAAAATGAATCTGCTATTTTATTCAAAATAGAATTTTTTGTAAAATGGCACTCATTTTGACGCCCCCGGCTGTAGGGACCTAATGCAGCAGAGATGCACATGCCAGACGTTGGGTTTAGTAAATGTGGGATTTCTTCCCCATATTTCCACAATACTTTTACTACTGGTACCTCGTTCAGACTAACCAATCTTGAGCTGGCTGCCTGACTATAAGGTATTTATAAATTTATAAAGGAATTATATGTTTTCAGAAGTGTTTTTTTTTTTAATCGGTAAGTGTCTATTTTCGTGTCAAAAGTGAATTATGATTACATAAATCTCCAGAGAGTATTGTTAAAAAAATATAAAAAAAAAAAAAAAAAAAATTGTGTGATTCCCAGCAAAGGAATTTTAAGTTAACTTCGAATGTATAGACTTATTATATTGTTAACGCTCAGTCAGAGAGGAATTAATTATAATAATAATCTATTCTTAACACAAAACATGCTTAAATGATATTTCTCGCGAAGACGTCCCATGTGTTTGTGTGTGTGTTGTGTGTGTGTGTGCGTTTTTTTTTTTTTTTTTTTTGGGGGGGGTTGGTTTTTTTTGTTGTTGTGTTTTGATTTGTTTGCTGCCAATTATAATAAGTGTTAATTAAACGGCATTAGACGACATTTCCAGTGGACGAGAATATTTTCCCATCTCCCCCCCCCCTCTCTCCATCTCATGTTCTCCTCCAGCTACTGATCAGCTGCTCATCTAGCTGACAGTGTTCGTACACTCACCACAGCCTAATAGAGAGTGAGTGTGACGAAAAACATCGGAATTCAACTAATTGACGAGACAGAGAGGGTGGGAAGAATATCGGTTTATGGACTGCCAAATGCAACAAAAGCAAAGATGTCTCAGACGATCAACATCAACATTATTTTTGTAACAATAAAAATTGTATTATGAAAATAATTCTGATATAATAAAGTATCTTCTTAAGCTTTGGAAGTATATGCCTAGCTATAGGGCCGATATCAATTGATATATTTTTAAATTGATGGACAATTTTTATTCTCCTTTGGTTTCTGTTTGCCTGCCATAGTCTGGTCATGATGTATCGCCTGCGACACGGGATCTGATTTTGAAATAAGATCAAAGAATCAGACAAAGTTCATGATCGAAATCGATCGCGCTACAAATTATTTTATGGATTTCATCCGAAATCTCGACTAAGTCGGAAGAGTTGTCTTCAAATCTTCTTTATCAGTTGTGTCAAGCAGACACGTCCAAGAAAATAGCTTGTGAGAATAAGAAGGGGGAGTTTCGTAGCATTGGTGTAACCAGTAGCCTTAGAATTAGCGTAGGGTAAACTGATTAAAACAAATTAAAAATTATAGTATTAACAGCATTAGGAAAAGTTGTAGTAGTATACACACTTAGAACTTAGGGTTTACTTTGGGGTGCAGATTTAGGCGGAGCACCCGTTTATTGAATTGGACGGAATCTTGAACCCCTGCGGGCTGCACATTGCAGTAGTAGTAGTAGTAGTCGTAGTAGTAGTAGCAGTAGGTAGTATTGGTAGTGGTAGTAGTAGCAGTAGTAGTAGCAGTAGCTAGTAGTAGTAGTAGTAGTGGTAGTAGTAGTAGTAGTAGTAGTAGTAGTAGTAGTAGTAGTAGTAGTAGTAGTAGTAGTAGTAGTAGTAGTAGTAGTAGTAGTAGTAGTAGTAGTAGTAGTAGTAGTAGTAGTAGTAGTAGTAGTAGCAGTAGTAGTATAGTAGTAGTAGTAGTAGTAGTAGTAGTAGAAGTAGTAGTGCACTCTAAAAATCAAAGGTTAAAATTTTGACTCTTCATCTGGGTTTTCGGAGTCATCAATCTGACCAGGAATTTGGGTCAATCAAAATATTTGACCCAGCATCTGGGTGCATTGGGGCCATATACACTTTGACCTAGAATCTGGGTCAACCTGATCCTTTGACTTGGAATTCGGGTCAATCGGAGCCTTTGATTCGGAATCCGAATTGATTTGATCTCGAAAGTGTATGGCCCCGATGAACCGAGAGTCCAGATCACAAATGACCCGGTATTGGGTCAAATATGATGCTTCATTCTTTTGTTTAGAGTGTAATACAGTTACAAGTAAAGAAATAGCATTAAATATTGAATATTCATGATAAAACCAAGAAGAAACACAAAACAGCAACATGAAGGAAATGACAAAGAACGGAAATTGAACAGTGAGCATGTTTCCAAGAACCTGAATATGATACACGGAAGCAGAATGATGTTAACATCAATGGAAATAGATAAATATGACTCCTGTGTTCTATTTCAGGGCTCCATCTAGCCAAGATGACGATATTTCTTTCCGAATAAAAACAATAGGCACTGTTGCCAACACCGCGGTCTCATGTACTCTTTCACAACATTTGTTAGACAGTTTTCCCGCCAAAATTGTTAATTAAAGCCGATGCGCACGGCCATAGCTTTTTTTTATTAGTCTATCAAGTTTGTATAAGATGACGCAAATGTAGTATCATGAGTTGGATCAGGATTATAATTTTGTCATTATCACAAATAATGTCGTCAATAAAACAGGGAGTCATGACAGTGAAACCCAAAGTTGGTATAAATCCGCAAGCTTTTGTCACCAAACCTGCTGAGTGGGTCCCTCCATTTCCATAGGAAATATCGATGTAATTTGTTTTATATTAGGGTACATGCAGGTAATATGGGCCCCCTAAGCTCATTTGCCTAATTTGCATAAAATTACAAAATGACACACTGTCTAATCTTTGTTTATATGAATCAATAACTACTGCTCTAACTTTTATTGTGAAGAAAAACAATTATCACCAAACCCCCTGTCTGCAATATTCAAATGTTGACGTCATCACCAAAGTATCCATATTACCTGCATGTGCAGGTAATGAATATGGGCATATGTATTTAATGTATTTAAAAAAAACTACAATGACTCTACTATGTCTGGAATTTGCTTAAAATGTTGAAAATCATTAACTTTCAGATATTATTTGAAATTATAAGACCCTTCAGTAAATACTTTGACTATATATTTGTTATTTCATATTTCTATCATACTGCCATCTTCCTATTCTGAAGCGCATAGAGACTTTCTGATGTTTGTGATATGCGCTATATAAGTAACGTTCATTATTATTATTATTATTATATATCATTGTTTTGTATTTTGTATATTATTTCTTTTTAAATATTATTTAAATATTATTTTCATTATACAAATCAATATAGGCCTACAAAAAGTTATTTTTTTTAAAAATTAATTATATACTGTGAATTTACCCTAAAAAATCGTAGCATAGAGATTGATGCCTCATCCCAATATGAAGTACCAGAATCATTTCCTCCATTTTGGACGGCCCATATTACCTGCACTGATGTTGCTATGTCAGGCAAGTATTCAATGCCACATAGCACCCCTTCACTACAACAAATTGGCCTGTACACGCTAGTATGATCAAAATGAAACTATAAGCTTACTAAATATACAAACAATTGAGGTTACCCCCTCAAACACTCTTTCACCATCACATTCTGTGAAATATCAAATTTTACATCAGGGTAAAAAATTGCCGTAAGTTTTACCTACCTTGTTGGTTTTCAACAATTTTCTCAGAGAAATTTCGGCATTAGATGATCTCACGATGATAGATTTTCGTAAACAGTTCATATGAACAACATTATGGCGCTCACATCAGTCACCTGTCACCGGTCGACGGTCACGACATGATTTGCTTCAGGTGGCCCATATTACCTGCTGGTCCATATTACCTGCATGTACCCTATATTACCTTAAATATACCAAAAATTATAATTGTATAAGCATTTAAAGACTCTTTTTGTAAATTGTTATATTGAAATGTTATATTGCACGATTCTTTTGTGTTCAAATGTACATATGATTTCTGTGGAAATGAAAAATAAAGTTGAATTGAATTAAGTTTGAATAGCTTTTACATTAGAGGAGTCATCTTCAACAAACATTAATTCAAAGCAGCACCTCAGGGCTTTTACTGGGGGGCATTTCATCAAAGGACTTGTCGGACATTTTATCCGACAAATTTGCTCTCAGCCAATCAGATTCAAGCATTTCAGTAGCTTATAACAGTTTGTAGAATAAAACGTCCGACAAGTGCTTTGATGAAATGCCCCCCCCCCCCCTGAACTAACACTAATTCGTCCTTCTAAGATCCAGTTTCCTAAACATAATTGTAGATTTAAAGATGATGCCGATTTTTGAAAATACATTATATAAAGGTAATGGAAATAAAATGAATTCTACATTGAACGACAATCGCGCTTCATTCTTATTCTTTTTAAAACAATAGATTAAGTTGTTATAATATTTTTTCTAATAATACAGTTGTATTTGCTTGTAAAACAGGCTCGTTCGTATTTATCTCTATCTGACTAAGACAACAAAATTGAGGACTGCTTGACATATTTATTGATCAATCGTCTCGTCTTTTCGTCTAAACTTTAACTCATGTCCCTAGTTGCACTTTTCTCGAACCGTATTGTGCTAATTAAAAAAGTCAAGTAACTAATTAAAGAAACGAGTACATGTGTTACAGCATTTCACTTGGCACATGTCAACCTTTCAGCGTCGATGGGGAGCTCATCGGGCTGCGTGCCAAACGTGACCAAGCCCCATTCACTGACCAATATTTGTGACTGACCATTCATGATACAAATCCAACCTAAACTGAATATTTTCCGACTACAAGTAACCTGGTGACTTGTTTCCTAAGGGTGGTATCTCACTTCGCGGAAACTACTTTGAAACAACTTTGAGAAGAATTTGAAACAACATTGAGACGGATTTAAAACAACTTTGAGACGGATTTCGGAGACTTCGTGGAGACGTCTTCGAGACGTTTCATGAGTCCCGGAAACTAATTTGAGACGGTTCTTTAAAATTGCTTTAAGACAGTTTTTGAAAAATTGTCGTGGAGACGTCTCCGAGACGTCTCCCAAGTTTCGGAGACGTCTCTAATACTTTTTTATCCTTCGCGGAGACGTCTCCACCCTAAGAGTTCCATCATGGTAGGCCTATTTGCTCTGACCAAAATGCTCCACTGTAAACTTCATACTTCAACACTTGATTTAACTCTACCCCACACCATTATCTTAAACCTGACCCTAAACCTAACAAAAAACCCGATCGCAACTCCAGATCTTAAGATCAATCCTCCGCCCCGTTAGGTCAATTTGAAGCCCCCTACGTTTAAGATCAATTTGGCGTTCCTCTAAATTCAAGATCGAACTGGTGCCCCTTAGTGTAGGTCATTTTAGTGCCCCTACGTTTAAGATCAATTTGGCGCCCCCTTAGTTTGGGATATATTTGGCCCCCCTAAATTTAACTTCGAATAGGCGCCCCTCTCCCTCCCCTTCTTTTTCTTTTTTTTTTCTCCCCCCACCCTCTCCCTCCTCTCTTTCCGTTTACTCCCATTTTCTCCCTTTTTATTATTTGTTTTTTTACCACTTTCTTTTTTCCCTCCCTTTTTTCATCTTCTTTTCCCTTTTCTTATCTTCTCTCCTCTCTTTCTCCTCCTCTATCGGCACCTTATTCGCGCCTACACGGGGGGGGGGGGGGGGGGGGGAGGGAGGGGGGACTTTACTTTTTGATGACGTAATGACTTTGACAATGTCATTTTCAACTGAGCGCGTTCTTTATGACGTATTGGGCGTGGTCTACGCGTTCAACACCATCTGAAACACGGGAAATTCTAATGTAATCTATAGGATAATATACATGAAAGAAGAATCTTGCAGTGCCACACTCCGCGACAGGGGATGCGCGTAATGCGCCTCTTCATCTTAGTGACCACGCCCTGGTAACAGACTGTAAACAAACCATATTTCTTTTCACCTTGTGAGCTTGAGATATTTTTGTCAAATTTTTGGCGATTTTCGAGTATTTTCTTAGTTTATATCTCTGAAATATCGATCAACCAGGTCAGTACCTAATTGTTAGATATATTTGAGTAACTTAAAGTTTCAGTTAGAATTGTGAATAATAACTCTCTTAAAACAAGAAATTTGTGAACGGTTTGCAAATATAAAATTTCCGTTAAGGCCTAAGGGGCCTACGTTGATATGCCTACGTACCGTACCCAGTTGTTGTATGTCCGGACAGGTTGGATATCCGGACACTCAATTTTAACCAGTCATTTGAAAGGGTTTAAAAATCAATATCTTTGAAGTTTTTCAGCACAAAATGTCAGACAATATTGTGGAGATCAAATATTGATGGTGATAAAAAGTATTCAACATACATTTTCGGCTTAATCCTTAGATGAAAAACCAAGCTTAATTTTTGTTAAGTGTCCGGACATCGCACCCCCCATCCTACGTAAACCCAGTTGCTGTGTGTCCGGACGGGTTGGGACACACGATTTTAACAAGTCATTTGAAAATAATTACAATCAAAGTTTTTTATGTTTTTTAGCACAGAATGTTAGAAAATATTATGGAGAACAGATATTGTTGAAGATAAGCACTATTCAATCTATATTTTCGGCTTATTCCGAAAACAAAAAAAAACAAGGCTTCATTTTTGTTAGGTATCCAAACACCCTACCCCCCCCCCCCCCAACCATATACCTATCGGGGATGCCATTAATTTAGAAAAGTTTTAGAAGCAATTTCTTTTTCACTGAGTACACAAAATATCATACACATCACAAATTATTATATAATTATGATAAGCATCTTTCAAGGTATAGTTATTTATACAAAAAAATATAAAAACAAACAAACAAACAAACAATGCTTTATTTTTGTTTTGTGTTGGGAACCCAATAATGAACCGTCCAATAATTATTGCAAACCCTTAACAGTAAAAAAAAAAAAAAAACGTCGTTGATAGGCCCGATTTATCAAGCTAAAAGAGACTGAGCGTTTGCAAACATTGGTCACTGCACTATTCGAAGCAATTTTTCCACTCCTTTTTCTTATCTTATTCTCTTTCTTCTTCATAGTTTCTATATTCCACTCCTAGAAACGATGTACTCTAATCGACTTCTTCGCTCCCCCAAACCCTGGGCCCTGGGAAGACCTTCACTCCGTATGGAGTCGGCTTCTTCTGTTACCATCAAAACATCGATGGCTAACAACTTGGATGTAAGAACAAAATATAAGAAATAAATTAAATTTTTTTCTTTACATTCACATCATGATGAAATAACTATATTATAGGTGTACTAATATGAAAATTATGTATCATAGGAAAAAGCCGCCAGTTTCGTAATGTAACTTGAGCCCCCTCCCTTCCCCTCCAATAACAAACAAACAACAAACAACCCCTAAAAACAAAAAAACAAAAACAAAAACAAAAAACAAACAAACATGCAAACACAAACTCTCACAAACACACACAAAAACACGTAAGAGTCGGATTGATAAATAATCAATATGATCATCAAACACTCGGGTAGGCCCTATTGTATGAAACTTTTTTTATTTTTTTTCGTTTTTTTTTTCAGCAGATGTTTCTGCTTAAAGATAAATCAGAATATACATCAAATACACAATATAATTGATATATACAAAAATGTGACAATTAGTCACATTGCAATTTAAAAAAATAGGCTATAGTTGAAAATAATGGAGAAACAGGGGCCAGCTTACATATTACAACGAGTATACAATAGCTTATTAAGTTTTTTGTTTTGTTTTGTTACTTCATTGTTCTTATAATAAATACATATTTTTTGCTAAACAGAAGCTATGCTGGTCATCCCAAGATCCAGATTTCTCCCCATCTTCCACCTCGCCACCATCAGCTGTTCAGCATCTGTCTGGCAAGCTCCTTCTGCAATGTCTGCAGAGCACATTGGAGAAAGAACAAATCCATGAGAAGCTTGCTGTAAGTCCCCATCATAATTTAATATTCAAATTAAATATGCAGATTAATGCATGATGTAAATTAATTTCTTCAATTTTGTTTAAAATATCAAGTTCTGTTACTATAAGATTTATGATTGATTTCATTTGATTATCAACAGAGCCTGGCGTCGCAGCTTGATATTGAGGCGGGTGGAGATTGCGGAGATCTCCTCCAGAACATCAGCTGTCTGGTGACAGAGTCTGAGAAGAAGAGGCAGTTAGCAGAGAAGAGGGCCAAGGCGATAGAGGACAAACATCTAGACTCTATGATGAAGATCCAGGTCCTGGAGATAGAGCTGGCTGAAGCCAGACGTCAGAGAGACACTGCTCTGAAGAATCTTCAGGTAATAATTTGTTTGCTGTTGTAAAATGAGGATTAAGTGATTCATATGAATAAAATGTAATAACCACGACTCTGTGAATCATAAATTTACTTCATCTAGATTCTTTATAATAAAAAAAATAACGATTGAGCTTTACACGAAAATACTATTTTTTATAATTTCAGGACTTGACTTGGCAGCCCGCCCTCTTGTCATCTGCTTCCCCTGCTCTGGATGTCTCTTGGTAAGAAAACGAATAAGCCTATTTCATCAGTAAATGCGTATGAAACTTTGATTCTTTTCCCATACCAATTCTTAACAATTTTAAAAGAAATGTAACAAAATGATTTAAAGCAACAACAACAACAATACAAAACAAAGCAAACGCACAAGTTGGCCTAAATAGAAGTATATCTTGACTTTGTCCCATTCCTCAGTTGTGCCGAGCCACTGTCGACACCAGATACAGCCTCCTTCCCTTCGACTACACCAGAGACAGCCCCCTTTCCTTCGACTACACCAGAGACAGCCCCCTTCCCTTCGACTACACCAGAGACAGCCCCCTTCCCTTCGACTACACCAGAGACAGCCCCCTTCCCTTCGACTACACCAGAGACAGCCCCCTTCCCTTCGACTACACCAGAGACAGCCCCCTTCCCTTCGACTACACCAGAGACAGCCCCCATCCCTACACCAGACACAGCACCCATTGACAATTTACCTGTTCCCATCTCGTAAGAAAATACACAATTTTAATTTTATTTATTTTTCTTTTATTGACTATGAAGTGAAAGTAAAATCAATGCAAATACATTTTTTATATGTATGAATTAGAAAATCGATTTATGAGGCATTAGATTCGAAATTATTCTTAGAAATCAATTTAGATGGAGAGTATATTAGAATGAATTGAAAGCCTTTGAAACAAAATATTGACATTCCAATTTCCAATATTTTATTTCGGCGATATTGATGTCATCATATTTTGTGCATCATCTAAAGCAAAGTTTGTTTAGTCCTGCTTCTTATTTTCCTTTTATAGACTCCTAAGTCCAAGACAAGGGGCAGTAGTTAGCACTCCTCCAACAGCTCCCCTCTCTGCTCAAGCCTCTGTGGTTCATCGTACACCAACCCCAAACTCACGGTAAGAAAATTATCAGCAACCAAAGTACCTCTCTTTCTTTCTAGCTTTCTTTTTCATCATTTAGAAAGAAGTGTCTTAATTTTACTTGACTGGGAATGCAAAAGGTTCGAGGTTCAATTCCTAGCATGGCACTTATGTCAAATGGGCCAGGCATTTTGCCTAGTAGGCCCCTCAACCCAGGTGTAAATGGGTACCATACGAGATCGGGACTCATCCTTTCTTCGCTTACAACAGCCTGAAGTTGAATATGATGACCGGGGTAATAAGAAACTATAAAGCGCTTTGATCAGTTATCTATTTGAAAGGCGCTAGAAGAAGAAAAAACAACAACAACAACAACAACAACACATCAATAAAAACAAAATAATAATAATTTATTGAAAATGTATATAATCATCTAATTTCGAACAAGATATGATGATTTTCCCCTATTTTGTTTAATGTTTCATTTTTAGATCTCCACCAGTGAGCGGGGCGGTAGGTGGATCCACTGGGACCTCGAGCAGTGCATCTGCCCTAGCTTCTTCCTTCGTCTGGGGTGGGATGGCTGATCTGAAATCCTTCAATCAGGGTGGTGGTGATGTTGTCTTGGGTAGTGGATCAAACGGAACCGTCCATCTGTTTCGACATCGTATCACCGATGTTCCAATCGCCGTCAAGACTTTCGATCTCCCGAATGACGTCCAGGAGATGACCCGGAAGGTTAGTAGTTCATTTGTCTGTTTGTTTGTTTGATTGATTGTTTGTTTATTTGTATATATGCTTGTTTGTTTGTTTATTTTTGTTTGTTTCTTTTTATTCTAATGTTTGACTTCATATCGTAAACATGTTAAAAAATAAAACGAAAATGAAACGGCAAAGAAATATATAAAACAAACAAATCAAATATAAAAATAACTGCATTATTATCAATTTCATTATCAGGTGAAGAACATCCAGGCGGAAGCTTCCTGTCTCGACATCCTTGGCAGGGACGACTTCTTTCCCACCTTTCTAGGATGCATGGAGATCGACTCCGGCACCATTGGCATGGCGATGGAATTCATCGGCGATACGACCACGGGGCAATCTCTCACACTGAGGGCCGAGCATTTCGATCTTGCCCTCAGTTCAGCATGACTTGTGATTTCATTTTTTTTAATTAATTAATCTTTTTTTTTTTTTTTCTTCTTTTTTCTTCATTTTTAAAAAATGTATTTATTTATTTATTTTATTTATTTTTATTTATTTATTCTTTTATTTTTATTTTTATTTTTATTTATTTATTTATTTATTATTATTATTATTATTATTATTATTTTTTTTTTATTTTTTTTATTTTTTTTGGGGGGGGGGTCTTTCCAGGTTTTCTGTTTTGGGCCAAATATTCGTTAATTTTCCTATCCTCTTTCTTTTTTCAGTTTGCGACTAGCTCTCGACATTGCCAAGGCTCTTGGACGAATTCATGAGATGGGCTATCTCATGAACGACTTGAAAGAGGACAACTGCCTGTTGCGGAAGACCCAGACTGGTCGATGGCAGGCAGTCATCGTCGACTTCGGTCTCGCTTGTTCTCTGACCTCCCCTTTCTCGTTCGGCTTCTCAGACGAAGATAAGGTCAAGTACGAGAATAGGGTATGTGTGACGCTTCTCTCTGATTTTTATCTAAAAAAAACTGACGAATGAAATTTAATGTCAACAATGATAAATGGCAGATTCCCCATATTTTCAAAATCACCCAATGAATTTTCATGTTGATATCAGAACAATAATTAATTTACCCCCCCCTTGCCCCATCTTCAAATCCTGGATTACCCGCTCGTAATTCATGTAATAAAACAAGATCTCGCCAAGCATCATATAGTTTTATTGAAAAATGCTAGATAAAGAACAAGGCATTAATTGAAATCGTTGTTCTTTCTTTCTCTCACTTAATAGGAGATCTACACCCACATCGCCCCAGAGTGCGCACTCGACGACCAGAACACCTCGATCTCGAGTGACGTCTTCCAGCTCGGACGTCTGTTCGTATTGATGGGAGTGGCAGCTGACAACGCTGACCTGACCGCTATCGGCAACCTGTGTCGTCTCAACACTGCCATCAATCGTCCTTCCATCGACGAACTCGTCGACGAGCTGGAGAGGGTGATGTAGACAGATACTGTTTTCGAAAAGATGTCATAAAAATCTATAGTTCATACTGTTCCAAATTGTGAAATTAAAGGTTTATGATATTCCAAAGCAAAATCGCCATTAACCAGGTATAACTACCGAGTGAGTCAAAAAAAACTTTACACCTAGAATAATGTCAATAAAAAGAAAACCAATTTATAAACCCTAAATGATTTTACATATTCTGAAAGAGTAACTCCTCCCGCATCTTCTGGTACCATTTTTGTGTGGTATGTCTTTACGCTTGGATTTACACGACGCATTGTTTGCGAAAATGCAAATTTCGAATTGTGCCAGGGATGGGGTGAAATTGAATCAACAATAGCTGACAAAAAAGCAACCCCATCATGAATAAAATAGCATAACTTTTTAACGAAAATGTCTTCCGCTTAATAACTTGGCAGGGGTGTTCTTACACATATTGACTACATTTTGTATGAAAATTAGATGGACTCGTCAAGTAATACACGAATGAGTACACACCAAAGAGTAAATTACCACTGACAGACCTAAAAAGGCCTCCTAATACTTTTGAAAAGAGATTATTTTGTCTTTGACGTGTGCTCACCCATGCCTGACTCCACAGATTTATCTGATTTTCATACAAAATGTAGTCAATATGTGTAACAACACCCCTGCCAAGTTATTACGCGGAAGACATTTTTGTTAAAAAGTTATGCTATTTTATTCATGAAGGAGTTGGTTTTTTGTCAGCTTTTGTTGTTTCAATTTCATCCCCACCCTGGCACAATTCGAAATTTGCATGTTTGCAAACAATGCGTCGTGTTCATCCAAGCGTAAAGACATACCACACAAAAATGGTACCAGAAGATGCGGGAGGAGTTTCTCTTTCAGAATATGTAAAATCATTTAGGGTTTATAAATTGGTTTTCTTTTTATTGACATTTTTCTAGGTGTAAAGTTTTTTTTGACTCACTCGGTATATATGCTTTGATCAAATTGTTGTCAGATCAGCTAACAAAACCTTTGTTTTTAATTATTATGAGTAAAATTCAAATAATTTCGACGGTTGAATTGAATTTGATTACATGGCAAAAAAGGGGGAAATGATTTATGAAACGGGAAAGACAAAAATGTAAATAATCAAATCACAATTTAAATATTTATTTCTCTTTATAAAGAGAAACCAAAAGCAAAACATATTACTGTTCTTGATTAATAAGTATTGTTTTTTATTATTTCATGCTACTGGAAGATCATTTCCATTAATAAAAAGCAAAAAAAAAAAAAAAAAAAAAAAAAAAAAAAAGCAAACAGAGAAACCAAAAAAACAAGCAAAAAAAAATTAATAATAATGATAATCAAGGCATTGTTAGTTTACAATAATTACGGAATCAGATTTTTATCTCTCCCATCAAGCGAACGCAAATATGTTTAAATTTTAAACTGCAGAATTTACTGCAATTCGATGATTAAAAAGAAAACTTAGCAGTAGATTATTATTATGACATCTTTCCGAAATAGCCCACAGTATCAAGGTAAGTATGTGTATATATTTTGTTTAATTTCATATCTTTATTTTTTTGGGTAAATATTTGTTGTATAATTGTCGCAATGCATTTTAGGTAAATAAAAGTTGTAAAAAAAAAAAAAAAAAAAAAAAAAAAAAAAAAAAACAGAACCAACGACCAAACAAAATAGTAATTCGAAATTGGAAGAAAAAATAAGAAGTAATTCAAAATGAAATAAAATCAAACATTTTGGAAGCTTCTTCGGAAAGATTTCAAAGTGAGTGCAATTTTCTGAGTAAAAACAATCAGAGCTTTTAAAACCTTTTCCAATTGAAATGAGCACAAAAATACAAAGAGATGAGGTAATATATCACATTGGTTTTGGCAGCATTTATAAGCAATCGGAGATGGAATAATCGGAGAGCCGATGGTAGCCCATCACGGTACAGAGCGGGGTGGGGCTCTGTACAAACACATCTTACATTGGTCTTCTTACTGAAACTTGGAGATCATTCATTATTTTATGCTTTATTATAATTGTAGATATACAGGGATAAAGAACAAGGGAATATTCCTGTGAACTATACAGGAACATGAATATACACTAAGCATTGAAATGAACTATACACTGGCATTATGGAATATGTACTGTTAAAACCTATACAACTAACAAATAAAAAAAACCCAACATATTAAGTAAGTGGGGGTGAAATAAAATAAGTCATTTCGAAAAAAAAAAAAAAAAAATGAGATTTGATGAATTTCTTTTTGTAGTTTTATGTGATTTATAAACAATGGCATATGGAATAGACGATCATGGTATTGATCATGGGATAGAGTGGGTGGGACTTTAGTCTTTGCAAACCAGAGAAATTAGCATTACATTGAAAACATTAATTTTCGGAGATGGAAATATCGAATAACCGATGGTAGACCATCACGGTACTGAGCGGGGCGGGGCTCTGTACATACCTTGATATAATATCCTAAAAAGAAATAGTATTATTACTATTTTTCGAATAATCTCTCTCTCTCTTCCTCTTTCTCTCTCTTTCTCTCAAAATTTCGGAATCTTAACATCATAATTAACAGGCAACATAGGTTTTTGCCCTAACGTTCACAATGATTTTAGCGTTAAATGTCACGGATGAGGGAGCATTGGGTGAAAACGGCAAAAACTTTTATTATATCTTTCATGGTAAATTCGATCAAATGTGACAGAATTCCTGTTTTGGAAGTGTTTTTTCGACTTTTGCAAACAACATCCCTTCATTCACAGTCGAATTAACACATAATAAAAAATTAAAAAAAATTAAAATCGAAATGATAAAGTATGTATTGCAGTAATATCATGCACTAAAACTCACCCCAACAACGTTTTTTTGTTGTTGTTATGTTTATGACATTTGGAGATGCGTTAATGATCCTATTGCATTTATTTAAGAATTCATGCTTCGGTAATCACGTAAGACTGGAAAAGCTCATTTATCATGTAGGGGCCTATGGACTAAAATTCAATTTATTACTTTAATCAAATATCACAATGCTTTTTGGGGAGTACGTCTGATCTTATTTTCACAAATATCCCAATGTCATCTGCTTCAGTGAGCACAAAATATAAGAAAATCATGCACACAAGAAGAAAGTTTAGTGCTTCGTCATAGTTCACTGACTTATCGGATAAATAATAAATTAATTTGTTAATTGGTGAACATCTAGAGCTGTATGCCAAGTTTCTTGAAATAATTCACGGTAGAATGAATAATACTGAAGGATATGGCATTAAAAAAATTTCTCTTCATCGCAAATTCTACGATCGAATCCCTTTAAAACAATAAAACACTACTAAAACGCTTACTGTATAATAAACGAGTCGGACCTTTTATTTATTTTTCCAGTTATATCGTTTCTGTAAAACATTTGTGCATAAAAAAATAGTGTCTTGTATTGTTTTGTGAGGTGTAGAGAGAGAGAGGGAGAGGAAAACAGAGACACATGAAGAGAGGGAGAGAGAGAGAGAGAGAGAGAGAGAGAGAGTTAGAGAGAGAGAGAGAGATGATAGAGGGAGAGAGAGAGAGAGAGAGAGAGAGAGAGAGAGAGAGAGAGAGAGAGAGTGGTAGAGAGAGTATGAAAGGGCGAGATATGAATATATTATGTCATTTGAGTAAAAATTGGTGACGTACAAACTCGCCGCAGTCCGACTGGTCGGCTGAAACGAATGATTTATATAAGTTTATATTTATATAAATTTAAATAAGTTCAGCCTAATAATAAGCAAACCCCAGTTAATTTCCTTGAATATACAAAATTGAATTGCATGCATCATTAAAACCAATTAGACAACAACAACAAGCCTGCTGACTATAATACACATGTCGACCAACATCTCTGAGCGTCACGCGTGAGGAAGCCACCGTTGTTATTGTCATTGTTTGTGAAATAGTTACATTGTTTGTTTACCTCACATACAATCCGAAACTCCCTAGATAACAAAAACAGTTTACAGATAGTTTCAAATCGTCCATCGTGTAGTTCACAATTTTTTTTTTCATTATCTGCCGTTTTTGACACTTTCGAACTTCCAAAAAGAAAAAAATGACTCCGCAAAATTAAAAATAACGGACGCACATCGGACGTGACATATAAACATAACGCAAACTGTAACGCCTTGGGCACAGACTATGAACTGGTGATCAAGTCGCCCCTCAGTATCCGCTCAACTCCCATAGGACCGTGTGTCATAATATGGTCACGTGGTGTCATTCATACGGCTGTCCTAAAATGTCCCCAAAACTATTCTAGTCTTGTGGTTTCTATCTAGACATTCAGCTGAGAGCCAGGTTGGTGTTCAAAAAGCGTAAAAGCAGCATAAACTACTAGCGCCATCTACAGTCCTAAAATACCTATATTATTCCCTTTTTATTGTTCCTCTTTGTCGCTGTACTTTACCGCTTAATATATGTTATCATATTTCTAAAAAAAAACAGGTTTCATTTATACTTTCCTCAAAGAAATAATGGCCATAAGGTGTCAAGACAAGGGCAGTGGAAGACTGTTCTAATGAACATGTTTCCCTTTTAGATGATACAAAAAGATTGACAACACTATGGTTATTAATGAAATATAAAAAAATACAAAAATACAAAAAATAAGAAATAGGCCTATAGACAAAAGTTTGTAGAATAAATAATAATATAGGTTTTCCCAGCCAAGTTCATACATTTATCATCCGTTTTCATTTAATGTGTATTCAAATTCGTGTGTTTGATGCGACAGACGGACTTTAGTCAAACAACTTCGTGTTCATGCTCTCAAATTCGGATATATATATAGGCACACAAAGTAATGGTTGCAAAGTTCAAATTCGGATATAGGCATTTAATTTCATTAGTTTTGCATTCAAATTAGTGCGACTGAGTATACGGAATGAAATGTTGACAGGATGAAGACTAATGTATATGCTTATTATGTGAAGTAGAATGCACAAATACGAAATCGATCACAACAATCGTTAATTTTTATGATTGAATACGATTTTGACTGGCAACATTTCGATGCATCAGCGTTTTTCCCGAAAATGAATGCCTCTAATATGCAATTGATTGACAAAACAATGAAATTGGCCGGGAAAACCTATAATAATAAAAAAATAAAAAATAAAAAAATAAATTAAAAAAAAATTAAAAAATACAGGAATTTATTTCATTTTAAAGTTCGTTAGGGGGCTAGTGATAAGTTGCGTTAATACAAGATTCATAATTATTAAAAACAAAAGACGGTTTAATAGATTAATTCTCATTTAAAATCAAGCTCTTCAAATATTATAGCAATGACTTGTAGCTTGGCTCGGGAAAGTAACGTTTCCATGTACAATGGCATTCAACATTTCCGAGTAAAGGTTTGAGCTCAGTTCAAAATATGATGAAAGTGATATTTCTATTACAACCTTGGGATGTCGTGCAATTGTATCATCGAGTCTGGAGGATTAAAGTCTGGGGGAGTCTGGAGGTTTGTAAAAAAAAAAAATAGTATGAGATTTGCAGACTCTTATCTGACAATAAATAACTTTCATTCTTTCTTACCAATTATGAATGAATGATGATATGAATAGCTCAAGGAATATTATAAACTATATAAATTATCATATTTTCATCTGATGGAATTTAATATCGCACAATCACTATGGTGTTGTAGCAAGCTTTTTGTTCTTAGTTGAATTTTTTCCTTGTTCATTGCTGAAAAAAAGGCGTAGGGGAGGCTAGTTTTGCTGTAGCCCCACGAGAGCTTGAATTATGCAATCATTACCCTGTTATAGTCTATAGATTAATTTGAGTATTTCCGATGACAACATTACAATGAAATGATATTACGTCCTTGGGAATATCATTATTGAAAGAATATATACAATCCTGGAGTTTATAAGTAAACAGAACACTGTTAATTTTCTGTTCGCTTGCCTGCCACGAAAAATAAAAAGAGGGAATATGTGGTCTCATAACTTTGTGTGTGTTTTAAATAAACTTCATCATCATCATCATCATCATTATATATATCACAAACCCACCATCACCATCTCCACCATCACCAAAATCACCATCACCACAATCATCATTATCATCATCATCGACATCACCATCACTATCACAATCACCATCACCACCATCATCAAAATCATATCATCATCATCCTCATCATATATATCACCGTCATCTTCACTATCATCATCATCAACATCACTATCACCATCACCATCATATTCGATCATAACCATCATCATCATCATCATCATCATCATCACCACCATCATCATCATCATCATCATCACCATCATCATCATCAACATCATTAGCATCAGCACCATCACCGTCAACATCATCACCATCACCACCACCATCACCATCACCATCACCATCATCACCATTCACCATCACCGTCATCACCGTTATCATCATCACCATCATCACTATCACCATCACCATCATAATCATTATCACCATCACCGTCGTCACCGTTATCATCATCACCATCATCACTATCACCATCACCATCATAATCATCATCACCATCATCATCTTCACCATCACCGTCATCATCATTACCATCATCACCATCATCATCACCATCACAATCACAATTGCCGTCATCTTCAACAATGTTATCATCATCGTTATCATTATCATCATCAATACCATCATCATCATCATCATCATCATCATCATCATCATCATCATCATCACCATCACTACCATCAACATCACCATCATCACCATCATCACCATCATCATCATCGTCGTCATCGCGTCAAAAAAAAGTTGGTGCTTTCTTGTCGAAGAGTGACGATGCCTCCATTTTGACGACGCAGAACTGGCAGTACTATTCAAAGTATAACACATGATGGCGCCCATTCATTTTACGATAAGTAAAACGAGAGAACAAAGATTTGAGATAGCAATATGTTTGATTTAGATTTATGCCATTATTTAATCAGATTGATTTAATATAATTTAACGTATGTACAACAATTAAGGCCCGTTTACACCGCATCCGGCACGGCAACCCGGCACGGCATTCCGGCACGGTTTACGGCACGGCATGCCATTTTCTCGTTTCTATGCTCTTATGTGAAGTATGAATGCACAAATACGAAATCGACACAACAATCGTTAATTTTTTATATGAATACGATTTTGACTGGCAACATTCGATGCATCAGCGTTTTCCCGAAAATGAATGCCTCTAAATATGCAATTGATTGACAAAACAATGAAATTGGCCGGGAAAACCTATAATAATTAAAAATAAAAATAAAAATTAAAAAAAAATTAAAAATACAGGAATTTTTCATTTAAAGTTGTTAGGGGCTAGTGATAAGTTGCGTTAATACAAGATTCATAAATTATTAAAAACAAAAGACGGTTTAATAGATTAATTCTCATTTAAAATCAAGCTCTTCAAATATTATAGCAATGACTTGTAGCTTGGCTCGGAAAGTAACGTTTCCATGTACAATGGCATTCAACATTTCCGAGTAAAGGTTTGAGCTCAGTTCAAAATATGATGAAAGTGATATTTCTATTACAACCTTGGGATGTCGTGCAATTGTATCATCGAGTCTGGATTAAAGTCTCGGGAGCTGGATTTGTAAAAAAAAAAATAGTATGAGATTTGCAGACTCTTATCTGACAATAAATAACTTTCTTCTTTTCTTACCAATTATGAATGAATGATGATATGAATAGCTCAAGGAATATTATAAAACTATATAAATTATATCATATTTCATCTGATGGAATTAATATCGCACAATCACTATGGGTTTGTAGCAAGCTTTTTTTCTTAGTTGAATTTTTTCTTGTTCATGCTGAAAAAAAGCGTAGGGAGGCTAGTTTTTGCTGTAGCCCCACGAGAGCTTGAATTATGCATCTTTACCCTTTTTAGTCTATAGATTAATTGAGTATTTCCGATGACAACATTACAATGAAATGATTATTACGTCCTTGGAATATCTATTGAAAGAATATATACAATCCTGGAGTTTATAAGTAACAGAACACTGTTAATTTTCTGTTGCCTGCCACGAAAAATAAAAAAGGGAATATGTGGTCTCATAACTTTTGTGTGTTTTAAATAAACTTCATCATCATCATCATCATTATATATATCACAAACCCACCATCACCATCTCCACCATCACCAAAAATCACCATCACCACAATCATCATTATCATCATCATCGACATCACCATCACTATCACAATCACCATCACCACCATCATCAAAATCATATCATCATCATCCTCATCATTATATCACCTCATCTCACTCATCATATCAACATCACTATCACCATCCATCATATTCGATCATAACCATCATTCATCATCATCATTCATCATCATCACACCATCATCTCATCATCATCATCACCATCATCATCATCACATCTTAGCATCAGCATCACCCGTCAACATCATCACTCACACCCCTATCACCTCACCATCCCATCACCACTCACCTCACCTTCAACACCTTATCTATCACTCATCACTATCACCATCACCATCATTAATCATATCACCATCACCTCGTCACCGTTCATCATCACCTCAATCACTATCACCTCACCATCATAATCATCATCACCTCATCATTCACCATCACGTCATCATCATTACCATCATCCCATCACCACACCATTCACCATCATCACCATCCCAACATCACCGTCATCACCTTATTCATCATCACCTCATCACTATCCACCATCACATCTAATCATCATCACCATCACCGTCGTCACCTTATCATCATCACCATCATCACTATCACCATCACCATCATAATCATTCTCATCATCTTCATCCGTCATCATCATTACCATCATCACCATCATCATCACCATCACAATCCACATTCGCTCATCTTCAACAATGTTATTCATCATCGTTATCATATCATCATCAATACCATCATCATCATCATCATCATCATCATCATCATCATCATCATCATCACCATCACTACCACACATCACCATCATCACCTCATCACCATCATCATCATTCGTCATCGCGTCAAAAAATTGGTGCTTCTTGTCGAAGAGTGACGATGCCTCCATTTGACGACGCAGAACTGGCAGTACTATTCAAAGTATAACATGCATGGCGCCCATTCATTTTACTAAGGAAAACGAGGAAACAAAGATTTGAGATAGCAATATGTTGATTTAGATTTATGCCATTATTTAATCAGATTGATATAAATTTAACGTATGTACAACAAATTAAGGCCCGTTTACACCGCATCCGGCACGGCAACCGGCACGGCATCCGGCACGTTTACGGCACGGCATGCCATTTCTCGTTTCCACTGAACACGGCACGGCAAGAAAAATAAGTGTTCGGATGCCATCCGCAATCGAGAACCCAACTTCACTTAATGCTAGGGAGAAGTCTAAAACTAATTTTCATCTGTATTTGATTCCAAGGGCGTCACTAGCATTTGTTTCAAGGAAGGGGGAGAGTGCGCAATTGGAATTTAAGATTTTGGTACACCCAATTCTCTTTTCCCGTCACAACGGGCGAGCAAAAAGTACACCTTTGCATCAGTTTGTTTTTGTTTTGTTTTAATTATTATTTAGTCTGAATGGTAGGGGGGAGGGGGCGCTGCCCATGGTGCAGTAGCTTGTCAAAGACAGAGCATGGCAAGAAGTCCAATTCTTCTGCACTAAGTTCTTCTTATTTTTCCCCCAGGAAATATCAATACAAAAATACTATTTGGCCAGCGCGTACGAAATGTTTTTGATGGATGAGCAAAAAGGAGAGCTTCATATCCCCCAAAAGGCACTTCAATGAAGAAGAGGAATTTAGGGATGGCGATTCCCCCTCTCCCTACCCCTCCCCATTCATAGCCCCCTCTTTTATGGCTATTTTGCAAGAAATACATATAATACTATATAATATATTAAATATAAATATATAAAAATTGTCAATTGTAAATTTTGATTCATTGAAAATGTTTATCTTAAACCTCAGGTTCATAGACTTGATCCAAAACCAATGCAAGATCAATAACCAAATGAATAAAAGTGACACCTTATTTTTTCAATTATATATGATTTATTCATTTCTTCCACCATCGACTGTCATCAGTCATTAGTTCATAGTTTCAAGGGCAACTGTATCGAGAAATACTGTTACACATTGTCATCGTTCAAATGAGCTGAGTTAGGATATTGAAGAACCACGTTGTTATGACTACTCATCGCTTTAATTTTCGTACCTACATCATGTCTATTATGATAATGCATCAAATATATTTGTACAAAATCAGTGTGGTATCTGTTAGATCTATATATAATTAATACTATTCTATATATATATACCTTTCTTCCGACATTCATCTACTGAAAAAAAAAACATATTCTGGTTTCTTCTCACAAACTTGGATATTTCTGTAATATAATGTCCGCTGAACTTACAATGCGGTCCAAAGGACATGAGACTGTTACTCTTACAAATTTTAATTTCAGAGTTGGAATTTGAAAGATGTATACTTTATGATAACTGCCTTGTGCCTAGCAATCATTACCAAATTAAACATGATAAAATATCCTGCAAGGATATTACATAAATTGGAAACGATAGTTCTCTTTTTTTTTCTCTGGGCAATATAAGTTACAGTTAAAAATAGTGATATATTGTATGTTTGCTCACGCTTTAAATCTCGAGATCGTTGTCCCCATTTCACTTTTCGGGAACCTGGCTATTATATTCGGACGTTCCCACAAACACATCCGGGAATTCTGTTTGTCAATCCCGAAATGCCCATATTTTGCCACTTTTTCTCATTCGGGTTTTTTTGTTTACCTTCTAAAATAGGCTCCCCAGTCCTTACCCCCACAAAACACATTAGGTCAACGATGTCTGAGGTGCAGGGGCCTTGGTTTGCAATGTAAACAAAATGGGCCTCAAATGAGAGGGGAAAAAATGCAAAAATGGCATTGTGGGTTTATAAACTACTGTATGTTTCATCCCCGAGTAGCGTTTAGGAACGCCCGAGATATAGGCCAGTTCTCGAATATGTGCACCAGTGGGAATAAACGATTCAAGAAAATTACGCTATAACAAAATATGTGACTGGGAGTAAAGAAATAAATAGATCACATATCATGACAACTAGTTTTAGATCGATTCTACCCCTTTTTTAAAATGAAATTAATTGAAATTTTGAAATTTGTCTATATTTTGCTTATTTAATCATCAAATTATTAGGTTTATCCTAGCAGTTAAAGATATATAAATAATACTAGTTTGTCATCTAAAACAAACTTCATGCCGTGGAAATTGATTAATACTATAAGAACTTTGACGATCAGCCAAAAAATTAAGGGATAAAAAGAGAAAAAGATACACATATCAAATATTTCTGAGAGTAATGAAAGATAATACGTATTTAAATATCTTATTAAAACATTGATATTTGAACAACGATAACGACTATAATAAACAATGTGAAAATGATCAAACAAAAATGAAAATCCACTTTTCACCAACTGTCTAACCTACCTCCCTTCATGCAAGCTGAAGTTCAATTTTGAAATCTACCTCCTTCCCATGGTTAGATTTTAATCTGATTTAGAGTTTTCATCTATTTAATATCCCATTACTTAGTACAAAAAAAAAACATGACGAAGAAAATCAGATTCCATCGGGTTCTGAATCTAGAGCCTCCTAATTACTGACAGGTCCTCTACCGCCTGAGGCTATGGAAAGCCAAACAGTCCTTCCACATAAAACTACAGCTGAAGGGTTCTCTGGGACGGCATCACCATTAGTTTCCATAGCTTTGCTCTAGAGCACCTCTGGTACATCAGGAGTCTTGGCTCAAATCGATATGAATCCAATTTGCTTTGCTTTTTGTTCTGTTTTTTTTTCTGGTTTTGCCTTCACATTATGTATCTCTCGTTTGAATAACTGTAAATCCTTCCAAGACAATCTTCGACCTTTCTACAGTTTCACGACGTAACAGTGAATCGTTCAGCGAACAAACTGCCTCGGTGATGATGAAGGCATCTTTTCCACTAACTCGTTCGCTGCCTTCCTCCGTTGTGTCCTCATCAGATAAATGGTATCCTTATCTTGAGACAAATCATGTTCATATCTCATTTATCTTTGAAGTAATTACACGCTGTTCTTTTCGATAGTATCGATATGCACCGAATGAAAAAAGACAGTCAATCAACGATCAATTATTCTTTATCTTGTAATATTTACGATTGGGAAAATTATACTAAACTGTTATAGGGGATTTTTTTCCTTACATTAAAGATTTAATTTATGTACAATAAATAAATGCAGTAAAAAAACCAAACAGAAAAAAAAAACCAATTTCAACCTTCGTCTATATGCATGGTCAGTCCATTACAATATGACATAGCAAAAAAATAAAATTTCATTGTTAAAAATAATATACATACAATATTCAATGAATCAACAACGTTAAAAAAAATAAGCTCATCTATAATGGAAAAGAAATCAAGTAGCTTCTTTTTGTAGTCCTTAGTACAGTTAAAGTTTAAAATTCTTTAAAAATACGAATTTCAACCTTTCGTAAAAGGAAATGATGAGTAAATCATTAAACTCACTTCCGATCATATAATGTTGATAGGAACGGACATTGCATTGCGTCACTCTATTTATTTTTGTCGACGGGTTCGCACGCACTACCACTACTTCTTTGTATTTTTCCTTATATATCAAAACTCTCCTCATAATCCATCAAATTTCTTCAGCTGCGTCATTCTAGATAGAAAAAGAAGAAGAAAGAAATTTTTTAATCATAATTATTTATGTATCCTCTGAATCGACTCTTTCGTGATTTCTTCTCTATCATCTTTCTACAATTATTTTAAGGGCAATTTGTGTCCATCTACCGTAACTTACCATCAAGTTCAATATCATTTATATTTTTTCTTTATAAGTGCAAGTATTACTATGACCCCAATTTAGTATAATTTTTGTAGTATAATTTGTAAGTATCAGTGACCCATTTTTAGACACATTCTTTTTCACAAACCACACAAATAGAGCCAAAACTTTGTGGTCTTCATTTGTGATGTTTCTATTCCTGTCGATCTTAAATCAAGTTTAAGACATTTGCTTGCCAGTACAGTAATCCACATTTTGCTATATTAATTTGCATTAGATTAAACAGGTCAAACCACGTATCATATTTCACCAACCTGACATCCCACGATTGGGGCCCATGTATAAACTCCATCCACACTTCTGGTTTCCTAGCTTCTCACCTTCAAACGCATGTCCCACGATTTTGCCCACAAATGCATGGTGTGTTCTCTACTGCGATTATTTCCCTCCTCCATGTTATCGTGCAATAAATTCCATACCAACAAAACATAAGGACGGTTTACTCTTTGTAGTATCATAGTTGAGAACTAGGCAGAAAGTAAATGCGGAACAATTATCTAAGGCCTTTCTTAGACGAGGCTCATGTGAGATGATGGATGTCGACTTTTTGTCAACCACCAAAAAAAATAAGGCATAAACTCCCTAATTTTGAGTGTTAAGTACACAAGGCTCATTAAAGATTGATTTTTCTTTTTTTTTTTTTTTTTTTTAGGGCAGGGGGGGGCGGGGACATTGCTTTGTTGCCACTTGTGCAGCCAAATTTGTTTATCAATAATGCCGTGCCCACCCACGC
>CALNVZ010002974.1:10290847-10367927 GCA_940671915.1 Paracentrotus lividus
CCCCACTACCACCAACACCACCACCACCACTAGCACCACGAGTCTATCCTACCACCAACTGCCATCTTTGGCAAATGTCGGCTTATAATATGATGCTGTACACGTACGCCTCTGCGTGTTCAACTTTAGTCTAAATCCTTGTGGAAATTGAAATGTAAGCCTACTAAAGTCTCTAAAAAGGGGTTAAATCAGATCACGGACAAGACAAGAAGAACATTAATTCCAGAAAACATGAACGATTTTTCTTTGCAATGTTCTTGAAAAACTTTTAGAGCAAAATTATGAGGAAAACGGACTTGTATTACCATCACAATTAGTCAAAAGAAATCGGATATTGGATGGTTAAAGCTGGGGTATAGAGTTCTGGAAGTTTTGGGAAGTATATCGTTCACTATTTTTTTCATATGGTATAAAAGGATTATAAAAGGTCTTACATAAAAACAAAAATGTGTTATTCTCCAATGAAACTGTGAAATGGGGTTTTGGGGGTCCACGATAGTAGCAGTACGCCAGTAGAGCTTGTTGATGAGGATGGTGGTTAATGGTGATTTTGGTTGACCGTGGTGATGTAGTTGGTGGTGGTGGTGTTGGTGGTGGTACGTACTATTACTGTACTACTACTTCTACTCCTCCTATTACTTTTACAACTACTGCACATATCATCTCGTATGTGACAAAACAACATGTTTCAAGTCAATCTCAACTCTCTTTGTCTATATTTTCATGAATTTCCGTCACCTCTATACATTATACTCCCCGTTCTCTCTCTCCCACTCTGTCTAATTATTGTATCTCTATCCTCTCGTTTGCAATGTCTCAGGAGTACAACGTCCTCCTGAAACCCATCTCCGGCTAGCATCATGAGCCTCCATTGATCTGGGAAAATAAGCGTGGCAGACTTTCCTCATCCTCTATTATAGTATCGTTTGTCTTTGTGCGTGTCATCTTCGGCTAAGAATGTACTTCATCCTTTTCAAGGTCGCTTTTCAAGTTCAGGACCGACTCTCAAAAACTGCATTTGAACCCCTGAATATAGCCTATACTGAATAAAAAATAGTAGACCCTACTCTTAAAGCAAATGTTATAATCTTAATTGAAAACCTTAAGGTCAGACAGAAATGACCTGAGATTTTTTTTTATTTTTTTTATTACAAAAGTCATAAGCACACCAGGGTAAACTTAAGTCCACACTGTAGTCTATGGGGGACAATGATCACTTTAAAAAAATAAAAATAACAATTGTGAAGCATGTAATGATGCTTAGAAATTTTTTTTTTTGCAGGGTTCTCTCTTAACACATTATTGCATGCACTGACAGCATGTAGGGCCCGCAAAGCTGATATCTTTGCAAACCTCCACAAAGTTACTAAATCCCTTTAAAGAGAAACCCAAATCAAACTTTAAAATAAAAGGAATTGAACGTGTCTCTGAATAATCGAATAGATTCCTGATTATGTTTTCACGTCATTGAATAGGAACATGTTTTGAGACATGCACGCAACCAATCGTGCGTTGGTCGTTCACCTCTCTGTGTCTGCGTTGGATTTCACAGTAAATTCGTGCGTTAGACGCCAGGAGCCGCACGTTTTTTTTTTCTCCAGGCACTCGGGAGCAAGGTGCGCTGGAGTAGAAGTTGGCAGTCGCCCAAAAACAGGCTGTGGTGGACGTACTTGCACATTCCTTGTTTTGAGGTTGATCAAGTTTTGTCAAATTACCTTAACCAAAATTCGTTTCAGCTTTATTTAAGTAAAATATTCCCTTGATAGCCAAGTTACACCAGAGAAACTGACCCCGAACCGACATCAAATCGAACAAAATATATTGTATTTCAGTACCACGAATGGCAAGGTCAGTTTGGAGTCGGTGTCACTGTTGTGACTTGACTATTAGTTTGTCAATTGCTTTCCGAGAAATCCCTGTAACACATGCCTCTGCCAAAGCCCAGTGATGCCTTTAAATCACAATAACGTATTTCTTTTTTTCTTTTCTTTTTACCAGAGATGATCACATACAAAAACCTCTTATCAACGTTCATTAAAGGTTCGGTCAAGATCAATTTAACCGAATTAACGTTCAAGGATGCTCTATTCAACCACTATGGTACGTGGATGATCACGAAAGGACGTTCACCCCTGATCTTGGAGGATGATTAAATCGACCGTGACAACTTGTCACATTGCTGAGTAACACCCATTGCCCGGCCATCATCACGGCCGTCACACAATTAATCGCTCACGTCACTTCGCGCGCTGTCACATACCGTTTTCTGGGTTACGCGTCTGGGCGTTCTCACTACCAGTGCGTCCCTGATGCGGATTCCATACACCACACGCGCGATGCCCCCTCTCTCTTACAGTCGAACCCCTTTCCTTTCTTTCACCTCTCTCTTCTCTCTCTCTCTCTCCTCTCTCTCTCTCTCTCTTTCTCTCTCTATCTCCCTCTCCCTCTCTCTCTCTCTCTGTCTCTCTCTCTAATATATTTTATTGAAAGTCTCTCTCTCTCTCTCTTTCTTCTTCTCTCTCCCTCTCCCTCTCTCTCTCTCTATATATATTTTATTCAAAGTCTCTTCTCTCTCTCTTCTCCTCTCTGTATCTTTTACCTCATCTATATGTTTCTTTCTTACTCTTGATCACTCTGCTCCCACTCTGTTTGTATTCCGTCCCTCTCCCTCTCTGTCTGTCTGTCCTCTTATCCGTCTTTATTTCTATCTGTCGCTGTCTCTCTGTCTCTCTGTCTCTCTCTCACATCACTCACACACACACACACACACACACACACACACCACACACACCCACACACACACACACACACACACTAATGTGGAGGTTCTGTGGTCTAGTTGATAACTCGTCGAGCTTTCGACCACAAGGTACTTGGTTCGAATCTCAGCCAATTCAATAAACGTCCTTTGGCAAGGCATCAATCTACTTTGCCGCACTCGACCCATGTGAGGTGAATGAGTAATACGAGCAATATACAAAATGCTATTATTATCATTCTCTATACTAAATTTATATCCTCTCCCTTTTATTCGCGCACTACTTAATTTCGTTTTTTACAAGAGTACAGATTACATTTTTAAAAAATCATAATGTTTTTACAACATAACATTCTATAAAAAATTTACTATGTAATATTTTCTTTCACACCAAACCCCCAAACAAAAACAAAAACAAGCAAACAAACAAACCAAAAAAGTAATGTTACACTTTGGCCTAATCTATTACCAACGTTGGAGTTACACATGTTAACATTGTAATAATGGAGTCAATTTGTCATTAGCCAAGGTTCATGGCTGATTTGATAAAGTATAAGAAGTTTCGTGAAATATATAGAAGCATATTTAAAGAGATAACTCAGCGGTATGTTACTTAAATGAATTCTAAACATTGATGCAAAATCTATTTGTCATTAGGTCAAAGTGACCCATCTTGGGTCCATTGGGGCCATACACCTTCATTAATTATTAACATACATCTGGTACGGAACCATTATGACCCACAAGGGTTATTTTTACCCTTGATTGTTTTTTTAAAGAACATACATGTACATGCCATAGTATAACCCGATTTTAATTTCACAGAGATAGTTATGATAATACCACTTCTGAGCATAATCATAAACATATCATTTCTCCGTTTTAAATATTTCATCGATCGTCTATATATTTTAAATCGGTTACTCTACTTTACACATCCGGAAACCAGTTTTGTTGAGACCTGTATAAGGTTGTTCCCCATTGTGATGAAATACAGTGGATAGCCAACTCCTAAATCATTTGTAAATCATTCTTGACGGTATTTTCCGGAGTCGGTCGCGAGTGCCATTTTTTTTTTCTATACCCAAAGTAAATCATCTCGGGCGACTTCAAGCTCTAAATCATCACAAAATCGAAACACTTTACCGTACGCCTTGTACCAGCTCTGTCCTCCCGTTGTTTCTCCGCTCGACTTATTCTAATGAGAAACCAATAAAAAGCATGACAAGTATACTTTAAGTCATTGGCTTCGTTTAAGAAAAAAAATATGACCGGATGAGACTTGTTTTTATCTTGTTTACAATTGGTGCAGTAAAAGACAAAGATGGTGAGTTTGCCGAAGCCTGAAACCAGGGCCATAAAATGGACAAGCCTTCATCCATAGACTCACCAAGTGTCAAGAGCTTTAGTTCGGAGGTTGGAGCTCGTGTAGTAATGCTAAAAGTTTGGGCTCTTGCGTCGAGATGTCTAAGGAGCTAACATTTCCATACAGGACTTTAATACAGAGCTAAGATTTTAAAGTGAGCTTTATTTTATGACGTATTTTTGAGCAGCAGTGCTACAAGTTGAGAGCTCGGATCGACAGGGGAAAATCTGACGACAAAAGATATTGGTCCAGGCGCAACAATCATCTTTACTAACTTCAAGCAAAATAGACTGAAGATGGTTATAAAACACTGATCGTTAAACAAGTCTTTATCGTCTGACAGTGTTTATTCCCCCTGATTTTGTTTGAACATAAAAAGCCGTGGCATTTGTCCCACATGGGTGAATTACAAGACGGACACTTTTGGACAAAAATTCAGCCGAATTTTGCTTGCTTGAGTGAACCGATATTCATTATCTCGATTTCTACTCAGAAATAATCTTGACTCGGAGAGACAAATCTTGTGGACTCGCGATCAACTATTTGGTATCGACCGACAAAGATTTCGGAAACTATGTCAATATTTTTATTTCTCTATGTGTAGTTTGTTGAAAGTTCCCAAACCTTACACTCTGGACAATATTAATACTTCGTTCGTCGTGGCTTCTTCGCCTTTTCTCGCCGATTTTTAAAGTTCATTTTGAGATTTTAAAGTTTATTTTGTGACGAAAAGTAACGTTCTGTATACTAAGGAGAAAGGACGCAACACTTACGTGACATATAACTTGATGAGCTACTGTTGGGGAGTCAATTCACATGAATGCAACATCGTGTAGATTTGAAAAAGGAGATACAACGATTCCAGAACTGAACCAAGATTAAACAAACGATGAGTCTTGTTAACAAGCTATAACCACGCTTCATCTTCTTGGCTACTCTTCTCCGAACATTATTTTCTTAGGAAGGTCTTCGGCAAATGGGGAAGGACTTCCTCAACTTTATCATTTTGATTGGAATACCATCACTATATGCAGAGCGTCAAGTGAAATATACAAAAACTTTACGTGATTGGAAATCGGAAGGAAATTAGTCGAAATCGAAGTCTAATCGAGAATTTGACCTTGGAAGAAATTAACTACGTGGAAACGAGAAACGCCAGTTTTATATCATAAATAGGCACTGTTTTCAGGAAACAAAACGCCCCAGAACTAATTGAGTGCTTTGACATATTGGTGTCGGTGTAAAATGTGTTCTTATCATCAAGTTTAGCAAAGGTTTTAACGATTTACCGACCATTTTGCTGTTAACCAACATTGAATCGTTGTAAAACACTACATATCCACCCATCAGCATGATCAGGAGAGTAAGGGTTCAATTTTGTCTTGGTTCACCTTAACGCGTGTCGGGGTATTTGAAGGGTGACGAGAATTTTTTTGGCTCCTCCCCTTTCTGGTGCTGACCGATGATTGTTGATTGAAACTCAATACAAATATTAAAAACCCTTTTGGAAATTTGATCAATCGAATTACTAAGAATTTGCTAGTAGATGCATGATTGATTGGGTAATTATTGGAACTTCGGATCTTTGTTCTTGACTTTCCTCGGAGTTTTATCACATCTGATGCTCAATTTTATCACAAGAAAACGGAACGACGATGGTTGTATTTTGGGGACAAAACTGTCTACTTGTTAAAAGAATCGTCAACCATTTGATGATTTGAATAGTGTAAGAGACTTGCCGGATGGGTGACTTTTTACGACTTTTGATACTTTGCGCAATATTTTCTGAACCTTCGGTTAAGTTTTTGGGGTGGTTTTTTTACAGACTGTGCTTGCTTCGACGTTTGAGCACCTATTAACCTTGATGCGTCATGTCACTTAAATATCAGAAGTCATCGTTCCAGTTCGCTTCAATAAACATTTAGCACATAAATGGATTAATAAATAGTGTAACAATGTGCTGTAATCTCCGAATTGAAGTTGGATCCAAGAATTAGCATAGTATATTGTGGTTTGCTGTACCCGGAGAAGTGACAAGAGAGAGGGAAGAAGAAGAAAAAGAAAAACTCAACATTTTTCAAAAAGCCTCAGAAAAGTTGATAACGCAGCATCGTAACTTTTCTCATCGTAATTCGTCAGCGTCCTACTAGCCATACCATCCTAAATCGAATTCAAACCGCAAAAACCCTAACGTGGTAAAAAGATCCACCTATAACAAGCTCGCAAAAAGCATTATCAACTTTGACCTCTTTCCCCTGACCCCCCATTACAAAAATAAAAACTCAAATATAAACAAAAATGAAGTAAAATCCTGCCCACCACGGGGTGTAAATTATTTCGGAGCAAAACGATGATAACATTTCTCCACTTCCAAGCTTCATTTTCGCAACAAATTCTATTATCAACGCATCGATGAGAGAAATCTCCTTTTTGGAAATATATATTTTGGAAAGGCATCGTAATTTTCGTTCGGCACCAATCGACATAACATGCATACACCTTGGGGAACACCAGTATACGACGCTTTGATAATCAGAGCCTGAACTACAAGTTTGGGTATTTTTTTATTTTGTGAAAACTGTTGAATCACTGGACTATATTCTTTGGAGTATAAAACAAGATGGAGTGGTCAAGAATAGCCATTGGTCTGGTCATCTTTCTGGTTCTACCACCTCACATCAATTGGTCTCTTTGGTGGTAAGTTCAAACAAAGTCCCCCCCCCCCTCCCCCCCCCTCTCTTGTCGGTTTATACACTTGGTCTATATACTAGCTGATATACTGATTGTCTAATACCACATCGGCTAAGCCCATGATTAAGGTCTTATTGTTTTTGGTTCAATTTTTTTCATTGGTCTAATATCCAACTGCCCCATCGTCACGATGGTCTACTATTAACCTTATCCCATTTCGTCAACATTTCAAAATTTGGATCATTAGCAATTCATCTAAACTTAATAGATTAAGTTGGGTTAGACCAAGTGGATATTAGACGAAATCGATATATTCTAACTGGAAATTAGACAAAATGGTCAGGGCTAAGTAGACATTAGACCAAATGGTTAGTAAATCAATTGGTTGTATATTTGAAAGTGGATTATATAATAGCGAACGTGACACGAACAATAAGGGGGTTACGTCCTAATGGCCTGATTTTCATTAACACTTAACACCCCCCCCCCCCCCCCCCCCCCGGCTCGGCCTATTATTATGTTGAAAGGCACATCGGTCAAGAATGTAGAAACATATCTTCCGTATTATACTCTGATAAAAAAGATAATAGAATGCTGAAGACATGCCTTTACAACAAGCAAACATAATATACATACATAGAGATGAAAACATTCAGTAACTCCTGAGCATAATTCTGAAGATTCGAAACTCGTCAGTTGAAATAAGCTCCGAAAGGACCTCTTCGAGGTCATAGGCCTTTTGTGATCATTAAATTTCCTTTATATGAGCATTTATTCATCCGTCACAGATACAAAAGATTTTATCTGTAAAATTGCTTTAAAAAAATGATATAATAAGCCTAATCTTTGTCCGACAAACTGCTGCGAGGCTCGATGGTCAATCTTTTTGCACGGCGGCTCTTTATAGGGCCTTTAAGCATTTTGTTTTCCTCTCTACAAACGTGAGTCAGGGAATGGAACGAAAGAAATGATTTTCAAACTTGGCGGTGCACAACAGTTCATGATGACAGATGAATTTTCATCTTCAGAAGAAAAAAAGTGGTGGCGTAGTTAAATTGAACTGAATTATTATTTGTTTTATATCATGTTTCACATTGATAATATTAATATGTCAATGAACGAAATTTAAAATCCATACCTACTAGTATGATTTGAAATATATAATATATATAGATATATCTTTTCAGAAAATGTTTAAAAAAAAAAATGAATATGAATAATTTATTATGCAAATGTATGAAAGGGATGACTGCTCAATATAAGTTTAAATACGTGTTTTAAAAAATAATTCCCTTTCAAACGCACTGTAATATATCTCATTTCTCTTCTCCCTCCACTCTCTCTTCCCTTTTCCCTCGCATATACCCCACTCCCTCCAGTTACGAGTTAGATCCCTTTAGTATATTTTCGAGGGAAAAAGAAGGGTTTTTAAAAATGCATTAACCGATATTTTTTTACAAAACAATAAACCTGGTCATGTCATTAATCACCTCTCTGATTGAAGCATATATCAAGAACCAGACATAAGGAATCATTTTACACCCTTGTTGATAGAATATAATTATATTTGTCACTCAAACAAAGAGGAGGAATATTGTCAAAATCGTTCCCAATTCGTACAATTAAGTGATGTTTAAGTCATTATCGATGACTAAAGAAATGGTATGTAGGTCACCGGATTGTGATGACATAGCTGGGGATGGGTGTAGTTTTGAACACTTTACATTGAATTATATTTGAATTCGTTTGTTCCTCTATAATATATTTATGTATATTATTTATGAAACATAAATATGAAACATATATAGTTTAATGTATCTCTCATTGCTTTCTAAAAGATTAATATATCTGAATTCCAAATGCGTGATACTTTTTTTTTTAATTTCAGTGAAAACTAAATATGTCTCAACTTTAATTGTCATGCTATACTACATGTATTTGTTCAGGAGCTGCGCAGCCGGGCGGGGGGGGGTAGGGGGGGGAGTTCCATTTTTTCCGAATTTGTTTAGCCTGTACAGCCCCGGCCCCACTTTCAGCTCAGCCCTTACACTTTCTAAAACGCTTCGAACCAGGTAACATTTGTATTGAATCCGAGTGTGTTTCTTATGAAATGAAGTATAAAATAAAAAAGCAAGAAAGAAAAAAAAAAAAAAAAAACACAACCCAACGTGATTGTGAGGTGCAAGAATTATCTTGTCATGCTCAAATTCTGACGTTTGGAAGATGGAAATCTGTATAATCACTGCGTACCAGGAAAACTACCCATGGACAATTACCCCCAAGGACAATTACCCCTAGAAATTCGGTAGGGGTTAGGTGGTAGATTTTTTTAGGGGATAGTTGTATGGGGATAATTTCCTAGGGGGTAGTTGTCCTAAAACTGTATCATTGACACTGAGGTTTAAGGAAGGTATTAATGTAAATTATGCTGGTGATATGTCTTTGTGAGCAAAAGAGGTGGATGAATGTGACTTTAACCACTGGCCCCTATTTAGAGCAGTGGCTGCAACCCAGTTGACGAATAGCACGACGGTGGCAATGGTCCGACCGATATTATCGGGCCTCGGTCGTCTCGTGGTGTCGTCCACGTCTTATAAGACATTCGTAGACCTCAGAGTCTTTAATGTTTGGTTTGGTTGATGGGATGGTTGTTTAATAGTTTACTTTACAATCCGATATCCCATGGGCTTGAGCCCGTTCAATGCTTCAGGTTTGATAACATAGATACCTGTTTTACATGTGCAGGCAGACTCGTAAGTCAGTATTGCTAGAAAATGTCGTTTTTAAGGACAAACCTGTCAAACCACTTAGTTACTCGTATTGATGTTAGCTGAATGTATCGAATGGGTAAGGTATTGTCAAGTAACACAGGTACATCTTCATTACCTTGTAACATTAGACCACATGCAAACATTCGGACGATCACTATCAATGGTATCGGCGGGAACGATATAGACCCCCACATTCCTCGCCGTCTCACGACACCAAACTGTGATGATTTTCAAAGCTAATCGTTACCCCTGGGCATTTATTTTCCATTATAATATGATCCAACCTAGCGCCTACCTACAAAGCCGAAGCAGGGACGTAATCCCGCCTTTAAACCACGCAACGCGCGCGGGAAGTTCAAGTTCAAAAACTTGGGCGATCGTCGTCTGTGTGCGATCGACCTCCAACTCCAGCCGACACGAACAACTATACTACAGCTAAACCGCTAAAACAGGTTAACCATTCACGGTGGATGGCTCGCCCCCAGTCATTTGTCACTTCTGACAAAATGGGAGAGCGATTTTTGAAGAGTGAGAGGTGACATTTGCTAATATTTTTGAAAAGGTATCGTTTTCATTACGCCTCGTTCCTTTCTCGGCAATCTCTGGTACCGACTTTCCTTTGTTAGGGCCGACCTCTTTAGGACGTCGGGATAATTGAGAAAAAATTATGCCTCGCCATTTTTCAACAGTCGTTTTACATTCATGGAGGTGTGAGGGCCCCCAAGTAATAATCAAAATGAACCAAAATCTCTTTATGTGAGGGTTCAAAGGTCTCGGAGGGTGAAATTGGTTCCATTTCGTCACAAATCCGCAACAAAGTAATCTTTCTCGAAAGAATTCGGATCCAGATTCGTACATTTTCGATCAAACAGTAATACGAACGTAACAATTATTGTTGAAATGTGATTGTTGCGCTAAAAATAAAAATACCCGCGGCATTATTATAATAAACATTATTAAGTATATTCGTGAACCCTGTCGTTATTATGATCAGAACATAAAGGGCATGACAATAAATTTCTCACGATCATTTCCTATTGCAATTATATGTATTTATAGTTAAGTACAACTTATATATTTATTGAGTGATTTCACGTTCGGTGTTATAATCGGTGTTAGTGTTTATTTTGGAGCAGAAGTCTGATCTAACACCGAACGTGAAATGGAAATAAAATCAGTCGGTGTTAGGTGTTGACCTCTAAATTTTGACGTATTTCCGGCTGCTGGTGTTTCATTTTGTGTCGAATGTCGTCTGCTGAACCGAGCTCTGCAGCCGGTGTTAAATTTCACGTGCAAATTTCCATTGACTAACACTAAACCCCTAGGGATTAAGAGAAAGTTCATTTCACACTCGGTGTTAGTGTTGGTGTTGGCCAACGTTTGGTTTGTCTGTTGAATAATAAGGGCAGTGGAGGCTCGAGTGGCAGAGAATCAATACTTTATTTTGCAGAATAATTAATCAATTAATATATTAGACCAAAGAGGGTACTTCAAGACCTACAAAAATGGTTAGTTTTGGGGTTAACGAGATGGATTCACAAATTGGCTACTTACTCTTCAAGCCTAACAAGGGTCCAAGAAATTCCATCTAAATTCATTGGAAAAAATGATTAGAATATATGAAATAAGATATTCCGTAGTAAATCGTATAGGGAATAAATATCATCAACATGGATGTCTTCCCAATTTATATTTTAGGAACAAAAGGCGTGATCAATCACTGCTAATCTGAACCGATGTAAGAAATTATAGGGTCTGGGGGCTACGCGCTGCGCGGCCCGGCCTGGCTTTGATGTGAACTAGGTAACGCTCCATTTTCTGCTGCTTGCAAAAAACTGCCCGAGATGTGAACTGTAAACTTACTGTTTCGTCAAAAAATATCCATCATGAGGTCAATTTGTATCAAAGAGAGGTTTGAAGAAGGATTAATTTTCGATTTACTGGTATGATTTTAACCTTTTAGGGCCTTCTTCAGGTATATTCGAACAGTTTTAAACAGCAAAACCGGTACTTCGCTACGAATTGCGTCGACGCCATTTTTCTTCAGACGACGGTGTTAGGCTATCGATCCGCGCGTGTTGGGATATCGGTATCGACTCATTTAGATCTGAGCTGGGTGTTTGAGCTCGATTTAGCAGAATTTCACCCTGCTAACACTAACACCAACACCAACACCGAACGTGAAATCACTCATTATCATGACTATGAACTATTAAGGCATTTAAGGTATTCGTTATCAAGATCTGGCACACTAAAAAAATATTTGTCGCTTTTGTAATAAGGTTGAAATATACCATTTAGTATAATAAACATAAGTAGTTGGTTTTTAGTATGTTAGGTTGTATTTTCCACTATTGACATATTACATGACGGCACCGAATAGACACATTAGATGAACTCGAAGGCAATAGAATTTACCATTTTGAACAGCATTTCACATGTTACAACATGTATGATTATAGAACCATGAAACCCACGTGTGTAGTTCTTTAAATGCTCCAAAAATATGTACTATATTGGGGGCAATAGCATAGAGAGGCATAAATTACGTAATAGTCGAAAATGTGATTGCTTTATAAAAGTGAGTCATGTGTCTTGGACTGCCTGTGAATATGTCATTAAAGAGATAATACGTCGATGAGTAATTAACAGTCCATCGAAGATGGTTAAAGCGGCTCGTTTATAGCCCCGTTTTATGAGTCTCTCTTCATTGTCTCCCTGCATTCGGCAGCCAATTTATGGTCATTAAAATGTCGTGAGAGAAGGGGGGGGGGATGGTAGGCTATGGGCATTCTCATTGCTTTTAAACTGCAAGAGCATTCCCCAAAATGTGGTTGAGTATCCTTCCGATATCTGATGTTCACCAATATCCACAACTTGAAGTTTGACTTTGCCAGCTAAATATGCAAAAATGTAATTAAAAATATGCATGTACCGTACTCCACAAGAATTTTTTTGCCATGAGGGATAGAAAAGTAAATAAGAGTACCAATTGCCTTCGCTAGAATACGCGGTAATTAATGTGCATGTACATGTAAGTTTAATAGAATTGAATTAGTCCTTAAAAAAGGCTTATGTTCTAGTGTGTCAATGCTTTAATTAATTCAAAATATCAATCCAGTGACAATGTCGCATGACCCGATCAGTGAAGAATATATGCAGTTAAGTGGATCACTTACTATATTTTGTAGATGTACACAATATTGCTCACTTCCAACATAGCAAACTATGAAATGATATCATTACACCCCGATCTGTTGGCTCAGTGGGTAGAGAGTCCTCCTCATAACCTGGAGGTCGTGGGTTCGAACCCCAGTCTCGTCATACCAAAAGACGTTAAAAGATGGGAGTTGCTGCTGCCCTGTTTGGAGTTCAACAAGAAAGGGATATAAAACCTTCGATCTGGCCCTGCTCAGTGGCTACCGGGTCCCCGACCAATTGGCCCAAAAGAGATTTGGAGCCCTTCTCACATCCGTTTTCCATACTTAAAGGGATGCAGTAACATTGAATGATATTCAAATCACATTTATTCGATTTAGCTTATTTTGCCAACATAATTATAAACACTTAGGTCAGTCTGGTATCTCTTGAAAATTGCAAGCTAATTGCTTGCTTTACCTTCGAGATATCAATGATTTCATACTCAAAATTTATAAACCGACACCGGATGGTTTATAAAACCATGTGCTTTTCCACACACCCATTTCCTGTTGTAAAGTCCCCCGTCTCTAGCGGCCTGGTGCGCCTATCAGCAGGGGGTACTGGTGTTCGGCTGTATGCTTGGCATTGTTTGTTACACTGTTTTAAGGTAGTAAATGACTTCCATTTGATCTGAAACTTTCAGTAGTTTGTTTTTACTGTTGGATCAATATAATTTTATTAATCTTGATATAATTGCTCTTGTTTTTGAAAGCTACTTAATCCCTTTAAAGCTAATCTAGTGTTGTAGTCATAAGATTGAATTGTGGAAGAAACTGTATCAAAGTGATGGGAAAGGTTGATAACAATGTATCTAAGAATTGTTTATTGATATTAGGGTTTGGAATCAAGAAAATTTATAAGAAATTTACCAAATTATGTTAAGAGTAACATGCACTGAACACAAAAATGCACGTGCTCATATGTTCGGGACCCGAACATATCAGCTTTTTTTGGTCATAGAAGGCATTTGAAGAGGAATAATTTTCAGTGGAACTTTCTACAATAAAATCCTTCCTAAATACCTTGAAAATAATTTGAAAGCTTACAATTATTTTCTTGACCCATGGTTCACCTTTCCCACTACACTAGATTCTCTTTAAAGACGTTTGAAGAATTGGTTGTTGAACTATCAATTTTAATATTCATTAACCATCCCTTGATCTCTTTCTCTGCCTCATAATTCTTATCCAGGGCTGTAGGAAGTCCACTGAACTTTGACCCTAATCGAATCTGCCGACGATCACGAAAGCTACGTGGTAGCAGCAAGCAACGTGATATCTGTCTCCGAGAACCCGAGATCGTCCAGGAGGTCGTACGAGGGACGAAACTGGGGATGATGGAATGTCAATTTCAGCTGCGGCACCACCGGTGGAACTGTACGACGATGCACAATTCGTTTATTAAAGTGATACGACACGGTAAGTGATGTCGCACAATTCTATATAATTATTTTTCAGGGAATGTGCTAGTTTTTGAATGTATTTGTGGATTTGCCAGCTGATTGACGTTAAATACCTCATACATTTTCATCCCACAGATCTTATCATTATCAAGATTAGGCGCGTGATATGATTTATGAATAATATTAACCATCATCTTTTAATGTTTAAAGTGACATTTTGTGTCTAGGGGAGGGTTTTCTCTTCCACCTCTTTCCCAATTTTCTCCTACTTTATTTCTTTGCATCAATTATTTGTAAGCTTAACAGCCTAGTCTTATTTCAAACACTGAAGTTCCTGTTTAATTCCTTTTAATAATATAAATATAATTTAAATTTTTGCAACACAGCTCAAACACTGGAATTGGATATGAAATAAATATGATTCACCTCAGTTTAATAATTATTTACTATTGTCCTTGCGTCATCGTCATTATTACTGCGTTTCGGCAAGGCTCTGGCACCCTTCCAACTGCCATTGACAAAATATTATACACGAGGGGGAATTATTAGGCAGAAATACCACACTCAATGAACAAAGAATCGGTTAGATTTATTGTTCAGCTCACTATAACACTGGAAATTGCCATGATTTAATATGTTGATAACTCTCAAACAACTTTGTCCCCGCCCTCCTGGCTTAGGTTAACTGGTTTGTGGAATATATGGGTCACTGACATTAGTGACACTAAAAAAAAATCCAACAGCCTTTGGCTTTTTTTGCGTGTCTTGACTGACCAGGCCATGTATCGGTAGGATTAGCTCTCGACGGCACTAAACATAAACGAACAGAATTTCTGAGCCTGAAAGAAACAAAATTGAAAGATTTCGACACAATAATGTTTTGATAGCTCATGCGAGAAGGTACATGTATCTCTCTCTGTGCATCTAAACTAGCTTAAACTCTGTATTTCCTGAGGATGATATCGCATTCTTAAACTATACCTTATTAAGCTCTCCAAATATACACAGAGTTCCCTTTTCTCACAAGAATTTGTGTTCCTCTTCTACGCCTTAGTGCAGAGTGATGCTGTCTATAATGGACCAAGGAGAGATATGGAAATGATATTGTGTCATCCATTATTGATTTAAGAATCAGATCACGTTACACTTTCGTAGTGATATATATTTCCCATCTTTTAAAGCTTACTACCCAGACAGTACTTTTTAGCATGAATAAAGTGAAAGGATTTTATAAAGTTTCTCAGAAAAAGTACACGATCACCAATGTGGCCTCGTCAAATGATCTATTCGTCAACATCTCGTCATCATTAGGCCTTTTATATTTGACAAACTATAACCTAGCCATTAACCTATCATTGGTGGAACTGTTAATTTTTGGGTCGGTCTAGTGTCGGTTTGGAGTCGGCCTATAATAGCGTAGTCACACCGGTGAGACCGACTTGAAACCGACACCAGACCGATCAAAAAATTACATTTCCATGAATGACAAGCTAGCAGTCGGTTTGGAGTCGGGCTGACCGGTTTGACTACGGTATGATGCATCTCTGAGACTCTTCTCCGTTGCTTGCCCCTCCTCCTAATCTACTTTCGTCCTTAATTTTCCTCCACCTCCTTCTCGTTCTTCACCCCATTATTTACTACATTATCCCTATTTATCGTAAATTCCCTCCCAACTGGTGAGATGATGGTGGTGGTGGTGGTGGTAGGGGGGGGGGGGGCTGCACCCCAAACCTTTCGTGCAGAGATATTATGCTCTCTTTCTCAACGTTCTTATACCAAATATATTTTATTAACCATGTAATATGAATTATTTATACCTGGATCAATTCAACTCCGCATTAAGTTATTGTCTGCCTCATTTTTGGAGGGAAAAAAAATTCGCTCGCGCTTTGCTCTCGCATTATTTAGTTTCTCCTTTTTTTATCTCGGGGGATTGCAAAAAGAGGGCCTAAATGCCTTAATGTCAGGTTACTTCTTACTCCGAAAGATTCAACCCTAAACTATGTTGTTCATAACTCCACCGTCCCTTGCTATAACTATGTAAAACCAGAAAACACCCGTCTCCCTGATCTTCAATCGCTTTCCAGTTTCTGATTATGATCATGGAGGATGAAGCGACACGAATATCACTCATCATCTCCAAATTTTTTATCAGATTTTCATCTTTTCATTCCACAGAACAATGTCCTCCATCCTATATACCCTGTAGACTTTATCATAATTTACAGGGTATTGTCAGTGACGCCAGTTAAAAACTAACAACATTCATCATGTCACGTATTCTGTGACAACTCCCACGCGACTCTAAATCATCTTCATCATAATTTATGATCAGGATGATTGGTTTCCCATGGAGTAATCGTATCTTTTCGTATATTTTTATCAGTTTATCTTCGTTAATTTTTTGTTAAAGAAGGATTAAAATTAGAACCTAGAAAGAAAACTTCTTTGGCTTTCATAGGCTTCATAGACCTCGTTATTTTTTATATTAAATTAAAAAAAACAACAATGAAATGAAATGAAAGATAGACAAATAAACACTAAGAAAATAGTTTATTTTCAGATATCGTGTCTGTCTCTCTGTCTTTTTTTTTTTTTGTGTGTGTGAAATATTTCTTTTAATAGTTTGTGCTTGGCCATGTAGGCCTATAGTTATTTATTTCGTGAGATTTGACCTATTTTTCTTCACACCTGTTTTGGTTGTTGCTTTCTCTCGTAGTACTCACATGTTTTAGTCATAAAAGAAGTATATCTTCTGTTCTGTTGTTATACCTCAATGTGAACGAATTATTGTTTCATTTTACTCTCAGGATTTTAATTTTTCTCCAACGCTCTAATATCGTTTTGGGAGTATGATGTGTTTTGTTAGTGTTTTACATCATAATGTCAACTTTCCATTCTTTAAAACTTAAATCGTAGCTCATTGCAAACATCCTAAATAGACTAGTTTACTAACATATTCAAATTTGTTTGCATACTTTTTCCTGGCGACACAGTAACAAGGTATTCAAACAACCTGTAATAAAAGAATGAACAATACAAGGAATCCAGTTTGCATATATTAGTTGTTGCTATGTCAGGCAATCTTTCAGGTTGTCAAAAACAACCTTTGTTAAAAAAGTATGCATAAAATTTGAATATGTTAGTAAACTGGTCTATTAAATGGAATCACACCATAGGAGACGTCTCTGACTCCCGCAACGAATCCAGTCTCCGAGATGTCTCCGCGACTGCTAATTCTCATTAATATGAAATATGTTAGATTTTCTCGCGACTCCAGAGAATTGGAATTGCAAACTAGTCGCAAATCTGTGTCATGGCAGGTGATAAAACCATAAGCGACATTGAAAAGGAAAAGTTGATTCTTGACTAAACTTCTTCTTTTTTTTTCAATTTCGCGTGTTCATTTGTTTTAGTCCATGTTTTATGTAAAGATGGCGTCTGTCTGTTTATTGAACAGACAGAATTGTAGATTCTATGACGATCCGTAAATTAGTTTGACAGGTGCAAAAAGGTAGTGTGTCAAAGATTAGTAAATCATCGTTTTACGGCCTTTGGGTCGAACGATTTAAGGTTATATGCATCTTTAAATCATGAGCCATCTCGGCCGGAAGAAACTGAAATGGATAGCCTATACTTCATGTGTATTTAAAACAAAAAGAGAAAACATTAAAGAAAAATGATATGCGATTCGAAAGAGAATAAATAAAGAGAGAAGAGGAGGAGATGGGGCGAAGAGAGATACGAGATACAAAAACATCGAGAAATTATGATTCTCTTATATATTTCTTTGGTAATTAAAAATGCAAATGAAATATTTCTCTTATCCAACTGTCTTTCAATCTAATGATCTATATCAGGAAACTTGTAAACTCGGAACAGTTTTACATCAAATTTAGCCTCTTCAATATAAAATGAGGAGGGTGTATGAGAGAAAGTGTGACAGCATGGACAGTGTGAGTAGCAGAAAGGGTGGATAGTTGCACCGTACACGTTTTCACATGTGCACCCTAACTGGTGCATAAATACTAATTTGTGCACCATATAGGATGCAGAATATAAGGTTAGAGAATGCCCCTTTGGGTGCAAAAGTGCACACTACATAGGATGCTGCTGCTATCATTTTTTGAAAGGTGCAGAATTTCATTATAATTTCTTACATGTCTAAGTGTATTTCATATTCAGTATCTTATACCACTTAGGTTGTACGTAAAATTGCTCATGAAAACTATTTTTGGAAAAGTATATGAAAGTAGTCGGTGGGATTCAAGAAGAAAGGATATAAGCTTGTCAAGAGATGTCCCATTAGACTGTCTAAGCACCCGTGGTATAAAGATTATCTCATTTAATGAAGTACTAAATAATACTGGTAAATGGGCAGAAAGCTATATTAATGCAGGGGGTGGGGTTACTGACAAAAGATGGCGAAACGCATGAGGGATGATAACTACATGATACGATTAAATACATGACTTGAAGAAGTCGATGCATAGTGGGGCGCAACCACAGACGTCTGGTGAGATATCAGGGTGTTCAGTCGCATTTATAAAGGGTATATACTTAGAAAATGGAAGAGAGGAAAGAAGAGAGAGAGGGGGGGGGGTGGAAGAGGGGTGGAAGAGGGTGATTTTTAGAAATGGTGCACCCTCTCTTTTTACTTTTTCTTCGGTTCGGTCACTCTTATCCCTCGCATTTCAACCACATGCCGCCCCCATCTTGACAGGCAATATTTAAAAATAAAATTCATAAGCATATTATTGCCCTCGTGCAAGTTTTTCTTTTTTAATCTAATTACGCTTTTAAATGGCGTAAATATTCATATTAATTACAGCGCAGTAAAAACAAAAACAACAACATTAACAACAACTTTACCTCTCAATTTACTAAGCATTAAAGCCTAATGAAATATGGGGGAAATAAAATTAAAAATTAACTTACTACACTGTCCGTCATAAAGGTGGAATATTTTTTTTGCCGCTGTAGCGACATGATTTTGCTTTGACTATAATTTCTTGAATATGTTTGTCCCTGCTTTTACTTTTTGGGACCCTGGCTATATCTTGGAACTTCTCTCACCCTTCACGTGAACCTTTTCAAAGAGTTTTGTAACCGCCCGTAGATGCCATTTGTCATGTTTTTTTCATTTTGGGGCCCCTTTCTGTTTTCCGGCCGATCAAGCCCCCTCAGTCCTACCCCCAGGAAATGGACTGACGGTGTATTGTTTATATTTGTTCTTTAAGTTAAATCTATATTTCTGGGACAGGCTTAGGTCTCTTGTCTAGGGGAGGGCGTTTGAGTAAAAACGAGATTGGTGAAATTAGAATATTTCATTCCATCTTTATGCTGACAAACAAATGATAAAACCACCACCTTTAACTTAAATTATCTCATTTTCCCCTTAAATTTTGTTTAGCCTGAATGACAAGGCTGCTAAATAGTCATTTATTGATAATATTTTATTGTGATTTAGGTTTGTGAGATTTTACAATACAATATAGGAAGATAGAAATTTCCATGGTGTAAAATGAATAAAAATAATGTTGAACCCCATCAAATAAATTTTGACCCCTCCCCTAGACAAAAGGGTCGAGCCTGTAACCATAAATCTAGATTAAATTTAAAGAACCAATAACAAATCTCCACCTCAGACGTGTTTCCTTGGGGTAGGCTGAGGTGGCCTTGGTGGGGTGCGTGAACAAAAAAGGGCCCAAAAAAAAAATGAACGAAAAGACGAAAATGGCCATCTTCTGGGGGTGACAAACTTTTTTGAAGAAAAATCCCGGTAAGGGTTGAGGAACGTCCAAGATATACCCAGGATCCCAGAAAGTGAAAGCGGGTGCAAAAAATTCAAGAAATTAATAACGGAGCAACATAATGTCGATTGAGCCAGAAAAAAAATATTCCACCTTTATGACGAACAGTGTATTTAAAATAATTGCAAGCAGAAACAACATGAACAAGGTAAAGAAAATGTTTATTTGTTAACGTTTTATTTTAAGCCTTTAAATATAATAATAAAAAGAGCACCTTGTATATTCGAATCCTCAAACATAAAATGTGCATCTATGGTTTTGAACATTCCCTTAATAAATGTTAATTGTATCGACTTGATATGTAATGATAAATGTATTAACTTGGGATTAACTGTTTCAAAAAGGATTGCATCTTCCTGTTAATCGACCTATAATGTAATGGAGGAAGGTACTTACAAATCCTCCCACCGGGAAGTTAAGGAGCTAACTGAATGCATTGGAATGAAAACGGAGACATTTGTCGGCCGCTTGTTTCTTTGAAGGCTAAACCGTTTTGAGCGTTTATCTAATCCAATAAATGGAATAACTGTCATCTAAAATTACAACCTCACCAGTCCTTTGTTGTGGGATTCTTATTGTATCAAATAGAAAGTGAATGCACATGAAGGAAGTTTGTCTGGGCAGGTGAAAAGTCAAATCATTGCAAATAGGAAACATTACTCAAAGTTTAACAGGAACAAATGGATGTTCTGTACAACAATAAGTCTTTCTTCTTCAACTATATAATAGTTATCTTGCACCTTAAGATTCGATGAGTAAACAACATTAATCATGTTTTACTTTTCAGAGGAAAGAAAGACTCCTTCTGAACCAATGTGGTCGAGACGGCTTTCTTTGTTAGCGAAATAATGTGTTGTCATTAATCAAGATTTTTACATGGTTATTGCTTTCTGTGTAATGGCATTGATAGTTTTATCCTTGTCATTATTTTGTATCGATCATTCACCTCGGTTTAGAAAGTTGCAAATCCACCTTTTGTGTGTGTGATATGTTTTAAATGTTTGTGTTATTTGTAAATGGAGGATGTGTTTAGTGTCTATAAGCCTACGGTTTCGTTATATGTCTGAAGTCCTTCATTGGTTGTATAGTACTTCTATCTACATTCCATAACCCAAATTTGTAAGACAAAACGTAAAAAGATAAACAGATTGTCACTACATTTATCAAAAAGAACAAATGTAGTATAACACTATACTTATGTCATGTAGGTTTTTTTTTATGAAAACGAATAAAATGATTATTCAATTAAATCAAATCAAATCAAGTCCAACTAACTCAATATCTCGGCTCATTGAACTCTGTTTGTAACTGATTATTAGCATTCGGGGTACTATCACGACCAGAGTATTACCAAACTATATAGGCTAACATTAAATAATCAGGGCCTTGTTGATGGATCCCATGTTATAATTAAGACCGCAATTTGTGTTTCGGGGACAACCTGGTTGATTAATGAATTAACTTTTGAGTGTGAAGTTTTACTGTCATCACCCATCTGTGAATAAAGACCATTGATCTCAGCATTTTTTATTTAAAGGGGAATTATCCCCTCAGAGAAATTTGGCTTCAGTGAATGGAGAAAAACCCCCAAAACATATTTGTATAAAGTTTTGAAAAAAATTAGGCAGTGAATAAGAGAGATATGAATTTTTAGATTTTGAGATCACTTATGATATGGAGATCCTCCAATTGGCAACGCGACCATGATGTGTGATTCAATGAGTGATTTCACGTTCGGTGTTGGTGTTGGTGTTAGTGTTAGCAGAGTGAAATTCTGCTAAAATCGAGCTCAAACACCGATCTCAGATCATGAGAGTCGATACCGATATCCAAACACGCGCGGATCGATAGCCTAACACCGGCGTCTGAAGAAAAATGGCGTCGACGCAATTCGTAGCGAAGGGCCGGTTTTCTTATTTAAAACTGTTCGAATATACCTGAAGAAGGCACTAAAAGGTTTAAATCATACCAGTAAATCGAAAATTAATCCTTCTTCAAACCTCTCTTTGATACAAATTTTCCTCATGATGGATATTTTTTGACGAAACAGTAAGTTTACAGTTCATATCTCGGGCAGTTTTTTGCAAGCAGCAGGAAATGGAGCGTTATCTAGTTCACTTCAAAGCCAGGCCGGGCCGCGCAGCGCGTAGCCCCCAGACCCTATAATTTCGTACATCGGTTCAGATGAGCAGTGATTGATCATGCCTTTTGTTCCTAAAATATAGATTGAGAAGACATCCATGTTGATGATATTTATTACTTATACGATTTACTACGGAATACCTTATTTTATATTCTCTAATCATTTTTTCCAATGAATTTAGATGAAATTTCTTGGACCCTTGTTAGGCTTGAAGAGTAAGTAGCCAATTTGTGCATCCACCTCGTTAACCCAAAAAGTAACCAATTTTGTAGGTCTTGAAGTACCCTCTTTGGTCTAATATATTAATTGATTAATTATTCTGTAAAATAAAGTATAGTTTCTCTGCCACTGGACCCGCACTGCCCTTATTATTCACAAGACAAACCAAACGTTGGCCAACACCAACACTAACACCGAGTGTGAAATGAACTTTTTCTTAATCCCTAGGGGTTTAGTGTTAGTCAATGGAAATTTGCACGTGAAATTTAACACCGGCTGCAGAGCTCGGTTCAGCAGACGACATTTGACACAAAATGAAACACCAGCAACCGGAAATACGTCAAAATTTAGAGGTCAACACCTAACACCGACTGATTTTATTTCCATTTCACGTTCGGTGTTAGATCAGACTTCTGCTCCAAAATAAACACTAACACCGATTATAACACCGAACGTGAAATCACTCATTGAAGGGAGATCTTTCCCATATCTATATAGTACACATTGTACTAAAATCCTCTTTTTTCTCGATTCTAAAGGGAAAATAAAGAATCTTTTTATGGGATGGCATGTAAATATATGAAAGTCATAATATATCATAAAAAGTAAAGCTGTTCTATCATTAGAATGAAAATAAAGAGACATTTTGAATAGTTTTTGTGCACACCATACATGGAGTTCTCCCTTTGTGACATCACAAATGGTGACCGCGTTGCCAATGGGAGATTTTCTTTGTCATCAGAGATCTCAATTTTGAAATACTCATAACTTTCTTATCATTTATCCGATTTTCACCAAATCTTCACTAATGTGCTTATTTGATTTTTCTGCATCCCAATATAGCCAACTATCTACAAAGGGACCATTGCCCTTTAAACAATAAATGGGGATAAGTTGTTAAAGTACAGAGCTAGTACACTGTAAAAAAAAAGGTAACTCGCAAGAAAATGAGTAAACTAATGCTTTACTCCCAACGGAGTAAATTTTGTTTACGCTTAACAGAGCTAGTAAAAAGATAACGCGCAAGAAAATGAGTAAACATAATTATGCTTTAGTCCCAACGGAGTAAATTTTGTTTACTCTTAACAGAGTAAAAAGGTAACTCGCAAGAAAATGAGTAAACTAATGCTTTACTCCTAACGGAGTAAATTTTGTTTACGCTTAACAGAGCTAGTAAAAAGGTAACTCGCAAGAAAATGAGTAAACTAATTGTTTACTCCTTTCGAAGCTAGGAATGATACATAGATGTCTAAAAGTTACTCTTTTCTGAGTAACATTTGGCTCTACTGCATGAGTAATATTTTTTACTCAATTTCACGCGAGTTACCTTTTTGCTCAGTATTGGGTAAGATTTTACTCATTTTTTTTACAGTGTAGGTTTCTAAATATGGACATATCGGGTGCTGGCCATGCAGGGAGTGACGAACGGAGGGGAGGGGTTTTTTTTTATTTTATATAGGACAATCTCTTCTTTTTTTTTTGGGGGGGGGGCTGGTTTTTTTTTTTCTTTAAGGGTTAAACTGAATAAGCTGTCGCGTATACTAAACGTATTGATTAATAATTCGTGAAAAGATAAAGTAGAAACGTTTTGGGAAATTAGGGCCAAAGGAATATGTATTATGGTAAAACTTCTTTTTGAAATGGAAAATTAGCAAATGGAAGAAAACAAAGACGAGACGGAAAATGTAAAGAGATTATCTCTAGAAAAGAAAAAAAAACACAAACAAAAGACAAAACTAAATAAAAATGGCCGTTTTGTTTTTCCCATCGTTATATTTTAAAAAAAAATGTGGTTGGTTGTCATCACCCAAGTTCGCCTAGACCTCAAGCGCTAATCGGTGTGAGGGTGTGCAGGTCATCTGGTTGTCATACTGACTTTGTGTGTTACCAAGAAAATGTTTCAATTACCACATGGATGGATGGATGGAGAAAAGTGCATTGCCCTTGTTCTTTTCTCTTCACATTTCTCTTGAAAGTTGGACCTGTCAACGATGGGAGCCGGTGGGAACGGAGATGGTTCCATATTTTCATATGTTTCGAGATGTTCACAGTCATTATGTTCCAATATATTTCGATATGTTTAGAAATGTTTCGATATGTTCCCTAGTGGCGGATCTATAATTTGAAAAAAACTCATTGCATGTAGGCCTACAATCATGTCAAATCGGAAAATTTCGGCAGCTCACCCCCTTATCGTGCATGGCACCCCCTCTATTTTCAAATCCTGGATGTGCCACTGGTACCATTATGCTTCATTTGATTCCGATATATGTTTCGATATGCTCTCAAATGTCTCGATATGATCCTATTATATATGCTTCGATATGGTTCGATATGTTTCCATTAGTGTTCCCAATATCATGTTTCAAAATAATGCAATTTTTTCGATATGGTTCCACATGTTTTGTTTTTTTGCTCCCATATGTTTTGGAATGCTCCCATTATGTTTCAGTATATTCATATATGTTTCCATAATTATAGAATTGTGTTCAAAATATAATTATAAACGATATGTTCCCAAACGTTTCGCATTCGACGAGCTCCTATCATGTTTCGATATTTTCCAATTTGCGTTTCAATTATGTTCCTATATAATTATTAAGATATATTCCCAAATCTTCTATAAGTATGTTTTGGTATGTACGAATTTGTCTTACTCTTTATACAAAAATATCATATTATTATCAAAACCGAAGCTTTTGTACAATGTTTGCTGGTAATATTGTCATATTTAATATTAACTTTATCTGAACGAAGTTGTATGTTTTTGTTCCGTTTTGTTTTGTTTGTTTGTTGTTTTTTTTTCTTCAAATAAAATAATTAACACTGGCCTCACTTTTTTTGCTTCCTTGTACAATTTCCAGATACGAGACAAACAGCTTTTGTAAATGCCATCACTACGGCAGGAGTCACCTACGCTGCTACTCAGGCATGCAGTATGGGGAAGTTACACCAGTGCGGCTGCGCCAACTTGCCCAGCGGACGGAACGAACTGGAAACGAACGAAGCGTGGGTGTGGGGTGGGTGTGGCGACAATGTGGAATACGGCTACACCAAGTCAAAAGAGTTTGTGGACGCTCATATGAAGAGGAGGAGTGATATAGGAACACTGGTCACCCTGCATAATAACGAGGCTGGAAGATTGGTAGGCTTTTAATTTTTTTTTTATGAAAGCGGGGCTATACTGCCCCCAATTTATCTAAAAGGTGCTTGTATATTTGGATGAGGGGTGGGTTTTCAGGGTCTCATATAGTCAACCAAAGGATGAATGATATACGAATATTGATGACCCGACATAACAATAAGACTGGAATATTGTTGTTGTTTTTTTTTTAATCGGGGCTACACCCCCCCCCCCTCCCCCATTTATTTAAATGAGGTTATGATGAAGGGTGGCAGCAGCTTACGGGACAATGCCCAAATAGAGCAAAGTGGTTGTTAAAAAATTATTTTATCTATTAAAAAATTATAATGTTAGGGGTGAGGGGTGTCGTCAAAATCTAAATTTGCCTGTGGAAGGGGGCGCCAAAAATCGTAAATAAGAGGATCGTGGATACGCTTGGTGAGAAGCGTGATCCAAGTATTTTAAATATATGAATTCTTCTGTTGGTTCATTGAGATTCGGCTGCCCCCAAACCCTCTGAACATGGAGGAAAAAAAACAACAAAACAAAACAAAACAAAAACAAAAAGGAACATACTTGTTCTACTGTAAGATTTGTGTATATCTGATACATAATCATGATAATGGGATAAAAGATTTTGTTGAACCGGGTCATGTAAATACTTCATTTCATGGTAATTCAAATGGTTTCATGCTTATGTTTTTTGTAAACTTCTGGAGAATTACCCATTACTTGGAGAATTGTCAATTCAAATGAAATCAAATCATTAGTTCAGTTTATTATCTACATCAAAACAATCCTCACGCTGAAATTTAAACAACGTTTGAATAATCATGTACACATACTGGGTATACGAGGAACTACTTTGCGATGTGTCACTGTCTTGGCCACGACTGAAGGCAGCAGACAATTTATGGCGGCATTTCATGGTCCGTCGACATGTTTGTGTAAAGTCAGTGACGCCATCGAACTTGAGATGAAAAATATATCCATGGCCTGACCTCTGAATTTTCACAGCATTTTTCAGAGATGACAGATCATTCGACGTTGTTTTTTGCCTTCCTGTGACCATTTTTGATAAATTTTTATTTTTTGCCTTATAATAATTAACGTTGCAGTTTAAAACCTTTTGTGTAAGGGGAAGTCCGGAGCACAAAATAAGTTGATTTTATCAAAAGCAGAAAGATTAGATGAAGAGATAAAACAAAGTTTGAAGAAAATCAGACTAATAATGAGAAGGTTACGAATAACTTTACGATGGAAAAAGAAATCTGATCGCTAGACCAAACAGTCACAAAACTTTTCTCTTTTTTTTTCTGTTTCTCTAATTTTTCTTATTTTGATAAAAACAATTTATTTAGGTCCGGAGTTCCCCTTTAAGTAGCGATGTTGTTGTTTTTGAACATGTAATTTGATCCAAAGACAAACACATTTACTCATCATCCTTACACAGCTTAACTTTTCAGGAAAATATGGTGGCCATGACATTTATTGAGAAGAGAGTTTTAGGATAGATTGGATCGGAGAATAGTATGGACATTATTGTGTTCCTATACAAGGGTTGTTCTGGGTGAAAGTGCACGAGACGGATACCCCTATTTTCTGAAGAAAGGACAAATGATTATTTTACAAAATCTACCCTATACTGTCGATTATAGTGACAGTAAAACAATGTCCATACGGACGTTCCCCGCCCCGAAAAGGGAGAAGATGATAGAAAGTATGAAGAAGAAGAAGAAGAAGAAGAAGAAGAAGAAGAAGAAGAAGAAGAAGAAGTAGAAGAAAAAGGAAAGTAAAAGAAAAAAAATGAAAAGAAAGAAAAGAAAAGAAAAGAAACACCGAATAACAACTATAATATTGATAATAATAACATAAACTAAATTAAAAAAATTGACCACGCCCCATTTCAAATTTCCGTCCGCTCACCCCACCGCCAAATCCTAATGCAGTGGCGGGGCGCAGGGGGGCTATAATCGGAAAATTTCGGCGGCGCCCCCTCTCTCGGGCCTGGCGCCCCGTAATCTCAAATCCTGGATCCGCCACTGTAATGTAGGCCTCTATCATGCATGTTTGCATGTGTGTTGAGGTTTTTTGGTTATATTATTGAGTGGGGATGGGGGGTAGACTGGAGGTGATGAGCGAGGCCGCAACTTGGGACACTAAATTAAAGTAAAGAGCTTCAGGACCGGCCGTCAAGTTTGACTAGGGCGGTCATGCGAATGGATTCGGTCGTAAATTTGAGGGTAAATTTGTTGAGAGCTTGGCCAATCGAAATTTTTTTTTCTTTTTCCTTTTCACCCGCCCCCCCCCTGCCCGCCTCAGCGGCTACAAACATGGTCATTGATCGTAGGAACGGAACAAGAGCTTGAGTATTGTACTGTGTAGACTGGGTGGGAGCATTACTGTATATAGGGGGTTATCATGGTCGCGTATCTCTGGGGGGGGGGGGGGGGGTCTTTAACGGGCCGGGGGGGCCCCCGCGGTAAGGCGCCGTAAGGGGGTGCCAAAATGAGCCTCAAAGGGGCGCCAAATCGACCTTAGGGGGCGTGCCAAATGAGAGCAATAATGTAAACAAAATAAAAATAAAAGGGGAAAAAAACCGAAAACTTTACATAATTTGAGAGTCGATTGGCAATACTTATCTACCTAGAGCTGATGTATAACTTTGTTGGTTTGGGTTTTTGGTGGTGACGATAGGCCGACAAAAAAAAAATCAAATCACCGTACTCCGCCGGTTATGCGCTCGTGTCAGCCTGACATGAAAAAATTGGAGTGACCTTTTTGGGTCGGCCCGTGTGTTACGTGCGGAAAAAACATAGTATGTACGCTTTTCTTGGATCACCACCGAGCGGGGCCCAAATCGAAAATCCTCGGACCGCCCGGGGTGCAAATCCTGGTTACGCGCCTGGTACGGTGTATTTCATCTCTCTTTTTTTTTTTTTTTTTTGGGGAGGGGGGGGTGGGGGTAATATGTTCTTTTAACTGTTAAGTTATCCTTTCTTCTAACTATTCGATTGAATTAAAAGATAGTTGTCGCGCATTAAGTCTCTTTTAAATTTAGACATATATTAGTGTTTTTTTATTTGGTGGTTGTTTGTTGTTGTTGTGTTGTTCGTTGTTGATTGTTGATGATTAAGTAGTTGATTGATATGTTTAACTATAGTTATAGCAGATCATCCTGATTTCTTCATATTGATCATTATTTTCACATGTAAAGTTTTTTCAACCTCTTGTTTTTTTTTTTTTTTTTCCTTCTCGTTACGCAGGGTCAGATGCCGGAGCGACGAATCGAGGGAGTGTAAATGCGCATAGGATCTATCAGGTTTCGCTAGTTACCCTCAAGATTGTGTTGAAATAAATGTCACGTTTCCGCGATCGGTGCGTGCACGCCTCAGTCGCATTCGACGCGCGGCGTTAAAGTCACGGCGAGCGGTTAACAGCGGCGAAAACTGAATCGGAGCCGCTAAAGCGACACCGTCAAACAGAGCACTATCAAACTGGTCTATTCGATGGAGTTCCGACGACTTCTGGGCCAACTGAGTGCGTACAGTCAGGCGGTCGCCTCGCACCGAAGGGCGGGCGTTTTAACAGTACGTCGATGGAACGGGGGGATTGCGTAGCATCATGTGTTGTGGAAAGAGGGTAACCACGAAGTGCTAGGCGGAGAGGCGTGAAAATTGGCAGGTGTCGCTTTCAGCTGGTGTTGCGTCGTCAACTTGCGATAATTCATGGCAAGTGTGGTTCAAACGATACGACTTGTAGATGGATAGTAACTTGGATGAGCACTATAGCCTAAAGACTTCTTTTAACCAAAGAATTCAAACACACAAACAATGATCCACTATTGCAACTGTGAATGACTGCAATAATTAGGTACTGTACGACGCACATTTATATTCCGCCGTGTCGACTATGCTCCGCGATGACCGGTACAACTGGACGGTGTCTATATAAATCTGTATCGCTCGTGGGTTTTACTTGTTCCTTTTTGTTTTTATGTTGTTTTGCTTTGATTTATAAAGCAATTAAAAACTTAATAATCGTCATGATTACGTATAGCAACGCACCATAAAGCTTTATTATTTATTGTGTACCACTGTTAAAAAAATATATGTATTTTACAGCAATCTGACGTCAGCAAGTCGCCATAAAAAAAATGTAATTCCCAAAAAACAGTTTTGTGTAAGTTTCTCCTGCCAAATAATACGGTAAGAAAGTTACGAAAATATACATCGCGAGTATCAATTTGTTCCGTTTACCAATATGATGGCGTATGCTATTGTAACTCTAATGTATTTTCGCTTCTGCTTCATTTCAATTCTAAGGGAGAAATTTATCCAGGCAAAACTGTATTTTAATTAGCATTTTTTGTATGGGGAGCTCTGCTGACTGCAGCTTATGTGCTGTAATTTTTTCTGTTATTATTTTTTTTTTTTACAGTGTATAGTAGAAGGTAAATTGCCAATTGGTCTAAACCCATTTTGAGTAATGCTCGTTTGGTCTCATCCCACATGGTGCAATTCCATGTCGTTTACAACCAGTCATTACCTTTTGGTCTAATTACCACTTTGTCTATTTACCATTTCGATTCGTCTAATATCTACGTAGTCTATCAAACTTGGTCAGTTCCAGTAACAAACTTCATAGACTGCAAATTCATTTGGGTATAAGACGAAAATGTTATGCAATCAGACCAAGTGAGAATTAGACCAAGTATAATTAGACCAAGTATAATTAGACCAAGGGTAAATTAGACCAATTGTTAGCCCATGTGGTATTAAACAAACGGAGAATTAGACCAACAGCTGTTAGACCAGGTGGATATAAACCTGGTACATGTAGAATGTATGTTACAATATGCCTGATGATAATTATCCATTTGTAGTCATGCAATTTCATTATTCTTCAAGTTGAAAATAATCGCATCAACCTACATGTACATTGCTAGAATCAATGTACCGTAAGTTCATGTTGAATCCATTGTCGGGTTTATGTTCTAGTAGAATACAACCATTCTATTTGTTGAGAAGCAGACCATTTATTGGAGAAATGATGACATAAATGGTACCCTGGGGTACCACAAAAAAATTGGCCATTTTGTTGAATTATTTATTTATTTTTTTAAGCCCGTACCCTGGGTTACCAAAAAATGGGAAATAATTATTGGGGATTTTTGAACATTAAATAATGCCCAATATTCTTGAAAAAAAACCCCTGTCAGTCCTTAATTTTTCTGATTCCTATATCCCCCAACATGGAGAAGAGAAACGACCTCAATTTGAGAGAGGGATTGGGCCAACAGAGTCATGATTATGCCATCTGCCTGCTCCTTATTCCCGGCGTCACTGGCCTTCTGAAACACCGCTAGCACATCGGCGGCTTCTTCCTCCCTCAACTTCTGCAATGCGCGATGTCTTGCATTCTCAAGTTTTTCCTCCCTTGAAATCTTACGTCTTTTGCGGCCCTTCCCTTTGAGCATTCCGTAGCCACCATCAAATTCTGGCATTTTTGCAGTTTCACACCAAAAATACGAAAAAAAAAATAGAAAAAAATCCGCCGTGAACAATCAAAAGATGTTAGACTTTAGAGCTTGTTTCGGCTGCGGGGTGAAAGCTGTAGCGCAGCTCGAGCGAGAGTGCGGAAGCCACTGCATGCAGTGCGCTTGCGAGCGAGCGCTAGAGTATCGCACACATCACATAGCGCGTGCACTGCGTAATGCCATGGTTGTACTCGAGTAAACGTGAGATGGCGCTAAACAACGTGATACCCCGGGTTACTACGATACCCCGGGGTAACGCGTGGTGCATCAAATAATTATTTTGTACTTTGACATCCAGGGCCATATTTCTAAATGCGATATGGTGGTATCTCACTTCGCAGAGACGGATTTGGGACTACTTTGAGACAGTTTTGAAAATTGTCTCCGCGACGGAAAAATATGTAGGCCTAACGGAAACGTCTCCGATACATTTATTTTTCCGTCGCTGAGACGTCTCCGATACTTTTTTTCCGTCGCGGAGACGTCTCCGCGACAATTTTCGAAACCCTCTTAAAATAGTCCCAAATCCGTCTCAAATCCGTTTCCGCGAAGGGATCCGGATACCACCGGTAGAAAGAATGTCTTGCTCAAGGACATAAAGTGTCGTGCCGGGGATCGAACCCATGGACCTTTGCATCCCCAGTCAAGTGACATGCCTATGATGCAGACTACTGCATGTGCTTTTATAATTTTGTTCTATTTGTCAAATATATTTACGGTGCTTTTATAAAACAAAGTGCCTTATACAGTGCGTCCCAGAAAAAGTAAACCAATCTCTGAGAGCCTCATATTAAAACTGTAATTATGTGACATTACCTTTTGTTTTATGTAAAAGAATAACTCATATCCAGAGATTCCACATTAATACCTGACTGTGACGGATGACTAAGCACTTGGTCTTTAAAAACGAGTTTTTTAAATTGTCTTTAACCAAGTTCAGGCAAAAGCAACCCTTCATTTAAAAAAATCGTCCCTTATGGATAGACTGATGAAGTAGCTGATCAGAAAGCCAGAGTTGCTTCTGCCACTTGAACTTGGTACAAGCTGATTTTGACCGAGGTTTTTTAAAAGCTCGTGTACTCAGTCATCCATGACAGCACCGGTATCAGTTTGGTATATCTGGATAAAATACGAGTTACTTTTTCATATGGAATAATAATTAATGTCACATAAGCTATACCATTTCAATGTAAGGCTCTCAAAGTTTGGTTTACTTTTCGTCGAGAATGTAAAAGCAAACGAAACGTATAGGACCTATTTTGATATGTCATTTTTTAAAACTCTGTCGTACTCACTGTTGTGTATAAAGCCGAGTTGTAAATTCCGAGTATTATACAATTAACATGTATTTGTCAATCCTTGTTTTTTATGTACATCACATTTGATTTGTGTTTATCTTATGCCAGGTAATAAATTAATAACCATGATAATTTTAGCCGTTTTGGTACATGCTTATTAAGTGAAGACTCAATTTGTTATGACAGATGCGGATCCAAGTCAATACATAATAGGCGAATATCTTAGTTTAGGCAATAGGTAACATCGCTGTATCTACAAATATCATGTTCTTCTGATGTATAAGTAGCATCCAAATATGTAGTAAAATTATTACCATCACGTTAACATGGTTGAGATCATGATTTTTTTTGTTTCGTTTTGTTTTTTTTGTTGTTGTTGTTGATTTGCACTAAAACAAAAATATCAAGCGTATATATTAGAATACTAAATTCAACAATAATTATAGGGAACTTTGAAAACCACACCTTTTAAGTATTTTCTCTTTGCGATATTTTTGACATAATGGAATTAAATGTTTAATTTATTCATAATTATATATTTTGTTCTCTCCCTTGATTGAAAAATCATTATTTTCAATTTGTTTTGTAATCAATTATATAAACTAATTTCTGTCAATGATGTAAAATTAAAACGATATAATAATGTGCGTTATTTATAAACATATATAATATAATTATATATATTTCCTTTCATCTTTTTTCTCATTGCATATTGTATATTTTAAGATTATGCTGTGTTTTATGCGAATTGCTATTTGAAATTAAAAGATCAAACATATTTTGTATTTCTATAAACAACTGTTAATTGATGATGTAAATATTTTGAATTATTTAATAAAAATTCACCATGAAGGAAAGATAATGGTGTTTAATACGACACTTTGTAAATAAAATCGGCAGTTTTGAATTGCATAGCTTAGTCATACAGTTTGTTTTTCGCCTATTCCTTTGGTTTTTTTTTCCCCCACTTAATAATACAGTCATGTATATCAAAAACCTCTTTATTGACAATACAAAAATTCTATTATCATGATTATATCCTTTAGTACTGTATTGCAAAGACGTTGATTAATGTGACTTTATCAAACCGATATATAAAATTATAGTCAGTTTCTTATGGTGAATATTTTGTAATTTACTGCAATAAACTGAATTCTTACACATACATTTTGTTTATTATATTTTGCTAGATAAATCCCGACCTTTTAGCGACGGTAATACAAATAAAGAAATCTTTCCTCTATGGGTGTTGGCGTTCTCATCGGGCCTTTAATATTAATATGGTCATTATTTCACACCTAGTGGAAGGGCACAGTACCCCCTCCCACTTTTCCACGCACCTTAAAAGTACCCCTTTTCATTACTAAAATGCCTCTTTTCTTAGCTAGGCCCTTTTATACTAAAAACGAAGCTTCTAAGACTTGTTAAAAGTCACATGAAGTTTTGGTTTGTTTTTTTGGAAAAAGGGCACTCTCAATACAAAGAAATGTCCCTATTTGCCTTTATTGTATATTTTCCAACTAAAAATATTCCGCTCGGTTGCGATGCGACCTTGCTTTAAAAAAGGCAAATGTTATGAAAATTGGCCTTATGTGGTCGTAGTGGGGGGCCTGAGGGCTACAACCCCTAAACTTTATTCTCTGTAATTCCCTTTCTAGTGCTTATGTTATTTTAAAAAATAATTTAATATTTTTTTTATGAAACAAGTCAGTATTAATATGTACATGTATTTCAAATCGGTAGCCCAGTATTTCGCTTTACTCTTTGCTTCCATTTACACTTCACTTTTAAAACTAAAAAGTGCCCCCTTTTCTATTCCATTATGTTTTTAAAAAACCCCCGCTCGGTCGCTATGCGACCTCGCACTAAATAGGGTTGTAATATGTCGACAATCAGAACATTGGTACAGTTGTGTACGGGGGGGGGGGGGGGGGGTTTCGGGGCCTGCGTCCCAAATTTTTTTACAGCAACATTTTTTAAGGACTCCTCCAGGCTGGAGTTTTGCATGTTAGAAAAATAAAGTAAAATTTAAAAAGCACATCACTGAAAATTTCATCAAAATCGGATGAGAAATAGCAAAGTTATAAATTTCTTAGGTTAAAGACACAGTTCTTGGCATAACCTCATGCATATTTAATGAGCAAGCTGATGATGTCACAGCCCAACTACATCCAGTTTTTCTACCCCAATGACATAAAAACAGGAATAATTCCTTGTGGAATGTTCAAGGTCATGAGTGTTTTTATTTATTTCAGTATGAGGAATAGATTGTTTTTATACGCAATGTATGAAAAATTCCATAAATATTTCACATAATCAAATACACAAGAAATAGTGGGACTGTGACATCATCAGTGTGCTAAATTTTACAAACAAATTCAAAACCTAAACAAATGCATAACTTTGTTATTTTTAATCCAAATTTGATGAAATGTTCTGTGTCGTGCTTGTTAAATAATACTTTACTTTGCAAAACATTTCAATTTCAGCCTGGAGTCTTCCTTTAAGTAAAACCTTTTAAATGTATCTTCGATTGGGTAACTAATTCAATCATAATGGTCTATAATGCACCATTAAGGCCTCGTCACACCGAGTCCGGTCTGGTAACCGGTACGGCAAACCGTCTCAAATCGCTCCAAGAGCGATCCCATAAAAACCGTACCGGTTGCCGTTCCGTCTAGTACGGCACAGCCCGTGTTTGTTGTGACCAGTCTCATTGTAATAGTACACGGCCGATTCATTTCGACCGTTTTTGCCCATTGTTGAACCGGACCGGGCCCGTGCCGTGACCCGGACCGGACTCGGTGTGACGAGGCCTTTAACTCTAATTTTGAGCTAAATATTTCGGCTCGCGTTTCGCGCTCGCCTTAATTTTTTCATTACTAAATGATCGGTAAAAAAAAACAAAGCTAAGATTCTTAAAAGCAAACTGATGTAGATTCTTCTCATTCATCCAGTCGTGATCAATATGAAACTTTAAGTCGGAAAACTGGAAAGGCCTTTATAGCTTGAGATTGTGCAAGTTCAGTGTGCACTGGACTATGTCCACTGCACATGAAACATGAAACACGAGGAAGCCAATTGTTTATTGGCGAAACGTAGCAACAAGTAAGTTGTACTTTTCAGTTTTCCGACTTAAAGTTTCATATTCTTAAAAGCATATACCTAAAGGAAATTTTTCTTCGCACCCCTTCCCTATCCCAATGATTTTCTCTTTTTGTCACCGTTCTCGAGTGCCCTCTTTTTCACCGTGACCCCCGACTATCAAATTCGTTCCGCCGCCTATGCGTACCCGTAATAATTTTTGGGAGACATAATTTTATGAAACAGTTAATTGTTTCGTGATTTTAATATTTCACTGAATAGCACCACATTAAAAAATGCATTTTTTTGGACCTTTAATTCTTTTGTCATCCTCTTTGTTTCAGAAATGACCGGATCTGATCAGCTGCTTTCAAGAATGAAAGAGACAAGCTTTCCCTTTCATACGAAAATATTCACACTATCGTTAAGGCGGGCTCACACGATGCGACTTGCTACGGTGCGATTTTTTAAACAATGATAGTTTGCATTATTTATGCAAAATTTAAAACATGCAAAGTTATGTTATGAGAGGTAAAAATTGTAAAGGAACAATATAATCGAAATTTTGTTCGAATGGGAGCCTTTAATTAGGAGTAAAGGTCAAGTTACCTTAAAATCGCAAGATCGCTGTGACGTCACTGCGATATGGAAGCAATTTGAATTTATACAGAGAAGGGGGTTCGCTATCGCCTTGAATTTCAATTTTGGTATTCATAGGAATACCCACAACTTTGGGCAGTATGAATTTCCTTGTTTGAATGTTTGTATCAAATAACATTAAAGTTTTCCTGAAAAATCGCATCGCAGAAAGTCGCATCGTGTGAGCCCGCCATTATGAATTGAAAATCATAATGCAGAAAGGTTTGTAATGTGAAAAATTTTAGCTATTGTGCAATATTTACGAACAGGAAGGTTATACTAATATCGTAACGTGTCATATTGGGGCAGGAGTGGCAAAAACAAATTTGAAAGTGGGGAAGGGAATCACAGTGGAAATGGGGCACTTTTTTCTGAAGAAAGGGGCACTTTGAACCAGTGGTATATAAAGAAAAAAATTATTGATACAGAAAGCGGGGGCTCATTACGAAGAAAATTTGCCTTACTTTGATTATTAAATCGAAATATTGCAGCCTGGAGGCTGAACTGCATACAATGTACAAATACAATGTAGTATCAAAGGTGCCCCTTTAAAAAAAATAATGAAAACGTCAATGGGATATTAACAAAGTTTAGATTTTCATTTTAGTCTGAAAACGGTACTTTTAAAGGTAAGAATACTACTTTTAGTATTGAAAAAGGAGGAGGAGGAGGAGGAGGAAGAGGAGGAGGAGGAGTATTGGGACACTTTGAGGGGCCTGAGAAACTAGGGCGCTGTGCCGGCCCCTTTAACCCCCCCTTCGGTTTTTATTCCCAGTTTAGCTGTATGACAAGCTCGGGATTAAGTCTACAAGGTACAAGGTTCCGCCGCCCCTGTAACAGGGATCTAGTTTTAGTCTCCATGGGTCTCACGCTCCTGAGCTGCACCTTCAACGGATCTGGTCATGTGCCCTATATATAAAAAAAAAAAAAAGGATTTAGAAAGAAGATAAAAATAAGACAAAATTTAGCCTGCAGACATATTCTAGAAATTGGCCTCTGTCGAGGGTGCCACTTCCCCGATCACGCCGCCAACTCATTATGCTTTACGCAGGGAAGACTCACAATGGCCTCTAAGGACATAAGTCTGGTCTAGAGTTAATAAAGAAAGAGTTTAGATAATCTCCAGATTTTTGGTTGCTAAAATAATGAAAATCGAATAAAAAGTTTTTTTTTTATTTTTTTTTTTAAATAAAAACAAAAACAAAGCAAAATTCAGATACAGGTTTTCATCAGAATAGTTATATCAGAATAAACATTATTTCTCTTTTATTTCTCATTAATTTTGGTTAGATATAAGACAAATTTTTTCATAGCTGAAAATGAGATAGGCATGTTTGTCCTGTTAGTGTAACAATGACATCATCTCTAATCCGGAAGCCGCTAAACACGTAAAGTAAAGATGATCATGATGGTAATGGTTAGAACACTATAAAATCAATGATAGATATTGAAACTATGCTTTTTTTAACTATATATTTTTTTATCATCATTTAGAATCATTAGTGCTTCAGATGAGTCGGTTTTTTTTTTTTTTTTTAGAGCTTTATTGGATCCAATTTTAATTTTACAGAGACCTAAATGGTGCAGCCCCCCCCCAAAAAAAAATCAAATAAACACAAGAGGGCGTATTTCGCTGCTTCTAAAATCTGCATCTTTCAGTGTGTTGTCTATGCATGTTTTACAGCGCAGCTCAGCTCAGCGATGATGAATATTATTGTTGTAAACATGATAAAACTGCAGTTCAGAATCATATCACATCAGAGAATTATCTAGATAACGATCCACTTCACGCTAAAGCACAGCCGACGACTGGCCCTTATTGGTGAGTAATAAGACCGGCTTCCTTAATAACGTTAATTTTGATTTTGACATGTTATTTAGAATGGGAAATATGATCAAATTTGACTTGATTTCGACTTGTCTCGATCTTGCAAAAAAATTACATTGGCATTTGCATTGACATTGATGGGATGACGTGTGACTGTGAGTGACCCTGTACTAAAGTGTCTGCACTGCTGCAACATGCAGTGGCTGTCTGTGTCTGCGAGTGTGTCTCTATTTATAAACTCTATGACTGTGGTGCTGTTTGCATGGTGAACATGTATGTTTAATGTACTGTTGACTGCTTTTGGGTTGAATACAAAAAGCAATTTTTTTTTTTCAATGTCAATATGAAGAGTGAAAACTGTGGACTGGTAATTGTCACTGATGATGCCATTTTATTGCCATGGCCAATGGGGTGACCATAGTTCGCGCAAATTTCAAAAATAATTAAAAAACTGCGACATTGAATCAACAATTAGATCTAACAGTTAGAATTTCACACAAAATCAACAAAAACTATGAATACCAATTAAACGGCAAAATTCTAAACTCCGAATCGCGGAACGAAGAAGTGAACTAGATCTAGATCTAGGTCAAAGGGTTTTGACGATATTGCGATGTCAAAGTTCTATGTCCATCGAACGATCGCGCATTCTGCTGAAAAAGTCAGAAAAACAGTGAAACCGTATTTCCCGCAAGGGCGTTTGACAAAGATTTATCAAGAAATTCTATCAGTCTAAGGAAAGGGAATTACAGTAGGCCTAAATGTAGACTAGGGTCCTAAGTCAAAATTTCATAGAATTAGATGATATTAATATCATCTCACAATTTTGATAACATTAACCCGGAAAATGATGATTTCAAGACCCTTGTCGGGGAGGTCGGATTTTTCGGAACAGACACGCAATTTTCCAATGTTTGGACTTTGGTCAATAATTACACAATTCGATACACCGTACCATGACGAAAGTTTGGTTCTTAAGCAATTTTGAATCCCTCTTTCTGATGGTGATATCAGATTTTCACAATATTTATTACTTTTTGAGATATCCGATGTGCGTGAACTAATGTCACGCGCGAATTATGGTCACACCACCATACATGTAGATCTACAATTGCTCTCGATTTTCACATTTTGTCACTTTTATCATACTAAGTTAAACAGTTAACTGATTCTCAAGAAACACACTTTTTTTTATCGTATCATATTCTTACTTTTTTTCTATACTTCCTTAGATCTCCATTCAAGGTTAGAAATTGCCAAAAGCTCATCATGGATTTTCTCAGTGGAAACCGGAAAGTTGAATGGAATTCCCTGTTCCAGTTCTCCCAGCTGTAAGTACACATATCTTCAAGACATCATAAAATTTCTAAATATCACATTAACCTTAGTTTTTAATTAGTAGAAATGATCATGGTAAATAGGGGCTGGTGTCTACATATTCACAACCAAACTGTAAATTCATAATTGAAAAATTAGGATAATTTGTGTACGGCTTCATGTACTACATACACAATCGACAATGCATTTATCTTCAGTATCTTGAAGCACCCTCCCCCCCCCCCCCCCCCCCATGAGAAGAAGTGTTTGGGGAGTATTAAATTTGATGAATTTCAACTTTGAACGAAGAAACGAAGAAAACCGACCAAAAATATATAATATTAAAAAATAAGCAAAGAGAGAGGGCTTCCATCAGGAATCGAACCTGAGACCTCCTGACTACTAGATAGGCACTCTACCATCTGAGCTATGGCAAACCCATGATGACATTCGTCCCTGAAACCCATTATCTTTTAATATTAATTTTGATACTTTCATATATGACTGTCCAAATGTGGCCCTAAAATTCAAATATTTATGTTCATATACAAGAGTGTGATGCAAATAATAATAATAATAATAATAATAGTTACATTTATATAGCGCTTAATACATATATACACCTTGGTGTTTCTAAGCGCTTATAGTGTTAACTAATTATTACCCGGCTTAGCTAGGCTATCCCGAAAGGTGCTCACAGCATTCAAGGAATTGCTTCCTACCGGTACCCATTCACCTCACTTGGTTCAAGTACTGCAAATTTGCAGGTTGACATCTTGCCGAAGGATGCTAGTGGAATGGACGGGATTTGAACCGCTTGTCAGTCCGCTGACTTATCCACTCGACCACACCACTCCCACTATAATACAATGTAAAATATAGACCCAACAAATGTTGATCCTCTGTTACATACCTTTTATTATTTCATAATTATATTAAAACACTTTCAATGATGCTTGACATAGCCTACAGTATGAACTTTAACTTTCAACTTGCTTGTCATATACGGGTTTAGTGATATATATGTGTACATGACCCTATATTTCTAGACTTACGTAGGTTGTAAGATGAGATTTGAAGGTCAATTTTGATCTTAATATTTTCGTTTGTTTCTGTGCAGGACAAAGGATTGTCAGTCTCATTTGAAGCGAGTCTACTCGTGTTTGGCCATGTGCATGATGGCCGCTGCAGTTGGAAGCTATGTCAACGCTGTTCTTCATATCCTTCAGGTACCATGCGTTTTCATTTCACTGAAACCCCACACTCTTCTCGTTCTCTCTGCCCCGTTTCATTTCTCAGTGGTATACATTGTTGTAGCTTTGAACAAAATCATGGTTTCTGATGTAAAGTTGTGTGGCTGAAAGGAAGAAAGAAAATGCAAAATGAAACAAAGAAATATATGAGATGAGAATTCAAATTTTTCACCAGCAAGCCACAGGAATTGAAAAAAATCATGAACAAAATAATATTTTAAAGCTTAAATACCTTTGTCAGATGTTCTTATTAATTGCAAAAATGAGCAAAGAAAATAGATTTCCATTTGGGGTTCGGACCCAAGTCCTCCTGATTACTCTTTTTTTTTTCGTATTATATATTTCTGGTCAGTTACACTCTTTGTTCAAAATATTAAAAAAAAGAAAAAAAGAAAAAGAAAAAGCTGCATCACTTCACCATGATCCCTCGCGTTTATCCCTAAGTTGAGTTCTATCCCTCCAGTTTAGTTTCTATAACTTCTGATCACTCAGAGCATTAAAAGCCAAGTGGTTCTCTAGGACGAAGATTGACATTAGGGCTTGCCATAGCTCTGTCGGTAGAGCACGTGTCTAGTAATCAGGGGCGGAATTCTGGGGAGTGTCTTATCTCGGTATTTTATCTTATCTCAGAGATAAGACAAAATTGGTATTCTGGGAGCTGTCTTATCTTTTTGTCATAAATAATTGTCATAAATTATTGGCGCACACAAAAATGCGCTGTTTAATTAACGCGCAAAAGCCAACTTTTACGCGAAACTGGAGAAAAGATAAGATAAAAGATATGACAGGGTCTAGCTGTCTTATCTTTTGTCTTATCTTTTAGAAAGTTTTAGTACCATGATATCCAGGTTCAATTGCCCCTTTATTGTAAGCAAATAACAATATTTTTTTAGATTACATTGTTTCATAACTGTTACTCATCGTATGTGATAATTTTCAACAAAATTCGTTTATACTGCCAGAGGTTAAGCCCGCCATGTTAACTGCCATTTTTCCTCTCTGTTTTTACTCTCTTTTTTCTCTTCCAAAAATTCTTCTGAGTTCTTTCTGTCTTTTTCTTTAACTTTGCGTAAATAAGCACATTAATATGCGCAGCCACGCATTGAGATTTACTGTGTTTTGGACACACCCCTGCATGTCTTCGGGCCTTCCTATTGGTTAAGAGGGGTTAAACGAGTAACTAAGAGTGATTTTCATTGGTTTGTCTGAGAAAATATGGGCGGGTACTTTCAGAGATAAAACAGAGAAAAAACAGTCTTCAGAATACCGATTTAGGACAATTTTAAGGGTGTCTTATCTCTCAGAGATAAGACAAAAGATACATTTCTAAGACAGTAGTTAAGACACTTTCTCAGAATTCCGCCCCAGGAGTTTTTGGTTCGAATCCCATTTTCTTTGCTCATATTTTTTCATACATATTTCTCCTCAGTTTCACTGTTTGTTGACATGTTACATGTATTATTAATTGGAAGAGTTGATACAGTCCTTGCCCCTCCCTTTTATTTACACACTGTCTAGAATGACTTCATTCACATGATCATTTATAAAATACTGGATCTGAATAGTTGCTTCGTTTGTTTGTTTTTTTTAAATTCATGACAGGGTCAATTCCTCACATCTATCGCTACCTTGGGTCTTTTCTTCTGGCTTCGTAGCATCCCTCATACCCCAGCAAACCAGGGCAAGAGACTCTCCATTCTCCTTGGTTTTGCCTTCACTGTAGGTGAGTTACATCGATGGATGAACACCTGTTTGGTCTATAACCCAATCGGTCTACTACTGCTTGGTTCATGCGAATTCAGATTACTGTTCGCATGTTCTGATCTTGTCTACTGTATAAGCCACATATTTTGCGGTTGTGGACCATTGGGGAAATTTGCTAGTGTTTAATTTTGCAATTTTTATGATCTTTTCACTAACATAAGTAGTACATGTACTGTAACTATTTATTTGTGTCTTTTAATTTCAGTATTCACACTGTGGTTGCATAAACTGACAAGAACTGGTTGTTGCGTGGATTATTTCTGAATATATAAAATTCAGCATACATGTAGACATATATTATACAGTTATACAAGTCAAGGGAAAAGTCTCCTTTGAATAACAAGGCTATGTATTGTTTTCTAGTTGCTTAGGAATATATTTAAATGTTTTTTGTTTTTTTTCCTTTCAGGTGTCAACACTGGCCCACTTCTTTCAGTTGTTGCCGAAATTGATCCTTCGTAAGTCAATTTTTTATTGTTTGAATACGGTGTCATGATATTTACTCCTGCAACAATTGCTCTGGACTTTATTTCATCTAAGATGTTGGGTTTGGGTAAAAGTTGCAATAGGGTTTTATGTTGGGATTACATGTAGGGTTAGGTTTAGGATAATAATAATAATAATAATAATAATACTTATTTTTTATAATGCGCTTTTCCCATAGTGGCTCAAAGCGCTTTACAGTATATTATTACCCCGATCACTGGATTTACCAGCAGGATAGGGTATAGTATGAAGTCTAGGATTAAGTCTAGGATTAAGTTGGTCATTCGATTGTTTATGGAATTTGCTGCGGAGCTATTATTGCTGGAGCAATTGTCATGGAACCTTAAATACATGTACTATTGTTTTTATGTACATATGTTCATATTAATTCAATAACGTTTTAACTGATAGTTTTTTCAAACATGATCATCACTACATGTTCTGTAAGTTAGGATTTACTAAAGTCCTTATAGTAGCTTAGGGTGCTATCTCACTTCGTGGAGACGTCTCCGCGACGGATAAATAGTATTAGAGACGTCTCCGAGACGTCTCCTGAATTTCGGAGACGGATTTTTTTTCACAAATTGTCGCGGAGACGTCTCTAATATTATTTATCCGTCGCGGAGGCGAAATTTCTATTCTGTCTCAGAGACGTCTCCGCGAAGTACCCTTTCCTTTTTCCCTGCTTTCACTAAGCTATCACATATCTCCTCTTTTAGTTAAATGATTTATTATTTGTAATTTATAGAATCATCACGACTGCATTCATGTCTACCACCGTGGTGTTTGTGTGCTTCAGTTTGGCTGCCTTGATGTCACAGCAGAGAACTATGCTCTTCTTGGCAGGTTGGTTTACTGTCATACTGTCTTTACTTTGTCATTGTTTTCACGTAGTGGCCCGAGAGTGATTTTTGCGACCGATAGAAACATATTTTGAGAAAATTGCATTTCCTGTTTAAATATTCTTCATTGGCTACTTACGAAGGAAAAATGTGTGATGGCATTTTTTTAATTTTTGTTTTGTTTTGTGATTTATCACTATCAAAAGAATTCAGTGAAAAAAATTTTGTGAATAGTTTAATTATCAGATCACGATCCTCGGAGAGCCAATTTGACTCTTGAGATGTTTCATGAAAAGAATGATGAATTGAACAACTTTTGAGCTTATATTTATTAAAGATCATACACTCAAGATGAAATTTGATACATGTAGTTCATGTGTCACCTTAAAGGTAGTATCAGCCTTTTTCACAAATTGCGAAAACTAATGCAACTTGGCATAACTGTAGAATATATGATCGACCTATACTGTGTATTCAATCTTACTGTCATAGGTTGCCTAGATCAGTAATACGAAACGAAAATCTGACTACCAATCTTGACCAGCTCTCCATCAACATCGTTGATATTACAGCGCGTGCGGCACGGATCGCACACAGCAATATACACACGGCGCATCAGCGTGCATTATTCTCTGCGCTAGCGGTCAGCGGTTCGCACCGTACGGTATATTTTTCGAGGTTCGAAAAAATAGGAATGAATTTTGATAATCGCAATATAATGACAAACATACACATTTGAGCTTAATCATGTTGTGGGAAGATATAGTCATTGGTATACTACTATATCCTCTCAAAAACTAGAAATTTAATATTTTTGCATGCAAAAGGCTGACACTACCTTTAAGCATCAAAAGTCAAAACTTTCACGGTGTGCTAAAGTCTGAGAGAAAGCAGTGGATGAATCCTTGATATGAACCCGACATTGATTAGGGAATTTATTTTGTCTTATCTCCATCCCTTTTTGTTTAATTCCCACTGGCCTGGGTTTTGGATGAGCTGGAACGTTATTACAGTTATTATTTTTAAACAAATCTATCAGTATGTAAACAGAATGTGATGTTTACATTACATGGACAGCCAAACAGAATTTTCATAGCCAAATCCCTGTGGAAAGGAATTTTGTGTTTTTCCTCAAACAGAAAAGGGAATATTTTTAAACAGAAGATCACAACCCATAGAAAAGAAATGCCCTTTTTATGAGAAAAAAAATCGCCGTGGATGCCCTTTGAATTGGACAAAGTGCCCTAAATTTTGGGGGGAAAATGGCCTTGCCCTAAAAGTAACAAGATTTAATAATAATAATAATACTTCCTTCTTATATAGCGCATTTCATTACCGAAGATAATATCAATGCGCTTTACATAAAGTACTACAGTCATATAAACAATAGATAAGTTTAGAAATTCAATTTAAAATAATAACGATAAAGTATTACAGGTAATATACATTACATATGTTACATAATATGGCACACCTGAATTATAACATAAATTAATAGCGCTCAAAAGCAGAAAAAGAGAAGCCAAGGGAAACCTATTCCTGGTGCTGAACATGAATGTCTAACACAGCAGTCTGTTACAAGACATAACTTATATAGACCAACATATAGGATATCAAAAAGCGGTATCAAACAAATAAGTCTTCAGTTCCTTTTGGAAGACATCAAAATTTGTCTGGGCGCGGAGAGCACCAGGAAGAGAGTTCCACAGGGCCGGAGCTGCACATTCAAATGACCTGTCACCATAGGACTTGGTTCTGCTCCTATTTACCACTAACAAATTATGTGAGGCAGATCTGAGTGATCTGGTTGGTAAGTATGGGGCCACCAATTCAGAGATGTAGGCAGGTGCAAGGCCATGAACAGCTTTGAATGTGAGAATGACAAGTTTATATTGTATACGTGAACGAACAGGCAACCAATGGAGCTCTTTAAGGACAGGTGTAATATGATCATAAGGCTTGGCCTTGTGTTTGTTTAGAAATTCCACTGTCGGTTGTTTATGTGGAAAATGTTAAAAAAGTAAATGAGGTATTTTGCACTCTATAACTTCCGTAGTAGAGCCAATGAGGTATGATTCAATTCAATTCAATGTCTTCTTTATTTGTATCATAAAATGCACATACAAAGATAAAAAACAAAATTTTCCAATTTACATAACAAACATAAAATATGAAAGAAACAACCGCATACATGTATAAAATAGATAAAAAATACATTTAAAACATTACAAATTAAATGAAAAGTAACCCATGAAACCAGCTGACCCCATGTAAATAATTTATTTTAGAAAAAAAAAAAAAAAAAAAAAAATCAGATAAAGAAAGACTTTGGTATTTATTTGTAAACTGCACAATTTGAAGAATAGTGAAAATGATGTCAACTTTGTTTTTTTTTTAGGACCTCTGATGTCTGGTCTGTCTATGATGCTCATCATGTCACTTGTAAACATCTTCTTCAGATCTGCCATGGTGTTTCAGGTAAGTCTGGCATACCATTTGTGTGTAGTCCCATACATGCACTTTTATGTTTATTGTAAGTTATTGCAGCAGAATTGGTTTGATTTCTTATAATTTTGTTGATTAAAAAATCTCCCAGCACACAAGAATTGTTAGGTGAATTGTTATTAACCTTTCCTAAACACTTTGACAGTTTCTGAGATAATTAAATCTTATGACCACAACAATAATTTTGCTTTAAATTTCATTTATTACCGGATTCATTCAGACATATTTATACAGGCTATGCCCCATACCATAATAGAGTTACAATAATTAACAAATATGAAACAAGTATTCTGATTGGTTTAGAGTGAGATTTCTATGCAAGAAGTGTGTGGATCAAGTATCCTGATTGGCTATTATTGATTTGAAATTGATCGTAACTCTATAGGGCATTTATTGAAGAAGTTAGAAAGCCGTTTTATACAGAGTCCTTTGTCCTGGTTTTAAAGGTTCATCCGCAATAAGGAATGAAATATAAATATCAGAAGGAGTTTCCCCGCAGCAAGGGATGACAAGGAAAGACCATAAAAGAAATGCTTATGGACCATCCCTCCGTTCGGCAAGGTAGTCTGCAACCTTCCAAACCTTCCACTCATCCTGAACAGACTTAATTTTACAGTTTAATTTCAAACACTCCTTGTTCTTGAATGTGTGGCCCTTTTGAATAGCATTAGGTGTCTTTAGAAAGAAGAAATTTTGTACTTTAAAACGATGCTTTTAATATTTCATTATTTAATTGTACACAGAGAGGAAAACGACCCACGATTCAGGTTCCGCTTGACCTGGGACACTAGGGGGATATGAGATCTAGATATAATGCCTTGCTCAAGGACAATTGCTCTTGTCATGATCAAATCTACAACCTTTGCATTCCCAATCAAGTGTTTAGTCCAGTAGAGTATGATATTTTCATCTGTATTTTCTGTTTGATATATATATATATATATATATATATAGTTTGGTCTGTATCTTGGAGTGGTGATCTTCAGTGCTTTCATCCTCTTTGACACCCAACTCATCGTGGAGAAACATCTCCGTGGTGACAGAGACTTCATCATGTAAGTATCGCTTGCTTTTACATTTCTCTCATTGTATTCCAACTCTTCTCATGTGAGAAACCTTTAACAATATCCTTCTTTGTACCAGATTAAAAAACTTGCATCAATTTAGAGATTCTATAATAAAAATACATACCAAAATCACCTACTATAATCGTGAAAATATTCGAGGTACATTAATTTTTCGCGGATTTTGTGCGAGGATCGGCAGGCGCGAATTTAAAAACACGCAAATATATGAGCATGCTTGTTTATGCATGTATTGGGTGCATTCAATTACGTGCTTACTAAAAAGCAGCACTAATTCAAGAACCTATGAACATTCTTTGACGCCACTGAGCGCGAAAAATTAATCGCGCGAAAAAGCAGCGAATACAGTATATTTATTCCTGCAGTAATTTTCGGTTGATTTGGTTATTTTGATAAATCTTACTTTGCTCTGTTGCAGAATTATGCAAGGGATATGGGTTTTTATTTTTTTTTCACCTTTGATTTTTTATTATTTTCATCACTTTGTCATATCTATTTGTGGTTAAATATATGCCACCGTGTTTTCCCATAGAATATAGCAACCTTTGTGTGGGTTTACTGTACTTCTATTAAGAGCGGCATGACTACCCTGTACAGTCATCATGGCAAAACTAATTCTAAACTCATATGAGACAGAATGAAAGATTCTTACCCCAAATGGTAAGATAGTGTTCAGTTTGGAGTCAGTTTAGAGTCGAGTCAAAATGATAACAGTGCTATGGGATATACTTTCGCAAATTTTGCGAGGAGGCAATATTCGTGAAAGTAAAATGGCCGCGAAAGTGTTTGTCTACACAATGCATTAAATGCTAGTACAATATTGTACACTGTGCAAGTAAGATGATGGTCGGCAATTTAAAAAAGGTTTATTCAACGAAAATGGCCGTTGGCTCCAATTCGCAAAAGTTTCATGTTGCGAATGTTTCTGGTCCTACTGTGTTTACGAGGAAGAGGCCTGTGGCTCATAAACACAGTATTTCCCCTCCTTGCACAATTCACTCTGTTCAGTGAACATGACATACATGTTTATGATCCAATATCTAATGAAGAAGATATACAATTTAGAATTGAGTCACTTAAACAATACATATTATTGCTGTCAGGTACATGTAACTTCCCCCTGTGTGAGTTTTATTTTAGGGCTGCCTAGAATTAGTGTAGTGTATTCGCACTTAACAGGGCCCCATTTTCGAAGATATATTTAAGCGCATCAAGCATGTGTACAGCTTACATTCATGTGTTAAACAATTAAAGGAACCAGAAATTGGTATGAAACTTAATTGAGTGGTAATTTTAGATTTTATATTAAATAAAAAATACTGTCTGTTTGAATTGAAAGGTATTGACAATGATATTTTCATTCATTGTTGTCTCCACTCTTGTTTTCTCTGCCCAGGCACTCTGTGGACTTGTTCCTAGATTTTGTCAACCTGTTCCGTCATATCCTCATCCTGTTGGCTCAGAATAATGAGGTCAGTGCACTTTCTCTCCCTGTTGTGTATGTGTGTTAATTGTGTGGACAAGTTAAATTGTGTAAGATATTGGGATGTATCTGTCGCCAAGTCATTGTTAAGTGACTCCATTTCTTTACATCGTCTGCAATACTCAGTTTTTGGTTAAAATAAAGATCTTTCTCAACCTCTGTTTATTGTTGTGTATAATTATAAACATCCGATCTTATTATAAATGACATCTTAGGACAAACCTTTAACATGAACATTCAGAAGGCCTAGTCTGCTTTACGACATATTTGTTTAGGAGCTACACATTTTTTTACACTAAATTATAAGCTAGCAAGCTAGTATCTTGTTATAGAATTACATGAAAATGTCAATCTAAAGACTTAAAATTTTTGTCATTAAGCATTTTTTCAGCAAAAAAAGAGAGAAATGGTTCAACGTCCATTCCTTTCCAAATTTTTGAGGTACAAACCAAATTCTGGTATTTCACAAAACATGAACTATTAACGGCTGCACCAAGAGAGCCATAATTTCTCACTTGTGCATCTCTAAATATTTTAAGGAGTGTTTCCCAGTATGAAAGTTAATAAATTTGAAAAAAATATTTAACTTGTCACTTTATCACAAGCTTTGGGAAGAAGGGATGAGTTTATTAGTAGTGAACTGTCAGTACAGGTCCAGAGAATTATCAGATGTTAAAAGTCTGATCACTAAGATTTGGAGTGAGCTAGTATATTTGTCAAGACTACTGTTGACCCAGTTCTATGAATTTGCTCTCGAGAGTGACCGTCGCAACTGAACTATAAACTGAGACCATAGGTATTGCAAAATGTGAGAATTGCTAGGCTATGATCTCCTTTACAGGAGTACGTACACTTTCACTCGTGTTATACCTGTGGAAATATGCAAATGGAAATGTTCAACTGAGGATGTTTTTACCTAGTTGTTCGTAAGTTACGACCAACCTTACGAACAACATATGCTCGAATCATTGTGTTCAGATTAGCTTAAGTTGAAGAATGCCGATCTATGTTGATTCTTATTATTTAAACATTTTGAATGTCAATGATTATTTTTTGTATCAATTTAACTAAGATTATGGAGAAGATACAGTGTATAGAGAATTTTTGGCTCTTCATATTTTGAGTCATATAAACAGTTATTCAGAACTTATGATTAGGGGAAACACCCCTGGATTATATTAGTGATTTACCTCTCCTGTATAGGTATCTACTCTTCACTTAATTATACCTTATATTAATTTTCTTTGAATTTCTTAACCTTCTTTTTCATTTTCAGAACAAGAACCGCCGCAACAGGAGGAAGTAGATTCTTACCACACTCATTCTCATCTCAACATAGCATTTTAGGAGGATCGGAAAATTAATTTGATAGAATAATAAAAGCTAACTATAATTTCAAAGATATCAAACAATGGTTTCTGTAGCCAATTCGATGCCTCCTGGAATTGCAGATATATTTGTGTCACTGTGACTGTAGCAAAGACAGGTTTGTTATTCAAGGAAATGCTATTATTACTTATATATGCATGTACAATACAAAGAAAATACTTGTAAGTTTACAATGGAAATACAAAATGTATTTGTCGCATTACCGGGTACACATATTTTTTTTTTTTTTTTTTTTTTGGTGAATTGTCGAGAGAAAGCAGATATTAGAACAGGTGTAGGTATCTTTTATCATGTACCTTTACAAAAATCCATTAGAATGATATATATCATCACCAGGAGAGAGACATTTCTGATACAAGTGAATAATGATGTAAAATGTATAATGGTACGAAAAAGGGAAAAGAACATTATCCAGTGTAACATGCACTGACATGTTGATTTTAGTAAATGCATTATAACGCTTACCAAGATTTTTACCAATCCACATAGAAATTGATTTCACTATTTGAATTTTTAAGAGCAATGAATTACACATATATGTAAGGAAAAAATGCTCATTTCTTTTTTCATTTATTCAGAAAAAAAATTCCTGTCTATTTCGTTGATTTTATTCACAATTAGAAATCAAACTTTCTTGGTAGATTCTTGTATTTGCATTCGGCATCAACAATATGTTTTTTCAGAAAATAAAACCTGACTATTTTACAAGTCCTGCTCAGAACTAATGTACATGTTGTAAGCATGCTGTGGTAATCATTTGTGGTCTTACTTCTTGCTTTTAATCAAAGAACTACTTCTTATAAATTGTTCTGCTTGTAGGATGTGCATTAGTGTTTGCAATCTTCCTTCAAATTGTGCTTTTCACATGACCAGAAATTATTTGATAATTCAACAATATATGAACAAGAGCACTGGATATACAACAGTGCACTTGGTTATTTTTCACATATATTTTGTTATTCTGAATATATATCATACACTAAATGCTCGTTTCTAGGAATGACAGGAATTTATTTTCACAAAGTAAAAACTAGTGTTTTTGCATACATTTGATGTTGACACATACGTACCATATTTTCACTTTGAATCAAAAGTGGAATACTTTTTGGCATTTTAAGATTTAAAAAACAAAAACAAACAAAAAAAAATTTTCTTGACATATTTGGTGTTTTATGATATCTTGAAGGAAACCCTTGATATTATGTTAGATGTAATTGTATTTAATGGGAGTAACTATTCATGTTTGTAAATTTATTAATATTAGATATATTATATTTAGTAGAGTAGAGGTCAAAACAATTTCATCTTCTGGAAATCTAAAAAAAGAAAAACAAAAGTGGAGAAGGGGAAGAAATAACTCACATTATATACAATTTTAACATAGTAACTTTTAATTTTGACATAAAATATCCTAGTTTTGTAATATTTTGGGTTATATCATGTATATGATTTGCAGGTAAAAATGATTTCTGCTGCAGTTTTGACTTTAAAATTTTGTATCACATGTATGTAATTAAAAACTGTTCTCAAACTTTACTTTTGAATAGAAATGTGGTCATTTTTGTATAACAAGCATTTATGTGTGGAAGATTGTGATAGTGGCTTGCAATGTATCAATAATGCAATGTGTAATGAAATATGCAAGAGAGAAAGAAGGGGAAATATTTGAGAGAGAGAGAGAACATGAATTGTTTAGGATGATTTAACTTGTATCTGTACACTTCCAAAATTGTGTACTAATGGAGTTCATAAGAGGATGAAGGTATTAGAGAGCGAGTGAGCGAGAGAGGAGAGGAGATCCCCCCCCCCCCCACTCAGGAGGTCAACCATACACGTATGCTTGTTCCAGATTTTTAGAGATACCCTATCAGTCGGGGATGCCGTGTCAAAATGACCCCTGTTAGAGGCTTTTTGAGGGGAAGTTGCATCACAATTACCCCCCCCCCCCCCCCCATTACAGACTTTTGGAAGGGGAGCCAGCAAAATGACCCCTTTTACACAGGTTTTTAGACCAATTCAGCCCATATTTCAGGATTTGTCCTCAAAGAATTGAAAACTATCCCCAATTGAAAATAAGTCAGGGGAAAAAATGCCAAAAGACCCCTATTTCAATGATATCTTGAGGATTATATTATGTACCCCTTTCCGGAGAAATCAGGAACAAGCATACGTGTATGGTTGACCTCTGAGTGGGGGGCCAGGAGAGAGATGGAGAGCAAAATTATTTTTGCGCAGGTATAGGAGTTAGCATTGCTTACAAGAACCACTACATGAAGGGCAAGAGAAGAAATTTATATTGATACATGTTAATCTGATTTTTACCTAATCATACCTTATCGTAAATGATATTAAAAATAATGTACATTTATGTAGTGCTTTACATATAAATTTCAATGTGCTTAATAGACGCTCATACTCATTCTTTCTCTTACATCTTTCATCTCTTCTTTTTCCATATTTTGTTCTATCTGTGGTCAATTCTAGCAATGGACATGCCATTTAAATAGATTTTGGCTACTAAAATCATAAAACAGATAAACTAAATAAAACATTTTGTATTTAATTGTACTATATTTGTTATAGTGTTTTAAACAATAAAAATCTCCATTAATGTCATGTCCATTGGGCTTGAATTTGACCCTTGTCATACATTTTGATTAATCCCTGGTTGCACATACACAGTACAGCACTTTGTGAATAAATAGTAAATTGCTTTAAATCCGTACTGCTTTTTTCATAGAAATATATTTGTATTAAAGTTAACATTGAATAAATGTTCCTTCTTTAATATAAAGAGATAACACATTAAACCATTTTTTAAACAGAACATGTTTTGGAGTAACCTCCATCATTAACCTAAATCACAAACAGAAATTTACTCACATATTCAAGAACATGATATAATATAGGATGTCGAACACCAGCTATTAAAACATCATTTAAAACAAGATGAATCCTCGACCGCGCGCGGTCGAAATATATGCCTCCGCCATTGCCAGATCAGAAAAATATCTCACATTCATCTATTCATTTTGCTTTATAGAATGACATTTTTTACCTTGACCTTTGACCTTGTGACCCCAAACCTAATCAGACCATATTCCTCTAGTGATAGATACTACCCTTAAATTTGAAGTTTATATCTTAATTGGTTCCCAAGATATTGCGATGACAAACTCAATACATGGATTTTCACATCTTGACCTCTGTGACCCTTGACCTTTGACCTATATAATCCATAATCTAACAGATCATCTTCCTATAGCGATAAATACTACACTTAAGTTTGAAGCTCATATCTCAAATGGTTCTTGAGATATTGCGATAACGAGCTCAAAACATAGAATTTCACTATTTTTGACCTCCGTGACCTTGACCTTTGACCTACATACTCCAAAATCTAATCAGATCATCTTCTTATGGTGGTACATACTATCCCCAAGTTTGAAGTTGATATCTCAAATGGTTCTTGAGATATCGCGATAACGAACTCAAAACATAGAATTTCACTATTTTTGACCTCCGTGACCTTGACCTTTGACCTACATACTCCAAAATCTAATCAGATCATCTTCTTATCGTGGTACATACTATCCCTAAGTTTGAAGTTGATATCTCAAATGGTTCTTGAGATATCGCGATAACGAACTCAAAACATAGAATTTCACTATTTTTGACCTCCATGACCTTGACCTTTGACCTACATACTCTAAAATCTAATCAGATCATCTTCCTATGGTGATAAATACTATCCCCAAGTTTGAAGTTGATCACTCAAATGGTTCTTGAGATATCGCAATAACGAGCAAGCGGGATGTGCGGACGGACGTACGGACGGACAACCCGAAAACATGATGCCTCCGGCACCACCTTCGGTGGCGGAGGCATAAAAATAACAGATTCCCAAAATGATACGGTTGCATATAACTCAGAGCTCTACAATGCAAATCAAGAAAAAAATATCACGTAGAAGAACATAATTACAACAAAACATAACCGATTGTAAATAACAAAAATACAAATGTTGCACTAGACTGTCTCCCAGCCATGACAAGCATTAAATGAGAAGTTCACCCAGGAATTGTATTACTTTTAAAAAATTCAGAAAAATAAAAAGACAAATATGAGTGAAAGTTTCAAGAAAATAAAAAAATAGCTACAAAAAGTTACAAATATTTTAAGTTTTGATTCTGTGACGTCACGTGTGAGCAGCTCTCACATGTGTTGTGTATGTAAATTCCTTAAATTTGTCCTTTTTCATGGTCCTTGATAAAGGAATTGGTCAATTTGATAGAGGCATGTATATGATTGAACAGAGGTATGATCAAAATATCGACTGCAAAGGTGAAATAATTAATGTAGTTTTGAAAAAAATGACACTTCATGGAATTTACATTACATAACACCTAGGAGAGCAGCTCGCACGTGACGTCACAGAATCAAAACTTTGAATAATTTCCTTCAAACCTTCACTCATATTTTTCTTTTATTTTTCTGCATTTTTTACAACTTAATTAAACCCAGGTTGAACTTTCCCTTTAAGTAAAACCTAAACTCTATAAATAAGTACCTGTTCTCTTTACTCATCAGCAGACGCTGTATCAGGTATGTTCAAGGTCTCTGTAGTATAAAGAGTAGAACAACACAGTCCAAATATTATAATCCTCTAATCTACTCATTGTTACAGCAGCAATATTATTATAGTCTCTCAAATTCATAAAATCTTAAAAATCTAATATAAACATGAAAGGCTAGCTTCCACTATTGAGATAATGATAACAAGAAAATACAACTGTATAAAAGCAATATATAAATAAGTAAAACACAACTCTCATAACCTACAATAATAGTCTCATAAAACTACAAGTATAAGATTTAAAAATATAGTTTGAACAGTAACTGCCAAGTTGCAACATAGAAATGATAATATCAAGAAACTACAACAATATTTAAAATCTTTGTAAAAAAAAAATATTAAAAAAATTGTTTGTTTGTTTGTAGGCTATTGTATGGTGAGACCAGTTCTTTAATATATCTATTAAAATAACAAATGGATATTCATAAAACTCTTTTAATCCTAAGTCAAGAGACAAATTAACTACCTTGACAACCAGATTTGGTGGGAAGGTAATATACAAAATTAAATGATTGCTCATGAGGAAGACTGCGAGTCTGAGGGTATTGTGCATTCTAGTAGAGATTTTGATAGGAGAAATTGAAAGCAAGACAAAGCCGTGATATGCCAGACAGAACTTCAGTGTCACATGATGTAATTTTGACCAAGCAGTGATTAGAAGCTCAGTATGAGGTATAAGGCTATCCCTATATCTTAGTATAAAAATGAAGCCTGGGGGGTGTTTCACAAAGAGTTAAGTAGACTTAAAAATCGCACTTAAATTGTTAGGTTGGTGTGTTATATTATGCATCACCTTACTGGATTGACCATGCTCAGGGGATGCGCGCCATTGTGAAATTTATCAATCAAATTGCGCGTAGAAGTTAAGTGCAACTTTAAGTCTACTTAACTGTTTGTGAAACACCCCCTGGACAAATTATTGCAGGAGCATATGTCCTGTCACCATGACACCTTTAAGACAAGATGCATAATGTATTTTAATGATGAACAAAACACAAATTCATATTTGTTTTGATTTTTCAAGCCAACATGCCTGAAGCCATATTTCATCCAGGCTATTTCTCATTCCAACTTCACAAAATGCTCAAGGCACTGAAGTAAATGACAAAATATACAATATCTAAAATAATAAAGTATTTAGGTAAATCACATGAAAGCTGACCTGTGTAATTTCTTAAAACATGATCAGTTTTTGCTTCATTGAAATGAGTGCAACTTAAAACATTTGACAGCTCATTTGGAATCCTAGCAGGTATAAGTTATGATTACAATGTATGATTAGGCAAATAATCTATATAAAAAAAAAACAACAACTGGAATTTCATTCCATGACAAGTAATACTACAAACATGAAGTTACATGTACATGCGTATGTTTGCATACATATGTACAGGTATGATACAAATTACAACATACATGTACATGTATTTACAATTGAGAAGAAATCTCAATGCAATAACTTATTCTAAATTATTTTTGCCATAGAGAATAAGTACAGTGGCTGTAAGAGATGGAATAATGTCAGCATACAAATTTGTTTTATTTCTAGCAGTATTAGCATAGTATGGTACACATATAGAATTCAAATGAAATGATTTATTATCTTTAATCTACATTATAAAATCACACACGCACATGGTCTACTTGTATATGCAGAAAGACATATAGTTTGATAAAGCTATCCCATCAAGTAATTTGTTATCATTTTTTTTTTTTTTTTTTTTTTTTTTTGGAGGGGGGACATCATCATCAAGTCTCAATCTCCATATGGAAAGAGCATAATCAATCACTACTGATGAAATATGAATATGGGACTTTAAAGGAGGATCTAGATATCAGGCTGGAGTTTGTATATTTAGATAAATAGAGTAAAATTTGACAAGCACAACACTGAAAATTTCATCAAAATAGGATAAAACACAGCAAACTTATGAATTCCTCAGATTTTGAATTTTTTTCAGGAAAACAATTCTTGGCATAGTCTCGTGCAGATTCAATGAGCAAAATGATGACGTCACAGCTCCACTACTTCCTTTGTATTTCATTATATGAATTATTATTCAGATTTTCTGCTTCAAGAACATAAAAACTGATGACTCCTTGTGGAATGTTTAACCCTTTAGCACCTAAACCGCCCCTCAGCTTACTCACTAAACCGCCCCAAACCGCCCCTGTCTTAAGCACGCTATGGTCAAGATAGTATCAAAAATATGTGATGAAACATGCCCATACTTGTTATGGATTACCATTGTATGTGTGCTGTCCGATTTTGCACAAAAAAGTATGTTTTAAGAGAAATTCTTATTGAAAAAAACCTGATTGAAACTCAGCATAACCCTTTCCTCTAGTGAGTAAACTGACACTTTTCACGCAGTCTCTAGGTGCTAAAGGATTAAGGTTTTCTTCTTCTTCTCAAGTCCTTTTCTCTCATTGTTCTGTTTCATTATATGATTGTACCTGTTTACATTTAGATATCATTGTTTATATATTGTTTCTGAGGGGAACTAGAAACTGAAAGTGAAACCCACTCTGGAATAGACTCTACCAATTAATTACTGAATGCAAGTGATCCCAGTAGATGAATTTGAAAGAGTATTAAGATCAGCTTGGGAGCAGGGGTTGGGAAGAAGAGGGCAAAGGTCATAATTGCTTTTATACTTATTCAATATGAGGGATAGATTTTTTATACACAATGTATGAAAAAATGAAATAAATAGGATTTCATATTATAAAATACAAAAGAAGTAGTACAGCTGTGACATCATCAACCTGCTCATTGAATGTGCATGAGACTATGCCATGGACTGTTTTATACCCCCCCCCCCCCAAAAAAAAAAAAAAAAAAAAAAAAAAAAAAAAAAAATAATAATAATAATAAATAAATAAATAAATAAATAAATAAATTTAAAAAAAAATCAAAACTTAAAAAATGCATAACTTTGTTATTTTTCATCTTATTTTATGTGTAGTGTTTGTTAAATTTTACTTTATTTTTCAAAACATTTCAATTTCGACCTGGAGTCCTCCTTTCAGAAGCATACATGACAAATTTGAATGATCTTGTAAGATTATAATCTTGAGTGAGTTAACACCCACAGATCCAGGATTCAAATACAGGGGGCCAAAAAATTAGAAAAAGAGTGGGTGAAGATGGCAGTTTTCTTAGCTACTCACACCCTAGCTTGGATCCACCACTGGACGAAATGTCGGCCTACAATACACTCTTCCAAAGAATCCAATTACATAAAAAGGTATTAATTGTTAAGCCCTGGATAAATATGTGAACCTTAATCAGTAGAGTTGTCTTTACACTTGTAATAATTAACGTTTGTAATGATTAATTTAGCAATTTTGGTTGTACAAGGGCTTATGCTAAAGTGTTGCGTTGTGGCGCGGCGCGGCGCGTTAAAAAATGGAAATAATCGACAAAAAAAAAACAAGGTGTCTTCAAAGCGTCCTACGAAAAAAGGAAAAGATTCTGGATCGTTTTTGTGAAATTTTTGGAAATGATTATCATTTTTCGGACTCGAGACTTTAGCATAAAGCCCTTGTGTGGGGTTAGTGGCATGTGTGTGTGTGCTCATTGGTGGTGTCGTGCTCGTGAATGCTCGATACAATCGCATATAAGTATGTAAGTCGAGTCGAAAAAATAATCACAAAAGATAAGCAGATACCTGCAATGTGACTAATTAGTTCCAAACGATTGCATATGGATTTTACCTAACACTTAAGCGTCAACCCCTTCTAACACACTGCGCGGCGCTAATAAAAGCTGCAAAACGGTACAATTTTCCTCTTGTTTCAACCATATCTTTTGACCCGATGGGCCTAGTTCACCAACGGAAAAAGTATTAGAAAATGTAACTCTTCTTCGTTTATGGTGATATAAAATCACGATTTTTTTTTTCTCTCTCAGCTACCGTCATTTTTTGTTTGAATTTCATCAATTTTGTCAAAGTTTCTATGGTATTGAACTTTTTTGACTGAATGCTTCCGGCTTTATCAGTAAGTTTCTTGCCGGGAGTGGGCTATTTTTCACCAACGAAAAAGATTTAAGTTATTCAGCTCATTCTGAAAATGTTTGATATTTAAATTATTCTTATTGGATGAAAAAAAAAGCACCGTCATTTTTTACTCAAAAGATCAAACCAATTGATGCCTACGTCTGATTTGGGGAACTTGGCTATAGCGAGCCAGGCCGGCTACGGGTCGTCCATTCTTGCTCAGGGGAAATCAAGGGTTTTTTTAATTCTGTGGATCACTGCGGTATCGAGATTGAATTAGAAAAAGAAGAAAAGAGGCGACGTACTGATTTTTCGTAAATAATCACGCAGTCAGGTAGCGATGAGATTTTCCTTGACAAAAAATGACAAGAAAACAATGTCTGCTGAAAATAAAAAAACGGTCTCAATAAATCGCCGTACGTGTCCCTCCCACTAAGCCCAAACGCCGTGTCACCCCCTTGCTCTAAATAGAACAGTCGCCTACCTATCGTGATCCCGGCCGGCCAATCAGATTCAACCGCACAGCTGACCGGACATTGTACGCGTAGTCGTTCTGTGTATGCGCACAGCTATACCGGGCTGATTAAAAGCGTCAAATTAGGTGAAAGAAATCGGGGGTCACAAAATCATGTGAAAAAAGTTTGGTCGATGCTGTTTACGGCTATCGCAGCAATCAGAAATCGCGATGGGCTAGACCTGGTCCACTCCTGGTCCTGGTCCACGTTCACATGGTTTAAATTGCGAATTTCAATGAAATTCCTGGTCCTGGTCCTGGTCCACAGAATCAGGGGGCGCCTTAGTACTCACATAATGCCAGCAACAGAAATTCGTGATGGGCTAGTCCTGGTCCACTCCTGGTCCCGGTCCACGTTCACATTGTTTTAATTGCGAATTTCAATGAAATTCCGGGTCCTGGTCCTGGTCCTGGTCCACAGAATCAGGGGGCCGGCCTTTGTACTCACACAATGACAGCTCCTAAATTCTTTTGTCTTGGAAGAACTTGAATCCGCCCATGACTTGGGCTCATTTCCTAAAATTTCACAAAAATCGATTCAGAATCTTTTCCTTTTTTGTAGGACGCTTTCAAGACACCTTATTTTTTTTTCGTCGATTATTTCCATTTTTCAGCGCGCCGCGCCGCGCCACAACGCTTCACTTTAGCATAAGCCTGTACAAGTTTATTGCAAACATCCGACATAAGAATAATCTCCATATAAAAGTGCTGTACATGATTGGTATAAATGCATATAACATTTTTACGCTATATAATTTGATCATAATTTAAAGTACTGCAATCATTATACCTTGAGTACTGATCAATAATCACAATGATTTTGTCACAAGTACAAAATTTAGCAGAATATACATGTGGTCATATTCAATCTAAGTGGGACATTTAGCTAAAATTTCAATGCGGTGCTGTGCCTTTGAAAATGCAAATTAGGATCTGAAATCAACACAAAGGCTTCTTTACAATACAACCAATTATTTAAGTTCAAATATTATGTGATCCAGTTTTATTTCACTGAATAATTGATCAAACAGGAATTTGCACATACGGGACTATGGTGCCTTAAATGCCTCTTATTCTTATTTCTAGTCACTTTTGTCAGATTTTTTGCTTAAAGTAATTATCATGGGCTACTATAACATCGCATGTACACACAGGTAATTTCGATATAGTTATATTTACTTGAAATGTTGCATTTAAGGCACTGGTCGTGTCACTCATGACACACAGAGGTGGACCATTTCCACAGAGAAGGAAAGATTGATAAGGAAAATAAATGTCAGAGCGGTAAACTATTCATGTACACATACCAGCACTTACGGTACCGTTAGAGATCTACTTGGGCACAGATCCAACCAGAACCAATTATGGTCAGAAACCTATGTCTTTTTTATGTCGTGTCACTCATGCACGCACTGTTTTTTAATCATAATTTCCAGGACCACTTGTAAAATTCAAATCCAACTGGTAAGGACACATGCCACTCCTACATTATACATGATATGGTAGTCATGATCCATTCATAACCTACAAGTGCGAAGATACCGGTAAGCTCTTATCAGTCAAAATGTCGTGTCACTCACATTTGAATATGACCCTGTATATATTTTTTCCTTAAGCAAAAAAGGCATCAAGCATGCCACAGAAGGCACATATTTTACCATAATGTAAGAATGCTTTGATTGAAATTACTTCAAAGCATAATTACTTCAAAGTATAATTACTTCAAAGTATTTCTCTTAATCTCAATCATATCAAGGAATATTTCAACCTGCCTTCTAGCTTTTCAGATATTCTCTATATTATGCATGTTTCTGTTCATGTTTCACAAACTTAACATGTGACCCCACTGTTTTTATTTAGCAAGAGCTTGGAAAGGAATGGACATCTGCACTATCTTGATTACAGGACAGATTTAAAACAGAATACTGAAAATTTGTCAATCAGCATTGACAATTCGTGAAATCCGTTCTAGGACACCCCTGGAGATCAACTCCCACCTGTAAAGGAGTTGCCCTCCGTGGGAGCTAATGTATCATCTAGGGGAGTTGTCCTCCGGGCTGAGCTGTTCTTCAAGGGAGTTGTCCTTCGGGGGAGCTGTTCTCTCGGGAGTTGTTCCTTGGCTGAGCTGTTCCCTCAAGGGAGTTGTCCTTCAAGGCAGTTGTCCTCCTGGTGAGCTGTTCTTCAAGGGAGTTTTCCTTTGGGGAAGTTATCCTACAAGAGAGTTGTCCTTTAGGTGAGTTGTTCTTTGAGGGAGTTGTCCTCTGGGTGAGCTATTCTTCGGGAGAGCTGTCCTCCGCGATGCAGTTTTCCAAGTGAGCTGTTGTCCCAGGGAAACGTTATTCGATACCCAGAATTTAAGATCACTTTTAAAGTACGGTTTAATGATACCATTTGTTGAAGACAGCTTGAGAATATACAGAGTGTACCCTGAATGCATGAACCAAGTCCCCTGAGTCACTTTGCACTGAAAAGTTGGGAAATGGTGATGGAGGTAATGGTTATGTATTCATACATTGCATCCATGTACATGTACAAGTAAGCTGTATTTTACTGTTGTCCTGAAGAGGAGTGCTGTGCAAGTTGGCCTGGAGATGACGATGGCTGTACAAGGCGGCCAGGGGGTGACGATAGTTGCGCAAGGTGGCCACTGGATGAAGATGGTTGCACAAGGTGGCCAAGAGATGACAATGGCTGTACAGGGTCCACAGGAGATGAAGACCGCTGTGCCGGAACTTGCCCTGTAGACTTCTGCAATCCTGAAAATACCAAAGTTTAGGGAAAGTTAAAAAAATGTAAACTGTTACATGTATCCATATATATGAGGTGTTTTTATTGTATGTATATTTCTTGCATTTACTATAGGCACTCATTATTCATTTTTGTAGAGGTCGGGTCATAATCATCATATCCCATTTGTGGGATTTGTGTGAAATGTGAGACTGAAATGAATATAGATCTTTATATTCCATATTCTGCTGATATATATGATGTATAAACGGGTACAGCCCACAAGACCGACACCCATGAGACCGACGGCCCACTAAACCGACGACCCACGAGTCCGACAGTAAAGTAAAGAGGCCAACGAGATCGACTATAAACAATTTAGGCCCACAAGACCGACAGCCCACTAGACCGACACTAGATCAAACAGGCCCACGAGACCGACACTACAGTGATATGACCCAAGAGTCAGAAAAGGGACGTCTAAAAGGCAAGAAAGGGGTGGAAAAAAAAGAGAGAAAGACATGGCAAGGGCCGAGAAGTCAAAAAAAAAATTAAAAATAGGTGGAAGGGCAACAGAGAGATAATGAAATCAAAGAACTAAGGAGGCAGGTGACCAACGGTAGGTTTGAACAATCCATAGGCTTTGGAAGATTTTCAGGAGGGTGGGTGGGGGGGGGGGGCTCAATTTGTACCAACTATTTCGGGAAAGTTTCATTACCCCCCCCCCCCCCTCTCCCCTCCCCCACGTTGACAGAGGTTTGTGAAAAAGAAGAAGAGGAAAATAAATTGTAGACCTAATCAAGCTTAGATGTTTACGATGTAAAACAATTCTATAAAGACCTTGTATTTTATTTACTTATTTGTGTGTGTGCTTTATCATTTCTTTATGAATGTTGATATGCGAGCGCGAATAGCGAGCTAGGAAAAATTAAATCATATTGGGAGCCTAATTTTTTTATATCAACTTGAAAATGGTGCTATTTCAAGCGTTTTTGTTTTTGTTGTTTTTTTAGGGGGGAGGTCCGGGGTCGCCGGGGGGGGGGGGGGGGGTCAATACAACCTCCTGTTACGTACCTGCCTCCTTATGGTTCTTTGCTTCTAGTCTCTGTTGCCCTTCCCCACCCTTTTTTGTTACTTCCCCTTGTAATTTCCTCCCTCCCTCTTTTCTCCCCCTTTTTTTTGCCTTTTAGATGTCCCTTTGCCTACCCGATAAGGGGGGGGGGGTGGGCATGGCCTCGTGCCCCGAAGATACCCCTGGATATTCGCTTGTTTCGTTTTCATGGGCCTAATTGAAGAAACGTCTGACTCGTGGGTATATGTAGCGTCGGTCTCGTGGGCTGTTTTGCTCTACCGTCGGTGTCGTGGGCATTATTTGCGAATTTTCTGTCTCGTGGGTCATATTATTGTGGTGTCGGTCTCGTGGACCTGTTTGATCTAGTGTCGGTCTAATGGGTCTTTATTTGCTGGCGTCGGTCTAATAGGCCTTTTTTGTCTTGTGTCGGACTTGTGGGCCGTCGGTCTCGTGGGTGTCGGTCTTGTGGGATGACCCCGTATAAACACAGGATAAGACAATTATATATGCTCACACAATAATTTTTTGTGACATAAGCTGTAGGCCTATAGGGCCAACCCGAAATATGCGTATCCAAAATTTATGGAGAAAAGCTACAAAGGTGAACGCATCCTTGAGAGTCTCATAATAAAATTAATCAACTTAAATGTGTCATTAATTTTTATTTCATGACACAGACAGAGTAACTCATATTGTATTCAGTGAAACCAAACTTATACATGTGCTGACATGGATGACTGAGTACTTCAGTTTTGTAAGCCTTCCCGAGTCCATTCCTAAGGGACAAAAAGACTATTGGAATGCAAGGGTTGCTTTTTCCAAAACTTGGTGCAAGGCAATCTTGACACTTCTCAGCACAGGTATGAATTTGTATCATCGAACAGAATTGGAGTTACTGGTACTCTTTGTCCAGAAATAAACATGAAGGTCAAAGAAGTTTACAATTTTAATATGAAGCTCTCAAAGTTGTGTTTACTTTTTTCTGGGACCAACCATATAATGAAAAATAAGCAACCATAAATCGTAATTTTGAAAAAGTTGAAATAATATTTAAATGAATTTAATTTCTGGAATTCTTACTCTCTACCAGCCAATCAGCTGCAAGGTTATTCCCAATCTTCCTGAGACACTGTTCCAACTCTTTAAAGTGTTCCTCAGTCAGGACGTCAGCAGAAATATTACTTTTCCACACCAGAAGCATTTCGTAAATAGCATTAGCTATACACCGGGGATTATCAAATCGGATATGCATGATGGTAACGGTGCTCACGCCTAATCGTGCCCCAAGTGGTGATAAATCATTAGGCAAGATTTCCCTTGCTAACTCAGAGAAAACTACATTATCCGTCTCTGAATTTGCATCGTGGTCTTCATCATCTCTGACTTCTTCCATCTCCCTGCTCTCAGAGTCTAACCTTCCTACAGCACCCATCCCTTCATCTGTGTCCATACCTCCCTCAAAAGTTTCTGATTCATCTTCTCCTAAGATGAAGTTTACTTCCTCTCTGTCCTGTTTCTCAGTTGCTTCCACATCCTTTGTCTGGAAATGACAAAATGAAAATGAGTCAAACAAATAATATACAGGGGCTGCGGAGCGTTTTTGAAAGTGGAGGGGCTGAGCCGAAAGTGGGGGGGGGGGGGGGGGGGGGCGCTGACAGGCTGAGAATCACAAACCTATGGTAATTTGTGTGTTTTTGAACACGTTTGCTGAAAAAGGTGGGGGCTGAACCCCCCAGCAACCTCCCGGCTTCACACAATGAACTTACCGGAACCATGCGTAAACATAATAGAGCCGCTTTTGTCCCCAGACAATTGGGCCCTCGAAATGCATTCAATTCTATTTTCTTGGATCCGCGCCTGTGAGCTAATGAGTTCTGATTTTCGCTAAGAATTTCTTCAGCCCTGATAATTGCCCTGAATATAGGCCTAAGGATAATCAATAATAATTCAAATTTTACACAATCAATCAGTGGTACATAAAAAGTATGTCTTTTGTATCGACTGCCTCTAAATCTTATTGGCAATTGGCAGGATTACTACAACATGTATCTTTCAGTAACTTTCTATCACATTACCTAAATTTTTGTTGTTAATTAGTTTTATTCTCACCTGACTTGTTAATGTAAAGGATTGAGCTTCCTGGCTCCAGGAAGAACATGCAGCTATTGAAGTGGTAGAAAATAAAGTGGTGCTCTCCTGTCCTTCAAGAGCTATTGAGCTTGATGAGGAAAATTTGTTGACCGAGTGCATCCTTTTGAATTTCAGTTCTAAATCTTTGTAGGTCTGAACCCTTGGTAGATCAGCCCTGGTGCATCTTGTCAGTTCTTCTTCAATTTCATACAAGGAGTTTTCTTTTTGCGCTGTTGACACTACTGTTTCTGATGAACATTCTAGAGCATATATTTTGTTCTCCTCTTGTTCTAGACACTTTGCCATGCCTTGTGCACGCCTAACAAAGTCATTTCTTTGTTGGATTACTGATGATCTCCTCCTCTCCCTATCTTCCTCGATAGAAAATAACTTTTCTTCGCATGTTTCAAGAACCTGTTGCTTCATCTTTTGAAGATGCTCCATCATGGATTTCACATGTTTTCCTCTGTCTTGAAGGTTTCCTCTAAGTTCCGATATTGTCTCTTTTTGAGACTTCGCACATCCAATAGCATGGCCACTTCCAGAGTGTTCAGAAGCCACACATTGTGCACAAACACTCTGCCTGCATAGCTTGCACACAAAGTCAAGGGTGAAACCGCTGTGCTTCGAACAGGTATCTGTCTTAGGGGACTGTTCCCCTGTTAAATCTGCACCAATGTTGCTTGCCATTCTCTTGAATAAAGTATTACAAAACCATACTAAAAAGTGGTTATGTCCATGATTTCATAAGCTGTATGGATTACAAGTCTGCAAACTGAAGGATTGAATGGAAACCCAGCTAGATCATTGCAGAAACTCAGCTCAATGTCATTTGCAAATATCATCGGGTTTAAGCACGAGGGTGTCATCCGTTAGGCCTTCAGTAATCTGTTGGTAAAAATATTGATTCTTTTATTAAACAGACATAAAAATACAAGTTAGGACTACAAACAGCTCACAATACAATAATCAGTCCTCAAAATCAAGTTAAGTTAAATATGAATATGGCTTGTATATCATTATATCAAGATTCTGAAAATTTAAAACAATGTTTAATGTTTTAGTTATACAATAATAATTCAAGGTACAAATGAATTGCATGCATAAACTATGATTGATATGTTTAAAATTCTCTTTTCTTGGTTTCGTCTTGAATTGTCTAACAGATGCTTATTCCCGAGTGTCTAACCCTGGCCCTGCTTTTGTAGCTGACCCCTGACACAACAGCGCAGTCGGCCGGTTGCTGTGGAGAGTCTGTAGATATACCATCATTTGCAAAAGTTTAAGACCACCCTAAATTTTTGGGGTATTATGTTCAATGAGCATTATTCTTTTGTTCCATTGAAATATTATGTAACATGTTTTCCTGTCATGGTTCATGGGATGAGATTAATGGTTTAAGCTTATTTCCATGAATGTCTTTGCCTCAGAAGGTCTTCATCTGGCACTTTGTCTCTTATCCAGGATGGGAAAAAAAAACAAGAGTCTAAGTCAGGTTCAGAGGGTTAAAATAGTAACCCTTTTCCAAGAAGGCTACTCTAAACGCAAGATTAGTGAGAAGACTGGGTGTAGCAAGACTGTCGTCCACAATGCCATTCACAAATTTCGAAACGATGGCTCATTTTCCGACCGGAAGAGGAGTGGTCGTCCAAGAAAAACAAAGCGTTGCGAGGACAACATGATGAAGAGGATTGTTGGAAGAGACTGTTCCATTTCCCGTCGTGACATCAAGGCCGAGCTGCAGTCTACTGGTATTACAGTCAGTAAGAGTACCATTTCTCGCCGTTTGAGCAAGGAATTTGGGCTAAAAGAATAATGCTCATTGAACATAATACCCCCAAAATTTAGGGTGGTCTTAAACTTTTGCAAATGATGGTAGAGTACCGAAGTCTTGACGTCATAATCGCCCATCGCACTAGTTCTAAACAAAAAAGAATGCAGCTAGTCCAGCAACGGGCTAGACTCGGGCACATACACAAACAGGTTTCGGTGCAATGGTGTCGCTATAGTATTGTTAAACACCATGACAACACGACCTTCATGACATCACACTTCGGTCCTCTACTGTAAACTGTAATTTTTTTTTTGCTGAGCTGCCCACCTTCTTCTTCTTTTTCCTCCGCCTCTTTCGCAGATCACATCTAGATCGAGTTATGCACTGTCTTCCGCGGGCTATCGCTAGAGTAGGCCTGCCTCAATCTACATCACATCAAACATTCCAAAGGACAGATATCAACTCATAGGATACTATACAAAGTATTGACCTAGTAGTGAAAGTAGGACCATGGCCTGGCCCTGGGTGGCAGGTTTTGTGTCTTGGTAAATTGGTTTTTCCCAAATTTTTTTTCCTTCTTTTTGCAACAGATATCAACTCTAAATTAAAGCCCTCCTATATTTCCATGTATTTATATTTATCAGAGAATAGGTTTCCAATAAATTTGAATTCACGTGACTATCTTGAAAAAAAAAAAAAAAAAAAAAAAAGGACTCCCGATTTTTTGCCGATTGTGAAAAACCGTAAGGGAAAGCAATAGTCTTCACACTAAAATCTCGCCACATACAGTCCCGACATGGTTCTGCTGGTAGCGCAGCGGGCAGATATCCAGATAAAAATTGTGTCCAAAGGAAATGATCTCATTAGAAAACTACCTAACATCAAACAGCAACTTTAGAACCTAGTAATACCTCGTTTACAAGCCATGTTATTAATTGGTCCGTCGTCAAAATACTCACACAAATAGGCACTCTGCTCCGGTCACGCAAATTGTATGAGACTGCATGCTGGACATGCTTGGACTCTTGGAGTAATTGTGTATGATAATCGGGAATTCCCCGATTCGGTAGGGTCCCGATTAGTATACTACCGGTACCGTACCGGTAGTCTACTGTTCCAGGAGTATCTTCTTTTAGAATATGAAATTTTGTTCGCGCGTGTATACTTTTGTCTTAAATTGACCATTTTAACTATCTTAAAATTCTATCATAGTACGAAAATATTAATAATGATAACTAAACACAACACAAAAATTAAGTTTCCCCTAAATCAAATGGTAATTTTTTTTTTTTTTTAGGAGTTGAAAAATTAAATTGTAACGTTCGACTAGATCTACAAACAAGAAAGCAGGTACGGTATACGGTTCAATACAATATGAGCTCGGTCAAACAAGGAGTGTCTTTAGCTAGTTCAATGTTTATTAAGTTCACGTAGCAAATGCAAGCCAACGGACTGACGAATAATAAGCTCTCTGGTTTTCATGGTTTTTAGAGAGTGTAACAACCCGGTATTATGGTGTATTACTATACCGTAATTGAAGCAGTGCGATGACGCCCAAGTTAGTTAACGTGCGGGTGAAGTTGACCAGCGGTCGCATTGTTTGCTTCCCCGTAGCTCCGGGGACGACAACCCACCAACTCTGCCAGAAGGTTGCTGAGGAGGAAAGGGTTGATGCCTTTGACGATGATGGCGGTACAGTTCCTAGTGAAGCCCCGTTCGTCTGTATCAAATTTGAAGACAAAATCCTGCAAAGGTCTAAAACAATTGCAGACTATGGCATAACGGAGCAGATGGTACTGAGAGTAATGGTCATGATGAAATCGGCCATCTTTGTCTACTTGGTTCTAAGTGACCCAGAAGAAGAATTATCATGTGGACTCGACAATATCTCTGACCTGTCAGAACTCAAGCACAAAGTTTTTCGAGCAAGACCAAGGTTGTTTCCTAAGCAGATTACTTTTCATATTGGTGACATGCAGCTGAACTTGAAGAATTTTGCGTATGAGGTATGTCTGGAAGATGGAGAGAAGATTCGAGTGAGGGTACCAGATGATGAGGTGCTATCCTACGAACATATAGCAGGACTGATAGAACATGCTGAATGTGCATACCCCTTTGGTTCTGGTTTGACGTCCATGAAGAAGATTGATGTCGTTATCTCCCTCAGCCTAGTGTGCATCTCTGAAGATCTTCTGTCTCTTATTCAGAAGGAGTTAGAAGGAGCTCTTAGCCGACTACAGTGTGACATTCCCGATATAAGGATAGGTTTTATGGTGTATGGTATTGATTATACACTAATGGTGCATGACCTATCATCCGACCTCACTAAGATGGCAGAGTTTGTGAAGACACTTGTTCCTGTCTACACAACAGTTTGCAACTATGAATGGGTGTTGCGTAATGCTTGCGGACTTTCTTGGAGAGCTGATGCTCAGAAGATCTTGATTTTGGTTGGTCATACCACCGTCTTTCATCCAAAAACCTATCCTCAACTGAATATGGACAGGGAAGCTGAGACAGCTGAGCTATGTGATAAGGGTGTTAGGGTACATTTCATACAATTACTGGATACTAGGCAGCAACTTGATTTTTTCTCGATGACCCAGTCGACAGGAGGCATATTGTTCCAGTTCTTTGACTATTTTTCAGTCGTTGACATCATCTTGTTGGTGTGCTACAGAGAATGTGGGGCAGACCTGCTGCAAGCCTTCATGACAGAATTAAGGGACGAAAGAAGATTTCCAATTGTAAACGAGCCACTTGTATTTCAAGAGATTCCAGAAGCAATGGATCCCCTTAACATGTTAGCCGGGTTACATGTATGTCGAGAGCTGCGATTGGCCATGATGCCAGATGAAATTGGTACATGTATGCCTGCAGATTCCAGCCCCTTGCAACCATGGCTGAAACATCCGGCGGGGTTCAATGTTGCTCATGGATGGTCGGACACCAGTCTATTCCCAAGAGAACTTCGCCAATGCACATCCACCTGGTACGATATATTTCCTTCGAGAAGGAGGAGGAAGTGTTGCACAATCATATGAACGCTTCATAAATTGAGCCAACTACAGCATGCTGTAGTTACAACGAGCACAAACCAAAGTAAGAACAGGGTGAATTGATGCATTGTTATATTTATCACAGTGCTGGGGGAGGGGGGGGGGGGTGGATGGTGGAAGGAGGCCTTGTTCCTCCCCCCCCCCCCAAAAAAAAAAGGGCCTACATACAACCATTATGGGTCACTTGTAATGTGCATATAGATATCAATTCTTTCATATTTAGCTTCTTTTAAAATTCTCATACATGCCTTGACATTGTCTCATTTAGCTTATTGTAATTGACTCTTATATGGCCTTCCTAAGAGATCTAAGGGTGGTATCTCACTTCGCGGAAACTACTTTGAGACAGATTTTGGACTACTTTGAGACTGTTTTGAAACTACTTTGAGACGGTTTTGAAAAGTTCTACTTTGAGACGGTTTTGAAACTGTTTTGAGACGGTTTTGAAACTTGTCGCGGAGACACCTCATCAGTCCCCGCGAGGTTTCATGAGCTGCGGAAACTACTTTTAGACGTTTCTTTGAAACTTCTTTGAGACAGTTTTTGAAAATTGTCGCGGATACGTCTCCGCGACGGAATAAAGTATCGGAGACGACTCTAATACTTTTTATCCGCAAAGTGAGATACCACCCTAACCATATTCAGAGAATTCATGTCAGGAATTAATTTTTTTTTTCATAGATAATTATTTGGAAGCCAGGTGAATTTCATAGCATGAAAGCTACGTTTTTCTCTGACTTCTTTCTGTTTTACATTTTTGGATAACCACAAGTCACTCATAGTTATTTAGAGAATCCCATGTCTTGGCAGCTTGCCAGATACATTCGGATAGATAGGAAAGTGGGTATGGTGGTGTAGGGCTATGCCTATCACCTGTGAGTATTGCTCTATTAATGGGTTTAAATACTCCTGTCTTTTGTTTTGATGGTCAGTATGAGATTCTTGGTATCGATGGCATGATAGGATAGGGAGTCAAAAATTGCTTGGATGAAACATGATGTTCATAGGATTTAAAAAGTAGTTCTACAGTCTGTGTCAAAAAAAATGGTACAGTCAGAAAACATTTTTTTATATTATGAATATTAATTAGAACTTGGTATTGTTTGGCATTTTCATAAAGCAGGATAATCGGACTTTCTTCTGCAATTTTTTTCATCACATTTGGTGCTGTAATTTTTGAGATATGACCAGTTTTTTACGGTCAAGAAAAATCCATTTTCGCACGACGTCCATGCTTTTGTGTAGGTTTCGCATAATGGAACAATAGACGTGCGTAATTTCGATTTGTTCCTCGTCGCACAAAATTTAGCATAACTTTTGTTTTACGAAAGCAAATTATACAGAACAAAGTGCATCAACAAGGAAAATCTTTTGGCTTTAATTTGATACCACAAACACATATTATATTAAAAGATTTCACACCTAAATTATTTTTTCCCCGACTGTACCATTTTTTTGGACACAGACTGTATTTCATAGTGGAGCCTTGAAGAATAACACCACTTTAAGGCATTCTTATGGTTTCAGAAGATTTAGCATCTTGCAGTATTTGCTCTTAGCCAAGTGAGTTGAACTTGAAGGGTGTTTCAGCCAGAAACTTTAAGTACGTTGCTAGCTTTGATTTTGTGAAATTAAATTAAAACACACTGCTGTTATCTTCAGCTATTATCAATTTTAAAGGAATGCATGTTCAAAGCAAATGCTTGCAAAATTCAGTTTGAAGCTCTACATAGGCCCACATGTAAATAATTATTGAGGGCTTTAATATCGAGTAAGGTCTTTTACAAGTTTAGACCATGAAAAAGATAATTGGTTCAGTGTGCCATTACGAGTTTGAGATATGTATGCAATGTCTGAATTATACCAAAGATATTATTGAAATATGAATTTACATGTAGGAAATCTAGAGATGCATGTTTTGGTTGTTTTAGGTTTATACTGTGTGTCCCAGAAAGAACTATACACTTTTGAAATTGCAACCAAATAAGATTTATATGGTTCTTGGAGGGAAAGATTTATATGAAGATAAAGCTGAAAGTTCATGTTCTCAACTATTATTTGATACCAAAATGTCCAAAAATGATGCACGCTTCAATGAGCAATGCCCACTTTTGTGAAGGACACAAAAACGAGGCTGCGCAGGAATTCGCTATGCATTTACCACATGCATATGGGTGGCCAAAAGGGTCAGCATGAATAATGGTGTGAATCAGCTAACAAAGGCAAAATAAACCAAGATAAAACACAACAAACATCAATAATATAATTTTGGAAACAAAAATTTTTGCATAATATTTTGGTTTATTTTGTCTTTGTTAGCCGATTCACGCCATTATTCATGCTGACCCTTTTGGCCGCCCATATGTAGGTGATAAATGAATAGCAAATTCCTGCACAGCCTTGTTTTTGTGTCCTTCACAAAGGTGGGCGTTGCTTATTGAAGCATGCATCTTTTTTGGACTTTTTGGTGTCAAATAATAGTTGAGGATATGAGCTTTATGTACATATATTTTTTCACCTCAAGAACATATATTTCTTATTTGGTAGCCATTTCAAAATGTATAGTTCTTTCTGGGACGCACTGTACATGTATGTGTTCTGTAATGTAGTCATTTAAAGATGGCGGCACTCATGTACACTGTACTTAGGGAGATAACATTGAATTTCACAGATGTGAAGATTTATTTGGGGATTACATGAAATTACTGTTGATAAGATATAAAGTAACAAGGGATTTAACAATGATTTAAACTTACAGTCTTAATTATGCAATGTGAATACCTCTTGTATGTGTACTTGAGATTTATTATAGGTGAGCTATGGACTGGCAAGTGTTATAAACCCCTCCCAAAAAGTTTCGCAAATGGACTTCGGGCCATGATAACTTTTCAGGTACGTTTTATTTATTCCTGATATTCATACCATTGGAAAGATAATTTATTCCCCTTTTTATTCATATCCTATTTGTAATGATTTTGGCATGCTTCAATGCACAGGATATCAGAATATGCAGAAATGTAAAAAGTCAAATGTTGCAAAATGCATTTATCAAAGTGAAGTTCCGCCACTCGACTTTAGGCCCTGATAAACTTTTGGGGTATTTTCTAATTTTTATTGAATTTTATACCATTGTCAAGTAAATTCATTCCTCTTTTTTAATGACACCCTAATTGTAATGAGAGTGATGTTCTTGCATGCACAGATCACCTGAATGTTAGGACAAGTCAGAAGTTAAATTTTGCAAATTGAATGCCTATTGTCAGTATTACTGTCTATTGCCAGCAATAACGATGCATATCACAATTTTTCACTTTTTACTTTGCATTATATTCATGAGTTATGTGCATTCAAACATGATGTTACTATTGCAAAGAGGGCATCAATAAAACGAAGAATAAATGAACTTTTTAATGCTATGAAAATTGATAATGATTAAAAACCCACATTAAAATGTATCAAGGTTCAAAGTAGTGGTACAGAAATTTAAACTGAAAATTAACTTGACAATGGTATAGAATTCAATAAAAATTAGAAAATATCCCCAAAGTTATCAGGACCTAAAGTCAAATTGCGGAACTTCAATGTGATCAATAAAAGTGCATTTTACAACATTTGACTTTTTACTTTTCTCCATATTTTGATATTCTGTGCATTGAACCATGACAAAATCATTACAAATAGGATATCAATAAAAAGGGGAATAAATTATCTTTCCAATGGTATGAATATCAGGAATAACTAAAGCGTACCTGAAGTTATCATGGCCCACAGTCCATTTGCAAAACTTTTTGGGAGGGGTTTAGTATTAAAGTGACTTTGGAGTTAAAGTCAGAGCAATGATTGGTTGAATAACCTTTCTTGGTTGATGTAATGATACTTTTTTAGTTACAAAGTTAGTAATTAGTCATTTGATCCTTTAAAATTTAGCTGGCAAGTAACCCTGCTAGAGCTTCCCGATGTCCTGCAGGTGATATACCAGTAGCCAGTGATGCTGACATTGGGTGTAGATTTTCTTGCATCTTGTACCCACTTTGGCGTGAAACATCGGGATTTTTGTGAAAATAAACTCAGAGATACTCCCCTTAGATAATTGTTCTGTTTAATCAAAGTAAAATTTGAATTTTAGTCCATACATGAAAAAAATAGCTTTTTCAGTCTCACATCACTGAAGCATGAATTTTTAAATAAATGCCATATGATCATTGGCACATGTCCAAAGGTAATAAACATAGCCTAACAAAATGTAATTGAGATGATGTTTAGTGTATAAAATTACTGCAATACCTTATCATAATTCAAAAACGGTCTATTTTTTGTTGTTTTATATGTATGTGTTCATACAACCGTGAATTGTTAGCAAAAGTCGCAATAAACTACCAAAACAGGAATTCCATCATATTTGATCAAATATACCATATAAAATTCACAAAAACTGCAGTTTTTGCCATTTTAACCCAGTGCTCACTCAACCGTGAAATTTGACCATTAACTTATATTGTACACATGTGGCATCTATTTTGACAAGTGTGATGTTGAAAAATTATTTATCCAAAGTTGTGATAATCGGCTTGTGAACTTCAAAAAATGACATCTTTACATTCAACCATTACTCACTGAAGCATGACATGATAATTCTTTTTAAAAATCGGTCGCATGGCAGCTAATAAAATTACCTGCACGGACATATAATTCGATTTTTTTTCCCCAAGTCCTCCTGGGTAAAAAACTATTGATATCTGAAATAGGGGGAACTAACTTTTGTTGTGTTTAGATTTGAAGTATTTGCTGTCGCTAGGAGTAAAATGCTACAGTCACACAAAAACTTACGTATACAGTGCGTCCCAGATAAAAGTATACCCAACTTTGAGAGCCTCATATTAAAATTGTATAACTTATGTGTAATTAATTTTAATTTCATGACAAAAAGTAACTCATATTCTATCTAATGATACCAAAATCATACCGATACTGCTATGGATGACTGAACACTTGAGTGTGTAAAAACATTGGTCAAAGGTGATCTGTACCAAGTTGTCTGAGAAGCAGCCCTTGCTTTCTGATCATTCATTGTTTGTTTGAGGTCAACCTTCCTGAGTCCATTCATGAGGCACAAAGGATTACTGTCTTGATCTTTTGAAATGCAAGGGCTGCTTTTGCTCAAACTTGGGACAGGGCACCTTTTACGCTTGTTTTTTAAAGCCCAACTGCTTAGTCATCCGTCACAACATAGGTATAACTTTGGTATCATTAAAAAGAATATGAGTTGCTCTTTATCATGATATATATTTCAAGGTCACACAAGCTATAATATTTTAATATGCGGCTCTCAAATTTGGGTATACTTTTTTCTGGGACGCACTGTAGTTACGTTTTTGTTGTTTTATCCTTATTTCATCTTCTGTTCTATAATTTCTTGTGTTTTTCTTTGTTTTATTGGATGAACGATAATATCACTATTCCCACTGCTGACTTTGACGGGAAGTCATCAGTGGGGATCCGCGGGGGGGGGGGGGGGGGGGGGGATGAATTTTTGGACGCAACCCGGACTTCAGTCAACGTAAGTGTCTGTGTGCGCTGACTGAACCATTAGTGACGTTGTATTGTTCCCATGAGCTTAATATCTATTTCATTGCAATAATGTTCGATGTTGTAATAAATATGATGTGAATAATTCTAATCGATGTTCTAAACGATGTTGATGGTTCGTTGATCACTGGAAGGAAATATATCTTTTGAATCTGTTTGGGGATAATATATTAATGAATTTATGATCTTATTCTTTCCTATATTGTGATCCTTTGATCTTAAGTGATTCTTTACATTTCTGTATTTGCAGGGCTTTGCTTCGGGCTTTGCTTATAGGGCTTCGTTTAGCTTTGCTTCGTTTTACTCTTGCTCTCTGTTGATGTTAATATTGACTTTGAATGATGACAAAAAGAAGTACATAACTGTATGGAGGAAGTGCCTAAGTCTGCGCACCTAAAATTTGACCTCAATTTCAATAAAATGTAAATTAATATTTTAAGATTCATCAATATTATTCCGTTCTTCATATTCTATTGATCAATGAAGCGAAAAATTTCAAGAATTAATTTACAAGAACAATGTTTTTTTACGATTTTTCGAAGGGCTGTCATTTTGTGTTGCAAAAATGAATAGTGCCCATGTCTGCGCACTAACTCATTTTGCACGCAAATCAAGCGCACGCAAGTTTTTGACTTTCACTTATTGAGAATGGTTGAAATTTTCAGGGTAGCAAATATAACTTGCTGAGAACCATTTTTAATCATTTTTTTTCTCGCAGTTTTTTGTATCAAAATGGATTGTTGGGATTAAGATTGCAGGTTAGGGGTTCAGTTCTATAAAATCCGCTCATTTACGTTGGGTGCGCAGACATGGGCACCGCGCAGACTTGGGCACTCTCACCATACATGTACATCAGGTTGAAGAGTCTTTCTTGGAGTGCTAACCCCCTCTACCCAACCCACGATATTCAAAACACAGCTGCTCGTTCAAGAGATTCAAATAAACTGCGCTGGTTGCCTGTATACAGTGCGTCCCAAAAAGAACTATACTCTTTTTAAATGGCTGCCAAATAAAAAAAGAAAAATGGTTCTTGGGAGAAAGGTTTATATATAGTTTCTTAGTTTCTTAGTTTAGTCCATAGGAAAAAGCTCATATCCTCAACTATCATTATGACACCAAAACATTCCGAAAATAATGCATGCTTTAGTGAGCAATGCCCAATTTTGTAAAGGACACAAAAATTGGCCTGCGCAAGAATTCGCTATTAATTTATCACTTGGTTATGGACCGCCATAGAGGAGTCAAAATCAGTAATGGAATAAATCGGCGAACAATTAAAGCAAAATGAAAACAAAACGGTGAAAAATTGCATTTCTGCATAATATTGATTGTTTATTTCTGACTTTTGGCTTATATTTGACTCTGTTAGCTGATTTATTCCAAAATAAAAAAAGGGGTAAGGTTCAGTAGGTCAATCAGGTCGGTCGTCCCTTTTTTCCTCTTTTTTTTCCCCCCGGGGAGGGGGGCTTGGATCTGTGACTGTAGAATGCATTCCAATGGATATCGGTCGTTCATGGCATCGGCTCCTTCACTTTGGAATTTTCTTTCCCCGACAATAGGCCAGTTTACCAAGATATT
>CALNVZ010002974.1:10374437-10487918 GCA_940671915.1 Paracentrotus lividus
AAATAAAAAATTTACTTTTTCATTTTAAGCTGCGTATTCAAGTAGAGCAATGACTGAAGTTTCATGAACTGATGTTTTTTTTGTGTGTGATTTTTGCAATTGTTCATGCTCATTTGCATAAATTAACATGAAATGAGCTTCTGGATTCTTAAAGGTACAAGGACCCCATGGAAGAACAGCAGTATTGTGTGAATACTGCTAGCTGAAATGGGCTATCCGCCGTAATTTTTCATGTTAAGATGTATTATGTATTATGTATGATTGTATGATTTTACGGATTCTAAAAACAAACAAACAAACAATGATATCTAGATAATCAACCCTGGAAATTAATTGCCCTCAAATGTCACACACGTTACCAGAAAACACCATGGCTCTGGTATTATTATTATTTTTTTCTCCAAAACTAGATTTAATGTACCTTGCATCTCACCAAATATGAATCCATGACAAGTTTTAATTTGAATATTAATTAGAAAACAAATTGGTCACACACGTGACCCACTGGGTGGGGGCGGTCATAAAGGTCTGATTACTTTCTTTTCACTTTCATTTGCTGAAATTAATTTATTTTAGTATTATTATGCTCCAAAATGGTTCTGCAATAATTGTTTGCGAACAAAACAAAGAAAAACAAAAGGTCGAAAAAACAAAGAAATACATAAGAAATTCATAAAAAGAATGAAATACATAAGGAATTTATTTCGATACCAAATTTTTTCCAAGTACAATTGTTAGGAATCCTATAAAGATTATGCAAACAAAAAATTAGCATTCCAGAAGCTTTAGTTTGTCAATTAGAACAAATATTATGATAATTATAATAATTATAATAATTAATTCATATAAAATAAGTTGTTATTATTTTGGAAAAATTAACAGTGCTTCCTTGCAGTCTACATCGCACGCTACCATCGTGCAAATTTTCAGCGCGTTCGAGCGATCAACAGCCGAGATCTTATAGGGGGCATCATGGTCCCCCTCCCTCCCCGCCCCACCACCAGTCTTGACAGCTACCAAAACACCCCAGTTACTGATTAGGGTTGAGTTCATAAAAGTTTTGCGACAGAGGATATAGTACATGTAATTGCTCAAAATCTACATTTACTGCATATATATAATATATTCATTTTTATGTACAGTTTGCTGTAGGTCACACACATGACCACTAAAATGTCACACATGTGACCCGACATCACGATACAAAATAATAGATAAAAAAAGAAATTTCAGAGGTGACTCCTATCCAGAATCCATGACATTTGCTCCCGCGACAATTGCTCCGCTATAAATTCCATACACTAATCGAATGACTAACTTCAACCAGGGACTTTACACTATACCCTACCCTAAACCTAACCCTAAACCTAATATAAATCCCTATTACAACCCTAACCCTAACCCTATATCTTAGACGAAATAAAGCCCGGAGCAATTGTCGCAGGAGCAAATGTCGGGTCACCCCTATCCAGTGTTATTTTATGGTTAGTAGGTCAATAATGCATATCTCACAGTAATAAGAACATTTCGTCATTTTAAAACTCACAGGAATTTCAAAATGAAATTGAACTTTCAAAATCATGCCGTTCTGTGATGTCACACACGTGACCCACTTCTTTTGACCTCTGGCCTTGAATATGCATATTGTAAATATCAAAAAAATATTTCCAAATGATAGCCAACAAAATATGTAAGCATAATATAAACATTAAATCAGTATATCTTTAAAATTGTTAGACTTATAGCCAATTAGAGTCAAGATTTTGCATACACACGTGACCAAGAATGGTCCTGCTGCCGCGCCGCGCTGATCTAATTTTTTTTTTTTTAAGACGGGGAATTCCCCTCGGTAATCTCAGGGTAGTAGTCTAAGGTTCAAAGAGTATCTTCTTTTTAAATAAGAAATTTTGTTTGCGTTTGCATTAATTTTCTCTTAAATTGACGATTTTAACTCTTTCTATCATAGTAAAAAATTTATTAGATAATAATAACTAAACACAACACAAAAATTAAGTTTCCCCTAAATCAAAGAGTAATATTTTTTAGCCAGGAGTTGAAAAAAATATATTTGCACATGCCGCAGCGCAGTACAGTAGCCTACACAACAAAGGGCTAGCTAGCTAGCTGGCTTCAAAGTCTGTTCATCCACAAGTTTAGGTAAAGAAGCGACTGAACTAACTTTCCATGGTTTTTAGAGAGTACAAGTGAAATCAACATATTCATGGTTTTAACTGTTAAAGAGTGTAATAACCCGATATTTATGCTGGAGTAGCCTATACCGTAATTGAAGCAGTGCGATGTCGAGGACACCGAGTCCGAAGTTAGTTAACGTGCGGGTGAAGTTGACCAGCGGTCGCATTGTTTGCTTCCCCGTAGCTCCGGGGACGACAATCCACCAAGTCTGCCAGAAGGTTGCTGAGGAGGAAATGGTTGATGCCTGTGATGATGGAGATGGCGGTACAGTTCCTCGCGAAGCCCCGTTTGTCTGTGTCAAATTCGAAGACAAAATCCTGCAAAGGTCCAAAACAATTGCAGCTTATGGCATAACGGAGGAGATGGTACTGAGAGTAATGGTCATGATGAAATCGGCTATCTTTGTCTACTTGGTTCTAAGTGACCCAGAAGAAGAATTATCATGTGGACTCTACAACATCTCTGTCATGTCAGAACTCAAGTTGAAACTTTTACAAGCAAAACCAGCGTTAGATTCAAAGAAGATTACTTTTCATATTGGTGACATGCAGCTGAACTTGAAGAGTTTTGCCTACGAGGTTTGTCTGGAAGATGGAGAGAAGATTCGAGTGATGGTAGAGGATGATATGCTACACTTCAATCATATAGAAGGAGTAATAGAGCAGGCTGAAGGTGCATACCCCTTTGGTTCTGGTTTGACGTCCATGAAGAAGATTGATGTCGTTATCTCCCTCAGCCTAGTGGCCATCTTTGAAGATAACCTCCTTTTTATTCAGAAGGAGTTAGAAGGAGCTCTTCGCCGACTACAGTGTGACATTCCCGATATACGGATAGGCTTTATGGTGTATGGTATTGATTATACACTAATGGTGCATGACCTATCATCTGACCTCACTAAGATGGCAGAGTTTGTAAAGACACTTGTTCCTGTCTACTCAGCAGCTTGCAATTACGAGTGGATGTTGCGGAATGCTTGCGGACTTTCTTGGAGAGCCGACGCTCAGAAGATCATGATTTTGTTTGGTCATACCACCGAGGTCTATCCTCCAGAAACCTATCCTCAACTGAATATGGACAGGGAAGCTGAGACAGCTAAGCTATGTGAAAAGGGTGTTAGGGTACATGTCATACAATTACTGCGCAACAATAGCCAGCACCTTGATTTTTTCTCGATGACACAATCGACGGGAGGCATATTTTTCCAGTTCTTTAATTACTTTTTTTCAGTTGTTGACGTCATCTTATTAGTGTGCTATAGAGAATGTGGGGTTGACCTGCTGCAAGCCTTCATGACTGAATTAAGGGACGAAAGAAGATTTTCAAACTTAGACGAGCAACATGTATATCAAGAGTTTCGACTTCAAGTTCTGCGATTGGCTATGAGGCCAGAAGAAGATGGTACATGTATGCCTGCAGATTCCAGCCCCTTGCAACCGTGGCTGAAACATCCAGCGGGGTTCAATGTTACTCATGGATGGTCAGATGCCAGTCTATTTCCAAGAGAACTTCACCAAAGGAGATTAAATCCCATCTGGTATGATATAGTTCCTCCAAGAAGGAGGAGGAGGAGGAGGTGTTGCACAATCATATGAATGCTTCATAAATTGAGCCAACTAAGGCATACTCCAGTTACAGCGAGCACAGTCTTAAACAGATTTTGTCAAAAACCAAAGTCAGAACAGGGTTAATTGATGCATCAGTTGTTACTGGGGAGGGGGGGGGGGGGGCGGAGGGGGGTACATGCGGGGCCTTTGTTCCTTAAACTGCCTTCATAAAACCAAAATGGGCCGTTTATAATGTGCATGGATATGAATTTTTTTTCATTTTGAATATGAATTTAACTTCTTTTAAAATACTCATACATGCCTTGATTATACCTCGTGCAGATATTGTACTAGAGGTGGGCTATAAATGTGTCATGTTTCAGAACAAAGTTTGTCCTAGCTCGTCCTGATCGATATGCCACCAATTTTAACAAAATCGGGTGAAAATTGAGTCAGTGCAGGCACTGCAGGCCAAAAAACTATTGTGAGGGGGCGTGGCCAAAAAATGTGAGTCATCGTTTTTCAAAATTTGAAAAAGCTGTAATTCTTTTACTAAAAGGGCTATAAAGATGATTCTGGTGTCCATTGGTATGTTTATCAGACTGATAAGTCCAATGGCAGTGTCAAAATTGCAAATAGTGGTGAAGAAAGTACTGAAAAAGGGGAATTAGAGTTTTAACCCTTTAATTACTGGAAGGGTCTCTGAGGGCACCCCTAGACAAATTGTTTTAAGTAATTTTGTTTCATGTCTCTTTTCCTTACATTCTTACGGATCTTTTGACACCAAGTTTATTGAAATCGGACATTTCACAAGAGAGTAACTTGACCTGACAAAAGTCAAATAGAAATTTGAAATTTTTGACATTTTGTGTACAAAACCAATGGCAAAGTCATGCTTCCTATTTTGATCTATAAATCACAGGTAAATCATTCTTTAGACTGCTTTCATTGTTCATTGAAAATGAAACTAAATCTAAATGAAGGCCTGAAGTATTAAAAAAAAAAAAAAAAATCCTAAAACAATGGAAAACATAGTATACTTTTAAATATACATTTAAGAATAAGAGTACATAAGAAATTCATAAAACAATGGAATACATAAGAATTATTATAAATGTAGACCTTCTGATATTTGAAATCATATTATCTGGATCAATTTTAATTCTGAATGAATACTAGAGATGAAATTGCTTCATATTAGGCGCTATATAAATCGCAACTATTATTATTATTATTATTAGAACAGTTTACCTGTGATTTATAGAGTAGAATTGGAAACCTGACCTTGTCATTGGTTTTGTACACAAAATGTCAAAAATCTCAAATTTTGGTTTGACCTTTGGCCACAAAGGTCGAGTAATTCTCTTGTGGAATGTCCGATTTCAATGAACTTGGTGTCAAAAGATCCGTAAGACTGTAAGGAAAAAAGATATTGAAATGACATTACTGAAAACGCGGTGGTTTTGATTGAGCGACACAATTTGTATAGGGGTGCCCTCAGAGACCCTACCAGTAATTAAAGGGTTAAACCTCTAATTCCCCTTTTTCAGTACTTTCTTCACCACTATTTGCAATTTTGACACTGCCATTGGATTTATCAGACTGATAAACATGTAAATATATATAGGCACCAGAATCCTCTTTATAGCCCTTTTAAGAAAAGAATTTCGGCTCCGTGGCTCCTGAATCATAGATACTTATTCAAATCATATTCCATAATATAGTGCCATTTTGTAAATGTTGTTTCATTCTGGTGATATATTCATGAAAATGATTTTCTGACACAAAATCTAAGTACCGTTTTAATTCGGATTAGCCTTTTCAATATCCATATTTTCTCTTGCCCAAAAAAAGATTTTCTTTTATACAGTGTGTCCTAGAAAAAGCGGAACCCTAAAGATTACCCATATTTCTTGGTGAAAGCAAGATAAAAATGAAATATTTACAATTTATTTTCAAACACTCCTTGTACATGAATGGGGGACTCTTTCGAATTGTATTAGGTGTCTCCAGAAAGGAGAAAAATTTAATTTTAAAATGGTACATTCAACATTTGCTTGCATTCCCAGAGAAAAACGATTGGCAATCCGGGTTTTGCTTCATCTAGGACACCCTCTATTTCCAGCTGCTTTTACATGTATACTACAAAAGTTTGAGGGGACTGGAATATTTCCCATATTTTGATTGATATCGGCCTTTTTGTATATTCAGATTACACAATATATCAAACAGTAAGTTAATGCATGATTTGGCACTTTATTTGAGTAAATCACAAGAATCATATTTCAGAAATCATTCATAAGAATTCATTAAGTTAGGTATACAAGTCATTGCTTTTTATAATTATATACAATGCAAAAAAGTGAAAATTTATGTTTATCTTCACAATATTCTGTTTCAATATACATTTTTAAAGTTTCTATAAAACATGCATATTAAAGAAAAAAGGAAAATTATTTTATTTCAAATACCTGTCCATACATTGTCTTGTGTCAGATTTTGGTGTCAGTGTACAATTTACAACTTTGACAAGCATATTAAACTGAACAATACAATGGCAATGTAGATTCAAATATAAGAAACAAAAACAGAAAGATAGAGAGAGAGAAAAATAGAGGGATGAGACAGTGAATATTCCCAAGAACGAGTAATTCAGACTCCTTATTTTCTTTTCATAGAATAATTACCTATTATGACAAAAAAAATAAAAAAATTATTAACACATTCCTAACAATTTCACTAATGAAATGGAATTTACTACAAAATGCAAACTAAACAAATCAACATAACAAAATTACAAAAATGTGTTTATTGGATGGCTCACTGCTTTCATCACACCTTTGCATTACACTTAATGGCCCCTTCAAAAAAAATTTAATAATACAGGCATGAGACAGAGAAATCTAAAAAAAGAGAGGAAAATTGCTACCAATGAGGGAGCGTAGTGACCAAACTTCCTGGGGGTGGGTTCGGGAAAATTTTGCACAAGTTTTTAGGTATTCAAAATTCATGATTTCTTTGGCTGCGACTTTGTCAGTGTACTTTGTTAGTGTGCTATCTTCATATGTGCAGCACATGTCCAATGCAAAAAAAAAAGAAAAAAAAAAGAGAAATTATTAAGAATTTCAAAATCTGTGGAAATCTGTGGAGAAGAATCATTCCCGATAATAATAATAATAATAATTTAAAAAAAATACATGTAGGGGGTATAAAAAAGCACATTATTGAAGAAATATGCTAATATCATAAATTTACATGTAGGCTTACAATCGATTCCCATTATAATGAGTTGAGTAAAATCTTCTTGTGCCGGAAACACTGAACATGATCGATTGATGGGCATAATCAAATGTTTGAAATAGGTTTGGTGTGAAATAGTATATTTCATATTTCACACAAAATATAATTCGAAATATACACATAAAAAATTGCATACCGGTACTAAAGTTGTCGGAGCAACAGAGTGAAATATGGGGTAATCTATCAAAGGGAAAGTTCGCCCGGAAAGTTCACCCATGGTTAAATTGGTCTTAAAAAATGCAGAAAAATAAAAGAAAAATATGAGTGAAGGTTTGAATTAAATCAACCAAAAAATACCAAAGTTATGAATATTTAAAGTTTAGATTCTGAGACGTCGCGTGCGAGCTGCTCTCCTGTGTGATGTATGGTAAATTTCATTAAAGGTGTACGTTCCCCATAGTGTAGAGGGAGTTCAAAATACGTACGCGGTAACGAACTGTGCAAGCTGCCCATTCACACCAACGATGTGCGACTCTTACGCAGTGGTCCAAAAACCGAAAGATAGAACGCCCGAACGATTGCCGAAGACATGAGCCAATTTGTTATCGGCAATGATTCCACCGCTCGGATGTCCCCGCCTGTTGTGCAAGCGAGAAGCATTATGCACGTGATAATCTCGGGATCCGAACACTGTGTATATGCATTCACTGATAGTGCACTGATGTAATGCTTTATACACAAACAGAGTATCCACACACGCTATACCTCGCACTCACAGCGCGATCGCGATTGGCTGGCGTGTGTTTGCACTAATTTTGATTGACAACCGGCCGTATGCAAATTAAGTCATGCTCTCGATCGTGAACAATATGGCGGCGACCACACATATCGTATCTTGAGTCCTCGTTTTAGCTTAGCGATGCTTGGGCAGGACCGCCTTTAAGGGTCATTTTCTCAGAAGAATATTAATTCACCTGAACCATTCGATATATCAATTATCATCTAACCTATGTTTATATATATACATGCTTTATCAAATTGACACATTCTTTATCTAGAACCATTATAAAAGATCAATTAATTGAATTTACATACACAACACATGGAAGAGCTGCTCGCACGTAATGTCACAGAATAAAACAAATAAATATTCATAACTTCGCTATTTTTGGGTCGATTTTCTTCAAATTCATTTGTCATTCATGTTTTTCTTTTATTCTTCTGCATTTTTAAAAAACCAATAAAATTCCAGGCTTTTAGACTAGATTCTCTAATACTGAGCATAATTGGCAGGGTACTGTCAGGAATATTGTCTCTTAACAAAATCTGGTTCGATCCCTGCTCCTTATAATATCGGTGGACTGTATAATATAATAATATGATTATTGATCTTATTAACTAATCATGATTATTAAAAATGTATAACTTCTGTGACCTTACTATATATTTCATGTTAAAGAGTAACTGCTATTTTTCTAAATGATACCAAATTTATACCTGTGCTGTGACAGACTACTTAGCATTTGGGCTAAAAAAAATGTCACAATCGCCTTGTACCAAGTTTGGGCTAAAGCAACCCTTGCATTTCAATAGTCCAAGTAACCGTTTGTGCCTTATGGATGGACTCGGGGCGGCTTACCTAGAAACAATGAATGAATAAACCGAAAGTCAGGGTTAGTCCTGCCAAAATTTGGTACAAAGTTATTTTGACAGAAAAATTTAAAAGCTCAGGTGCTCAGTCATTCATGTCAGCAAAGGTGTAGGTTTGATTTCACTTGAAAGAATATTAGTTACTCTTTCACACTAAATAAAAATCCATGTCACATAATTCATTAACCTTTAACAGGAGACTCTCAAAGTTGGGTCTACTTTTTTTTTTCTGGGCTGTATACCCAGTTGTTGTATGTTGGATGTCCGGACACTCAATTTTTACCAGTCATTTGAAATTGTTTAAAAGCAATGTCTTTGTAGTTTTTTAGCTCAAAATGTCAGAAAATATTTCGGAGAACAAATATTGATGATAAGAAGTATTCAACATTTATTTTCGGCTTAATGCTGACACGAAAAACAAGGCTTCATTTTTGTTAATTGTCCAGACAACCAACCCCCCATCCTACTGTATATCAGGGTACCCCCCCCCCAAAAAAAAAAAAAGAAAAAAAAAAAGAAAGAAAGAATATAAAGATCTGGGACCAGCAAAATTACCTTGTTAAATCAGGAATCTCATTACATTGTGCCCTGTAACACAAAGATTTACAATTTACCGGTAGCCTAATCATAGACAGGGTGCCTGAAGTTGATGATCTTAATTCTATAAACCCTAACCCTATACCTTGTCCGAATCATTTCATAATCCTAACTCCTAATCATATCTTTTTATCAATCGTAAGTCTTTGTGTTACAGGGCACAGATCTCTGACTGAATCAATTTCTCTACATTTATCACTTCATAATATCTTTCACTTCATTACATCATACATTGTATATACTCCAATCCTTGTGATATATTGATAATACATTAACCTCCATAGATCAAAGTCACTTTAGCAACCAATTGAGGAGAATATCTAGAATAAAAATAATGATCACTCTATTTTGATTTCAGACCAATAATGATTGTCTTGCTATTGAGTATTTATATTTGTAATTTTGAACGTTTAATCCTTGTACATATAGGCTTTGAATTCAAATACTGGAATGTGTAATATACTCTCGATCAACCCTGAATTTCCTTTTTCATGTTTCTAGATAAACATTTAGTATAAGATCCCTTCGCAATAAGCAGCCTTGTGAGCTACTGTCCCAATAAGCATCCCGTTTCCATAGCGACATGCTACACTGCTTGCTCTAATTAACCCTGTATCATCTGCCAAGACTTCTCTGATGGTCGGATTCAGTTCTTCATCCAGTTTAATATTCAAAATCTGTATAAAAGAAGGATAGATCCAGTTTTATAGAAACATTAAGATGATATGATTATTAATTTAGTCCACTTGAGATATGATTATAAAAGAAATCTTGTTTTGCTCATTGAATATTTAACAAAATATCCACTATATTATTAGGCTAAAACAGGGCCCTAGCCCCGGAAAGAACAAATACTTTCATTTTTATAATATTTTAAATAAAGAATTCTAGATTAATCAGGAACTATATATTTTTGAATTATTATTCTAATAGTGTTTTACTTTACAGTAAAAAAAAAAAAAATTATCTGATGTAAAAGTAAAATAGGTAGTTATTTTTCTCCTCTAAACATTTATTGGAGAGCTAAAAAAAATACATATATCATTTAGAGTGTAGGCTTTTCAATCATAAAATCTCATACACTTAACCTGTAGTGAATGTTCCACTTAAGACAAAAACTTAGTAGGATATTAAGCTTGAAGCGGTGTAAGATCATACATAGTATTATAAAGACACGCACAGGAAAAAAGAGTTATATTCACCTGTCCGACTCCGTTGACAGTACCACCGCGGTTGGCGTATGTATGCATGATGGGATTGCAGCCAAGCCACAGAGAGCCATCATCTTTATCAACATCAATGTTGTCAGGGAAAGTTGCAAGGGGAATTACCTGTATGAATGCAAGATTTAATAATAATAATGAACAACAATATAAATTCATACAGTGCAGCTTCTATACTCTACTGTGCTGAAGTAATAAATTTAGTTTAACACAAACAATTTCGCTAAGGTCGAAATAAATCACTTTTAGGTCCTCAAATTGACATCATTTACATATTCTATTTTACTCCTTCAATCTGCACAAAGATAAAATCTATATACAGTTGTATTTATTTTTGGGAAACCACTCAGTGAACGTATATGATATATTCAGAATTGTTTGACTGCCCCCCCCCACTATTTTTCAAATTATCCGGCTGTACCCTCCTTACTTTCAAATTTCGGATTTGCCTCTTCAACTTTGAACTCTTTTCTTCATTGAGATTTTAATAAAGAGAACAAACCATTACATCAAATAATTCAACACTTAATTATAATATAAAAAAGGACAAATAATACATTTATATGCATTAAAATAAAAAAAAATTTATTATGAATAAAAATACAATATGTCACCTTTGCTTTTTCCAATGTCCAATCACTTTTAGTTTTGTAGATAAACAGCTCATTCCCGCAACTTGATGAAACATATAGCAACCTATATATTCAGAAATCAAGAAAAAAAATAAAATGATCATACACATGTACATAAACAAATAAATCAGCCCATTAATAAAGAACCGGGTACATACATATTTTTTTACATACTTTTTACAAAATCAAGTTCAGACATCATAATCCTTGACTCAATAAATCAAAAACCAATAATCTTATGACTGTTATACATTATGGTATTAATTTTTTGTCACAATTAAATTAGAGAACAATTAGACAAATTTTAATATCTAACAAATCTCTCTTTTACAAATAATATTCATATTTTTTATGTAAATAATGTAAACGCTGTGATGCTAGAATCGCTTTGTTCTATACCGTGTTCATTTTGAATATACATAGTGTATTTGTTATGTTTGACTTAAAGATGCCTTGTTCTAATGGATTAGAGTTTAGTTATCAAATAAATTTGTTATATCAGTATAATATGAAACATTGTCTGCTGTCCTCTTAAGGTCTAAGTATTTATATTTATGTTCATTATATAAAGTGCTTTCAAACAATATATTATTAAGAGCTAATTACAAATGTTAATCATTTCCAATATTTATTTAGTCGCAACTTTGCAAATACTAAACTGGTGGCAGAGGTGGGATATAATGAATCTAAAAATCCAAAATGCTTCTGTTTCTGTACCTTTTTTTTTAGCAGTTTGGTTATCAATATTATGGTCTTCAATAGACTCGCGTATATATCTTGACAAATAGAAGACTACACATTGTATATGTCAGCTGGTCTAAATCAACCTATAATTGGGGTCACAATGAAAAATAGTCTGAAAGTATGAAAAGGAATTGTATCTATTTTGTCACTTTGGAACACATTTGTTGCATGAACGTATGTTAAGAACACTAAATTTCAAGTAAAAGCAAGCATATTTTTGGACATGACCAGAATGTTGCATTGTGGGTTTAGTATAACGTAGTTCAAGATTCCAGGTGATGTTAAAATTCAAAGGATAAAAGGAGTGGTTGTCCACTACAGTGTGTTCCTAAAAAAAGAGGACCGAAGTTCAAAGGTCAGTCATTCCAAAAGTATATGGTTTATTCTTGTGATTTGTTACTTAGAATAATAAGTAACCTCATCGAGCTTTAATTTGAGACATTGCTGACGTCTAAATTGTAATGGGTCACAGAGTTAGGTCCTTTGAAGGTAATAGGTACAAAACCCGTTTTTTTCCAAGTTTTTGGTTTTTGGGGTACGAAACAAATTTTTGTTAGTTTTGGTTTCATCGTTTTTGGGGTATTTTTTTCACACAGGTTTTCAATGAAATTCAATCTCATTTTCCAAAGGACCACTGGCAATGAGATGGGTTCACTATTATGGGCCTCTTGAGTCGTGGTGACGTCGTGGTGACGTCTCCTGAGACTTCAGGGCGTCGTGGGTAAATCGAACAAAAGTCTGAAAAAATTGTCAATCCTGTTTGATTTCTTTTAATCGCTAGCAAGTTCCGACAAAGTTTCTGAAAGTCGTGGATACTTTCGTGCATTTTAGGGGACGTCGCGGCAACCCACCGAGACGTCACAGAGACTTGCTTGCGTCTGAAAGAAGTCTACTAAAATATTGAACATGTTTGACATTTGTTTGGTTTCTCGCGACTTCCTGGAGACTCAGGATCCGTCGCAGTGACCTCTCACAGACTCCAGAGACTCATAATTAAGAACGCATCTCTTACCAGTGAGAAATCACTTTAGCAAAGAAGATGACATTTCATTTGAAACTTGCTGAAAGAGATCACATGACACCAATTACTTAAGAAAGGTTTGTTTCAACCCAAAAAACCACAACTTGGAAAAAACGGGTTTTGTACCTATCCGCTTCAAAAGACCCTAACTCTGTGACCCATTAAACTTTGGACGTCAGCAATGTCTCAATTAAAGCTGATGAGTTACTTAATATTTAGTAACGAACAGCAAGATAAACCATATACTTTTGGAATGACTGACCTTTGAACTTCGGTCCTCTTTTTTTAGGAACACACTGTATAGGTTAAAGACAATGGCAAATCATTCCTCAATAGGCCTATATACGATTATAATTCCACATATCTAAAGAGCTCAATAGTTCCACACCAACTTTGTTTCAGCACTCCAAATTCCAAAATTACATTTCTGAGGCTGTGTGCAATGGACCCTCCTGAGATTTAGCAAGTTTGAGGGGTATGAAGCAATGAATTTTTTTCTTGTTTTGTTGTTGTTGTTGTTGTTTTTTTGTTGTTGTTTTTTTTTTTTTGGGGGGGGGGGGGCTTACTACAGACTAATATAAAAAGCTGAAAAACTTTTTTACTTTTTGTCAGGAGACAGGTTGACTCCATTGGACATTTTGAGTCCTCCTGCTACAATTCTGGCTTCGCTTCCATCATAGAACGCCACACTTCCAAAGCTGAGCCGAAACATGATCTCAATAAAGTCTATAGAGTGTGGTAGGTATACATCATTTGTAGTGTAGAAGCGGTCTTCATCTACGATGACGAGATCATTCGGACTGCATGGAACAAAATATAGGGGGATTCAAATTTATAGATATAATATTTATAATGAAATCATTAAACATCAATAAACAGAAAAATATACACAGGATAGATGAGTAAAGACATCTCACAAGTAAACATTACACCAAGTGTTTGGGAATATTTCACTAACGTTTGCCAAAAACATCAGTGATATTCGCTCGTATGCTGTCTTCATTTATCCTGTGTTCCATTCATTTGTGCACCAACGTAGAAGTTTTTATACATATGGTATGTATGCATAGCAGAGAACCAAAAATATATTGAGAGGACAAATGAAAGCAATCCTAATGCGGTGTAATACAAAATGATAGGTGCATGCATGAAAGGAACAAACATTATTCTTCATTTTAATCTTGGTTTCATCTCCTTGAATTAATATAACAGATTAATGGATATAAATGAACAGGGATTGTTGCACTCTGTCATAAAGCTGCTATTTAAAAAAAAAAAAACAATGATAAGATAAAATGTTCTTAAAAAGTATCAAACGAGGGGCCGCAGAGCGTTTTTGAAAGTGTGGGGGAGGTCCACGAGTCCAAGTATTTTCCCACGAGGCCGAGTATTTTTCCCACGAGGCCTAATTTTTCATATTGTTTTTTTGCAATATACTGCTCAAAAGCCTCGGACTCATGGGAAAATACTTGGACTCGTGGGAAGACCCCGGCTGTACATGCAAAAAAACTAGATGTTTTTTTTCACATTTTTGTACAAGTTTACTGAAAAAGTGGGGGGGCGGGGGGGCTGAAGACGCCCCAGCACTCCCCTCCCCCTGCACACAAAGTATACATACCTCCATATATTCTTGTGATGTATTCTTTTTTGGTGTGTTAGAGTAGGAACCTCCTTGATATATGAAAAGTCAAATACCTCAATGCCTGTCCTGTCCGGTTGTTTGTTCACAATGTAAAGCAACAGCTTGGGATTATCTAAAGAAAGATATAACATATTATATCCTTGATTAAAGTTATCAAAGTAAAAATCTTATGGCATATCAATACAATGTATGTGAGTACATACACTTTGCTATTAAACATTAAAGGGAAAGTTCACCCTGGGTTTAAAAAATGCACAAAAATAAAAGAAAAATATGAGTGAAGGTTTGGAGAAAATCAACCAAAAAATAATGAAGTTATGAATATTTAAATTTTTGATTTTGTGACGTCTCCTATGTGTTATATAGTGTAAATTCCATAAAGTGTCATTTTTTTTCAGAAGACAATTAATTATTTCACCTGTGCGGTCGATACTTCATCAAACATATATTAATATACATACCTCTATCAAATTGACCCATTCCTTTATCAAGAACCATGAAAAAAGACAAATTTATGGAATTTACATACACAACACATGGGAGAGCTGCTCGCACGTGACGTCACAGAATCAAAACTTTAAATATTCATAACTTCGCTATTTTTGGGTCGATTTTCTTCAAACTTGCATTCATATTTTTTTTTTTCTGCATGTTTTAAAACCAATAAAATTCCAGGGTGAACTTCCCCTTTAAGAAACATTCAGGGCACTTATACCTACTCAGGATGAAACAAGGACTAATTTTTCATTCTTTTTCGGTGATCAACTCTAAGCAGGGTGTAACTTGAGTAATAAAATGCATTTTGCTTTAGATTTATAATGTAATATTGTCAGACAGATATAAACTCAAATCTTTATCAAATTTTACTTTAAAACTATTGCACAAAGTATGAAAGGGGAGGGTAACCCTAAAAATTAAAGTAATGAAAAAGCAGAGATTATAACTAATCAGAAAACATTTGACAAAAATCTAACAGCGCTTGGGCAACAAAATTCAGAGTTGTAATAGATCGAGACAATTGGCAATGTACATGTAATGTGTATCATTGCCTGCGATATGCTCTCTTATTATATGTTGTCTATACTGTTGTAGATTTCCATTTTGTAGAAGAATCATTCTACTTATCTCTTCAATATATCATAGACACATGTTTGTAGACATACCTCAACAAAAAAAGATTTTATAGTTGATCATGAACCATACAAATATATGATTTTGAAATTGGAAGTAGGCCTATACCTTGGAAATGCACCTCATAAGGCCAAAAAAAAAAAATTGTTTGGTTGTCCTCGACCGACTGACCCTCTGAAAACGGCCCGACCCGACCAACCTCTTTTTTTTTCTTTTTTTTTTTTTTCACCCAAACGCCGAAAATACACAGCTCATATTTATTTGTATATATTTTTCATAAAACGGTATTATAACATGTGTTATTTTTCCATGCAGTCCCATTTTACATAACTCAATAAAACGTAAAAGTGATCTCAAAAATGGAAGTCATTCGTTTCTTTGTTTTTCTTTGTTTTTCAATGGGAGGAAAAAAAAAACCCCCGACCGACCGACCCGATTTTTGAAAAAAGGCATTCATTGGACAACCAAACAATTTTTTTTTTTGGCCTAAATGATGACACAGAGTTAAAATGAATTGCTTGATTATATAATTTTAAAATCATAACTTTGCTCCTTTCACTGGTATTGTTCAAACATTCATTGACATTTTTCCTCATTTTTTTCCAGCATATATTAGGTTGGACTTTCTCTTTGAATGTTAAAAAAAAGAAAAAATATACCTCTAGGTTCATTCTCCCAGATATCCATGCCAACCGGTATCCAGGCTGCAGTATCAATGTCATCCCCTACGATTTGAATTTCTTGAGGATCTTGATCGGGATGATTGAAGTCAAAGAGAAACACTTGACCGGGAATTCCTTGATCAGGCTCCAACATTTTAAGGACTCCCTGGTTTGAAAGAGACAGAAATGCGATTATTAGGATTTATTACAGTGGTAATGCTCATTGTCGTCTCTCTGCATTCACCTACAAACCTATTCTCATAGGAACATTTGATTCGCAGTCATGCCTTTTTGACGGTGATGGTTGGTTCAACGCCCAGCCAACCAACCAAATATGAAATCACAACAATCACACAATCATCTTGAACGTATGTAACAGCTCCTTGTTTTAGAACAGCCAAAATCATTTTGTATCATTATAATTTGTTCTCAAGTTATATAATTACTGGTTCGTTCTGTGTTTCTCTTCTAAATTTATTCAAAATAGAAATTCTTACAAACATCATTTTGTTTTGATAATATATTAGTATTTGCATATAATTATATCATTTACAATTTTTTTATTTAGTAAAACATATTGCAATTTGGACATTGACCATTATGAAATTTTCCCTAATTAACCATTTCTAAGCAAATCAAATGAAAATGAATACAAGCTCATTCAGATTAACAAAACATTGTAAACATTTATAAACTTTAAACCTGGTGAATAGTTTTGGTAACAAAAAAGGAATTGGCACAAAACCGATCAAATGTATTTACATGTTGTCCACATTGCACTAAAAGATATGTGTGAGAGATCTTGTGACATTCCTTTCATTATTTTCGATGAATTTCATTGAAATTGTTTGAATGAAGCTAATTTAACTGCCGTTTGGACCTCTGCTGACAGCTTCGCACGCCGGAGGTTACGGCATAAATTAGTGCGAACGATCTGTGTGTAACACCCACACATGAGAATCCCCATTGGTTTTCCATGAGAGCGCTAACCTGAGACGGGTCCCCGACTTATCTTTTTTATCCTTATATTATGAAATAAAGACACTAAAACGAGATTTCAAGAACTATAATTTGCTTTATTATAGTTCTTAGATTCAATCTTTCATTATTTATCTTAATGTGAATCAAATTTTTTTTTTCTCCTGAAACTATACACCAGCTTTAAAGCATCAAATAGGCCTAATGATATACACAAACATATTCCAAGACCTTTGATCGAGTCAAATTGTGCAAATACAGACAACAGGTCTGCAAATAACTTTCAGACATTGGAACTCATGAACAGTCATGTTGTGAATTGAACTTTATACTTTTATACAGAAGAATATATCTTCCTTCTCTGTAGATAAAATCCAATAATCAAATTTCATCCAAACTAAACACATGAATACCCAGTGGAGAAAAAATTGGTTAATTTTTCAATTTCAATTTTTTTCTCTCAAGTTATAGAAGATTATTGGTGGTCAAACATATTCTTTGAAGATAGTGGGTTTGATAGTGTGCTTGATTATCATTGCACATGTCAAACACAACTGGGCAGAGTTTGACGCGGCATTTTTTTAAACATCTACTTACTGATGATATGAATGCAAGTCCGTTGGAGGCAACTACAATATCTTCAGATCCATTTTCTATCATTACAGCAATAAAACAATAATATGAAAAGGAAAAAACAAATAGTATTTTTTAAATTTCAAATATTAATTGAACAAGCTTTTCGAATGTCAATTAATACTAGAAAGTTATCAAATGGTAGAATAAAATCTATATCTCTTCTATCAAAATTTTAATATTTATGACATACAAAAACAAAATACAAACAAAAATCAACTCCATGACATAAATCACTATAATTCATATGGGGGACTAAATCAATAGACATAAAGTTACCAATTAAAGCACTTTGCCGTGCAGGCCAAAAGGCTAATACAAGCTTGCAAGTTTATTGTACACCCCCCCCCCCCCGAAAAAAACAAAACAAAAACAAAAAACAATAACAACAAAAAACAACAACAACAAAGCAACAACATCAAACAAATGAAACATTTAAATCATGTAGGACCTACTCAATACCCCCCCCCCCTCATGTACAAATAAAACAAGTGAAAAAAGTTCACTCTTAATTGAGTGATTTTCAGAAAGAGTGAATTTGGAGTGAGAATACATTTACATGTTTTCATGCCATTTTCACTTATTTCGGAGTGACCTCAGGAATCATTCAAAATCTCAAGTGATCCCTTAGGCCTACTCCAAATTTATTATTATAAAAATTATAGTGAAAACTTGAGTGATTTAAATTGTGTATTTTAAGTCCAAATTCACTTGAATTCCACTCTAAATTCACTCTTTTTCTTTAGTCTTTTTAAAGAGTAGGCCTATTAAAGGTAAGAGCCAGAAGGGTGTTTACTCAAATCATTTCATACAACATTAATGTCCTTCTGCCTCTCCGAAGACTGTATCATAATTATTTACCAATGCCTGAAAGACTTCTGCATAGTCCAGGGTGATGTGTATAAACATTCTTGTGGAAGCCAAGCATATATCTATTGGAAAAAAAAATCATCAAGAACAATAACCTTGTAGTAATTCTTTTTTATAATGCAATATAGTCTGAAGTTATTGGAACTCCAGCGTAATTAATATTTTTCTTTTCTTCATACAAGTATTATTTATTTATTGAGACTTGAGCTTGACAAAACGTTACCCAAATATTTCTAGTTTAGAATTAAACTTCAACCTAGAAGTAGAATTATAATTTCAAAAAAGAAGATTCTTACAATTTCCAAACTTTTGTTGAACAAAATAATATATTTGATGAGTGAATTCAAGGAAATGGGGATCATATGAAACATTTTGCACTTTATTTTACCCACTCCCACAAAAAACACGAAAATATACAGCATGTTGAGCATGTTCAGAATATTGATACCGCAGGATCAGTGAGATACAGAAAAAGCACATTGTTTGAAAAAGGGGCGTGGCTACATGGGCAAGGGTTGAATGTTATGAGACTCTTCGCCGAGCCCGCCGGGGCAAATACGAAGCGATCCGCTTGGCAGAGACACACTGCGGGATATTTTGCAAATTATGACACAACCATATATAACACGAATATAATGCCAGAATTAAAGAAAAGCAAAGAAAGACAACTCACATAATCCTAGCCACTTGATCAATAATCACAATAAAAATGATGGACGCAATGACACGACGAACTGTTAATCCCATTTTGATCAATATTTGGAGCTCAAATAGAGCTAAAATCACAAAAGTTTATGAAGATGAAATCAGCTGGTAGCCTAGGATGCGCGCGCAGATAATATACCGGCGAATGAGAAACGGATGCGTGTAAAGTTGCGAAACGAAGTCAGTGCAGGCGTGTAACAATAAGAGGCAGTAGCGGTAAATTCCACGCACCAATATGGGTATAAACACATGGAATGTGTGCTTAATTCTTCTTCATTTGTCGTTATCTGTATTAGCAGGGTAAGAAATAATCAATTTCAGTCATAAATTTTAAAACAAGTTTGTCAATAAGTGTAAAATTGAACGGACAATTGTCAAGTGATGCGTGCTCGGTCCCACACGTTGCAACTTCCGTATGTTGATAAAATAATTGACTGTCATGCGTAGTGTAAATAATATCAATGATTGACAGCGAGCGCGAGCTGAGCCGTGATGTTGTTAAACTTTGCCTTTGATGGTATTGCTTTAGAATACCTTAAAGTTTTTTTGTAATAATTTGAAATCAACGTTAGGTCCGATTTGAAGCGGAGCCGGAGGGATCCGATCAGAAAGTCAAGACAAGAATGAAAAAATAAAGAGAGGGGTTGACGTTCCGGACAGGTTCACGTAGAAATGTTTACTCCATAATTTAATAATTTATACACGACGCTCGAATGATCACGTTTAGCATATGAAATACACTACCATTGTGCCTTCCAATGAACAATAGTCACGATAAAATTTAGATTCGTCATTTATTTTTTTGGTAAGTCCTCATTTCTTTATACGTTTTCAAATGTTGGGCGTAGTCCGACAGTGGATTCGTTGAAGTTCCTTTTTATATTTCTCTTCTTTATTCTAAAAAATATTGAAAGAGTGGGTCTACGCTTAACCTTTTGTGAAGTCGAGTCTTGCAGTTTTTCTTGCGAAATGGGTCCACTTTGGTTATGATTGACAGCGCGCACGACAAAGCGGTCTTTATCGGGAACAGCTGAATCGCGTTGTTCAGTTATGGTCAACGCACTTCAGTCATCGCAACCAGGAGGCGGAGCTCCGCGCGATAGCTAATCAGAGCGCCCAACAATCAAAATGCATTGTTCTCTAGCTCTGCAAAAGCGAACTTGTAGACTTTTCTACATGAGGTTGACTGCTTCCTTTTTTGTCGGCTGTCTGTTTATGACTTCTATATTAATAACAATTTGGCTTTCATGAAATGAACATAGAATTAAAATGATTATGAAACAAAGAGTTCACATCTAGGATTTTTCTTCAGTGGTTGAGAACAGCCTCTCCCCCTGGCCCCCCCCCCCCCTCGATTTCTTGATTTTACTAAATTAACATTGAGAATAGACAAATTTGCAGCCTCGGTAACATCATATTAATCATCAATCAGCTTGCCCCTCTTCCTGCCTTTGTCTTTGACACCAATGGTATTTTTCTTTACGGTTTACTAATCTTGACAAATTCAACTTCAGTCTACTCTCCTCGACAAAATGAATGTTATGAATTGCTGTTTAAAGTCAGTGTTTACATGTACATTGTCAATTCACAGAGATTTCTGTCTCAACAGATCTAATCTACTCTAAAAGTACCATCTATTTTTTATTCAAAATGGAAATGTCTATAAACAATACATAGATCTAAAAAAATCTCTTGTCGGAATAAAATAGTATGATCAATGTACACAGAAACCAAACGGTTAAATAGACACCAGGAAATAAAAGATATCGTTTTCTTTTCTTTCTTTGTTAACAGGAGAGATTTTTACAAAATTCTTGGTGTACCCCGAGATGCCACCACCAACCAAATCAAGAAGGCATACAGGAAATTAGCCATGCAATATCATCCTGATAAAAATAAAGACGATCCAGAAGCTAACGAGAAGTTTCATGATCTTGGTGCTGCATATGAAGTAAGTTCTTCTTATTATTGATATTTTACAGTCGGCATGTATAACTATTTCTTTTTTATTTAAAGGGCAGGCGACCATCTGGTTGTACCATTGGTTCCCGTACGATTTCTTCTTTTAAATCTGAAATAAGAATTTTAGAAGTAATTAGGTGTATTTATAATCTTATATTGGTAGAAAGGTTATGGAGATTTTTTGTATGATACAAAATTTGTGCATGATGTAATCATTATTGATAGTTTAAAGTATAGTTGAGCTTGTGTTTTGGAAATGATGGAATACAATATTTCACAGAAATAAAGTAAAACTTATGAGGTGGAGGTGTTTGAGATTTATGTTTATTGTCTTTGAACAATTAAGAATAAAGGAAAGAATTAAAACACCACATAGTTATAAGTTTTCCTTTTTTATTTCTTATATTCACCCATGAAGTCAATAAATTTCCAAATAAAAGTGACAGGTTTTGTACTGGGTATGAATTCTTCCCAGTAGTTAAAAACATCTTGTTTGCAAAACAAATTTTGACTTCAGATGCTTGTGTTTTTAGGGAGGTATTAGGGAATACAAAATTGCTACGGTTTAGTTATTTTCCATTGATTTGGAGTGATTCTGTGGGGTATTACTGCCAGGAAAAACAAATGGTGCAGTGTTGGTGTACACACACATTTGTGAGCCATGTTATACTTTCAAATGTATGTTTCCTGCTTCATATAATGGTATTGACTGGTTGATATTAGGATACAGGTTAATGTAAACATACTTTGCAAAATTGATTATTAATTGCAACCCAATCTCAAATTTAGTTTCTAATTTTTTTGCATAAGCATGCTACCTTTGGTATTTAGATCAATTTATCAGCTATTTTCTCTCGTCAGAGGGAGAATGATGACTTAAAATTTAGATCAATTTATTTGTTATTTTGTCAGGCCAGCTAAGGGAGATGGATGGCTTAAAACTGCCTCATCGAAGTGCAAAAGTTGACTATCCTCCTGATCAAAGGTGTACTCTTCCTCTTCTGTCATTCTCATTGTATTTGGGTCACATGAATTACCAAAAGTTAGCCATAATTGTCTTGTTATGTACACGTTGAGCATATTGATAACTTTGCTACAGGTTCTAGCGGATGAGGACCAGAGGAAAACGTACGATGCTAGAGGTGAAGAAGGTTTGAAGGACATGGGACACGGACATCATGGTGACCCATTCTCAAGGTTAGTCACATGATCAGTCACATGACCTTTATAGGCCATTGCAAAAAATATTATATTCTTTAAGAAGTGGTTATTTTCATGAGTCAGTCCCGCAGAATTATCCACTTTAATATGATGCTAATGGGCTATAGGCCCCTATACTCCTGAAATCATGACTTTGTTGATTTCATGGTGAGAAAGTTGATGTTCAAACATTTTGGCTTATTATAGTGCTTAAAGCTGAGCTATAGTCTTGGTAACATTGATTAATATCAGTTGTATTGGTCATTCCAAAGGAATCTCAACATTTTGATAAAATATATTTTCAGATTTACCAAAACTATGTTTACCCAGCTTTAATGGTTTGCAGTTTCTATATCTGTATATAGGGTTTTGAATGCAAAAACTTACCTATTTTATCTTGCAGCATATTTTAACCAACCATTTTCTTTTTTCTTGGTTGTTGTGGCAATGATTAACTTGTATCGAAGCATAATTCAAGACTTTTTATTGGAATGCAATAGTTTACTTAAGTTGATCAACAGGAAGATATTGATATTTCCTTGCATTGGAATATTGCAATGTTTGCTTTAATATTTAATTTTTCAATTTGTTGGCACAGAAAATTTTGTAACATGTGTTAGCATTTACCCAACTACCTTCTGTTTGCAATACACACATGTCCATTGGATACTGTTTTTCATGTCAGATATGTTTACATAACTAACAAATCATTTACATGTTGCTGATTGATTTTTCTCTGCATTCACAGTTTCTTTGGAGACTTCAACTTTGCTTTTGGAGGTGGAGGAAATCAAAAGAGAGGTCAAGACATACCAAGGGGTGATGACATCACAGTTGACCTCGAAGTGACCTTAGAAGAACTTTACACTGGAAACTTTGTTGAGGTGAGCTAGTTCATGATATAAGTACATTACATGCATTATTCTTAGTGAATGATCTCTGGCAACTTATTGGCAGTTACATGTCGCAATTAAAGACTTCTTTGTATTTAATCATAAATAAATGTTGCGTAATCTTGTACCCTGTATTCGTAGATTGAATAATTGAACATTGTTTTTCGAAAGTCTGGCAATGGCTCTAGCTGTAAGCTTAAAGTCATAAATGTGTAATATGATTGTTATTCCCGTTATAAAAAGCTCAGGCACAACACGGTCATTTGCCTGGTTCTACAGGGTAATTTGAAGCATTTGCACGTGTGATACACTAACTGGTACCCTAGGGTGCCAAATGAAAATCCACAATTTTGTTAAATTTTATGTCATAATTTAACAAAATCATGTGTCTGTAGGCCTTTGTGTTCAATACAACAAGATTTCAGTTTAACAAGCTGGCGTGAAGGTCCCTTGGCCCCGTTGCATAAAGATTTACTATTATAAAACTTTGCCATCAATGGTAACTACGATGGTAACATTGCTCAACAGCCAATCAAAATTCAGTATTTTATTCAAATTACCATTGTAACTAAAATAGTTACTATAATAATAATGCTTTATGCAACAGGGCCTAGGAGTGGACTCTATTTAGATCTTTAAAATCATTTTTACTAATGCTTATTTATCATAATCATACTGTATTTTGTTATCCACTCTTAAATAAATAAATAAATGAATAAAAATTTGCTCTATTGTACCTGTCAGGTTGTAAGATACAAGCCTGTAGCCACACAAGCACCAGGCAAGAGGAAATGTAACTGTCGACAGGAGATGCAAACTGTCCAGCTAGGTCCAGGTAGATTCCAGATGACACAGAAAGAAGTCTGTGATGATTGCCCTAATGTCAAGTAAGTCGATCTCATTGCTGAACCAAGTTTAAACTCTCTCATATCTGGAATTTTTGGTAGGGTTTCATTTTCATGTATTTTGCAAGTCAGTCCTTACGAGAATTTCCACTTGAGGCTATTTAAAGATAATGAAAACATCATAAAAATAAGCCCTTGTATTTTTTCCCACATAGTTCATAATCGGGATACAGTTTTTAGTTTAGTTTATTGTTGGTTTGTGATCTCAGTGTGACTGGGTATCACAGTATAAAGTGATGCCAATTTTCTAGATTTTTCCCTGATTCTGGGTTGTTGATTTCATTGACCATGATTTTAGATGTCTTTAGATAGCTTTTTTTTTTAACATGTATTGCAAAATTTCAAATAGAACCGTGCAAAAGCTGTTATTTATTATACTATATTATATGTTTAATTTTTCTTTTCTTTTCATTTCATGTTTTATTTATCAAGAGGATATTGTATGATATGGAATGTTTTTAGGCTAAAAATGGGTAGCATATATCATTTATTGAAAGTTATATTATAACTATTCCTGTTTTCTCTCTCATTCTCTCAGATTTGTAAATGAAGAAAAGCTTCTAGAAATAGAGGTTGAAGCTGGGATGCATGATGGACAAGAATACCCATTTGTAGCAGAAGGTGAGAGATTTATGTAACATTGAATGACCTTGGATTTGATATGAGGATATATTGAATGACCTTGTGTTGGATATGAGGATGTATTGAATGACCTTGTGTTGGATATGAGGATATATTGAATGACCTTGTGTGGAATATGAGGATATATTGAATGACCTTGTGTTGGATATGAGGATGTATTGAATGACCTTGTGTTGGATATGAGGATATATTGAATGACCTTGTGTTGGATATGAGGATGTATTGAATGACCTTGTGTGGAATATGAGGATATATTGAATGACCTTGTGTTGGATATGAGGATTATTGAATGACCTTGTGTGGAATATGAGGATATATTGAATGACCTTGTGTGGAATATGAGGATATATTGAATGACCTTGTGTGGAATACGAGGATATATTAATGACCTTGTGTGGGATATGAGGATATATCGCACAAGCTAAGAGCATTTTGAACATGGCCCTAAGCGCTGACATTATACTTGAGCATGGGGGATATGTCCTTATGTCACACAAAACTATTTGGGCTAAAATTACTGGGAAATAATACATGATTAATGCGTATTATTAGTGTTTTGGGATGTGTGTCAATGCACAATACATGTATATGCAAGCGAAAGCCAACCATTAGATATTGAAACAAGTTGAAAAGTCATGTGGGGGATGTTTCACAAAGAGTTGCATAGACTTGAAGTCGCGCTTAAAGTCCCAGTTGCATCCGGTATGTTACCCATCACCTTATTGGTGAGATCATGCTCAGGGGATGCATGCCATTGAGAAATCTATTAATGAAAATCTGTTGTAAATACAAAATGCACTTAGAATTTAAATGCAACTTTGAATCTACTTAGACTCTTTGTGAAACACCCCTGGGTACTTTTTGCACAAACCCCAAGTTATTGAAACAATATGAAGCATTCCCAATTGTACATATTTATATAAGTGCTTTGTGTGCTATAACCTCACAACTTTGTATTTTAAAGGTATTTTAATTTTTATTCTTATAATATATTTTTCTTTTACTTGCAGGTGAACCACATATTGATGGAGAACCAGGGGATCTCAGATTTAAAATAATTGCATTAAAGTAAGTAGGACTTAGTCTCAAACATTTTTGATCAATTACTACCTTCAGAAAGGATTTTTAAAAATCTCTATTTTGCAGTTTAAATCTTTCAGATTATTTGTTTTCATATTCAACAAATTTTTGTAAATCTATTTTATATTGTCAGCACTTATGGGGAAAATGTATTGTAAGGGTTAATAAGTTGATAATAGACTTGTATTTCTTTTAAAAGTTCATCAAATTCGAAATGCAAATGAGATCCAAATTAAAGATTTTGCTAGTGTATATTCATTTCAACTTGTCAACTTTCCTATGGAAACAAGTGTCTCATTTTCACAATTTAGAATTTCAAATCAGAACAGATAGATCTTTCATAATGGATGTATATTTACTTGTTATCCTTAAAAAAACACACACTTGTATGGTTTTATTGTTTACATTACAGTATGAACTGACTCACGATCTCCATATATATAGTTCATGTCAGTAATAATGATGATATTCTAAATAATAATTTTCTTCTTCGTCACCATTTTATTTGATTTGTTCTTGTAGACACAGTATCTTTGAAAGGAAAGGGGATGATCTCTATACTAACATCACAATATCATTAGTAGATGCTCTCACAGGCTTTGATATGGATATCAAACATTTAGATGGTCATAAAGTAAGTATTACCTCGTTTACACTGTGACTCGGGTCGCCGGTTCGACACAGCAATCGTGTTCGACACGGCAATTTTATGCCATGTAAACGGGATCAGTGTGATCCGCGACCCGGGTTCGACACGCCTTTTTTGCTCCGCCAAAGTCGTAGGTTTCGATCCAGGAGGCGTGTTCGACACAGCAATTTTATGTGTGTAAACAGAAAGCCGTGTCGAAGTCGATGACCTTGAGGTCAGATTTAGAATTTAGCTATACATCACAACACACATTAATTACATCCCTTTACTTCCGGTCATGATCTGGGAGCCGTGTTGAACTTGCCTTTTTTGTTGTGTATAAACACGATCACAGGTTCAATCTTTGCGGGGTCGAACCCTTCCTGAGGATTCGACACGAGAGCCGAGTCTCAATGTAAACGCGGTATATGAAGCAGTGACATGCATGTCCATGAAATGTTTCAGGGAACTATGTTCAGCAAAACACTCTTCCAGTCTATACAGTGCTTCCCAGAAAAAAATCAAACCCAACTTTGAGAGCCTCATATTAAAATTTTAAAGCTTATGTGACCTTAATATTTATTTTATAATAAAGAGTAACCCATTTTCTATTCAATGATACCAAATTTAAACCTGTGTTGTGATGGATGACTGAGCACTTGGGCTATAAAAAACAAGCTTAACATTAGCCCTGTACCAAGTTTGAGTAAAAGCAGACCTTGCTTTTCAATAGTCCAAGAAATCCATTGTCCCTTATGAATGGACTCGGGAAGGCTGACCTCAAACAATGAATGAATGATCAGAAAGCCAGGTTGCTTCTGATAAAACTTGGTACAATTTGTTTTTGACCACAGTTTTTTTAGAACTCGAGCGCTCAGTCATCCACAACAGTACAGGTATGATTTGGTATCACTAGATCAAATATTAGTTACTCTTTGTCATGAGATACAAATTTATGACACCTAAGTAATACAATTTTTATACAAGGCTCTCAGATTTGGGTTTACTTTTATTTGGGACGCACTGTACAGGGAAAATAATCTGGTATTTCCAGTCACTTACATTATTTTACTTATTGTGAAGCATGTAATGATGCCTAGGAAATTGATTTTGTAGAGTTTTCTCTTGACACATTACTGTATAAGTGTTTTTTTCCGCGTACAGATATTTTCGCGGTTTGCGGGGGTCTTGACATTTTCGCGCGATGTTAAATTCACGGTCGGCAAAATCTGGAATTTTAATTATCTAGAACTATAAGTAATCCATCTATTCTTATCCGTAAAATGAGACATTATACTTATAAAAAGACAGTAAAATGGAATAAAGATAAACAGTACAATGGCCGTTTTCATTTTGACCTACATACCAGTCATCCACGCATCGCGCTGTATCGTTGTGTGTGCTAGCGCTGCTTATAGACAACTCTGCTCCGCAAGCGCATGGAGTTCAAAAACATTTTCTAGCGTGGATAAATTCGCGGTAGTGTTCAAAACCTTTTCGCAGGATGTTAAATTCGCGGTTGCATCCCGATTCGCGAAATTCGCGAAAATAAAACCCTCGCGAAAGTAACCACTTATACAGTATTCCATGCCCTGACAGCATGTTAGGCCCCACAGCTCAGGTTGTTGCAAGCCTCCACGAAGTTACAATTTTCCTTTAAAGGGATTGAGTAACTTTCAAAAACAAGGGCAATTAGATCAAGATTAATAAAAATTATATTGTTCCCACAGTAAAACAATCTACTGAAAGTTTCAGATCAAATGGAAGTCATTTACTACCTTAAAACAGTGTAACAATGCCAAGCATACAGCCAAACACCAGTACCCTCTGCTGCCAGCTCACTAGGCCGCTAGGGACGGGGGCTATACAACAGGAAATGGGTGTATGGATGTTGTGCCATGTGGAAAAAGCACATTGTTTTATAAAACATCAATGTTACTACATCCCTTTAAAGACAGGGAATCTTGAGCTTCCATGGGTAATTTGACACCATCGATGTTTAGCCAGTAACAGGTGTGTTCAATCACTTGACTTTTATGAACACATCCAGACCTGATTTAATACTTTGTATATTGCACCCATTGCTCCATCTGGAAAAGTCATTAAATCCCACTTTCCCTAGCCCGATGCTGCCTGAAGCTGTCCATGATGGGCAGATTGTTTTGTTGTGGTCAAGAAATTTACCTGCAAGACAGGTACCCCATGTGCTTTTCACCAAGTCTGGGGTCAGCAAATTTTGATCCACTCCCCATGAAAGCTGAAGATTCCCCATCTTTAAAACTAGTCTCAAATTTTGGTAATGACCAATATCAAATTTTCACAGTTAATGAATAAAATAAAAAAAAAAAACAGTGGACAGAATGCTCACCATTTGTTTTATATATGCAAAAATGAGAAATGTGGTTTCCAGTAAAACTTTTTCTCCTGCAAATTTTCATAAATTTATTAATATGTTTCTGCATGATATTATAAATTTGATTATTGTTATTCCATAATGGCTTATAATGTATTTGTGCTTTGTTTGATCTTGTAATTATATATTTATTTCTTTATGCATTCTATTTCCAATTAATTTTTTAAACTTTACACCATTAATACTTGGACTACAATCTCCTTATGAATACATTTTGATCAAATCAAAATTAAATCAAATAAAAGATATTTCGTTGTCAGTTTTAGTTCGTTTCCATTTCAAGTATTAATATCAAGACCTTCCCCCTTACTGTGCTTCTCAGGTTCATATAATGCGGGATAAAGTGACATGGCCTGGCGCTAAGATGAGGAAGAAGAGTGAAGGAATGCCAAACTATGATAATAATAATCTCAGGGGAACATTAATCATCACGTTTGACGTTGACTTCCCAAAAGGAGATATGACACAAGAACAAAAGGATAGTAAGTTATTTTCATTTTGCCTCTATGAAATACCTTTCTCGCGTTCTTTAATTTTATTTAGTATATTTTCCCCAAAATAATCTTCTGTTTTTTTATCTTTCAATTATTGAGGGTGTTTCAGAAGGATTTAGGTTCAAATGACTTAAATGCACTCTTAAATAGCCCATTTAAGAATTTTAAGAAATTTTTCGTCGACAGACTTTCCATAATGCGTGTGCTTTTATATTCGCATGTTGTTATTTTCGCGGTGCAAAAGTGACTCGCGAAATTCGCGAAAATAAAACTACCACAAATGTTACAGCTCGTACAGTAACATACACCACACAACTGGGAGCTTCTGTGTAACTTGTCTAACTGACAATCTTTTTGAAACAGGCCCCTCATTTTATACCTCAGCAAAATTATTACTTCAAAGCTTGACACTAACACGTGCTACACAAGCCTAGACCAAGTAGAATGATAGTTTGTTTCCTATAGTGGGAACCAGGGCTTATGCTATGAATTTTGTCTGTAAAAAATATATTCTTTGACTCTGATCTAACTCTCCTTATTTCTTGGAAATGTTTGTTACTTAGTGCCACCGTGAGGGTTATTTAAAGTTATTGCCCCAAGCAAGTGATTGAAAAATGGACTACATGTAAATGCTTTTGGCAAATTCTGTCCATAAAAGATCAATGCATACATTTTTATTCCCAACATAAATGTGAGAACATGCTCACCGAAACGTCGAGATTGGGTAGGTCCTTTTCAGGACCACTCACAACCTCAAGATAGAATACTTGGTGCACCGTGAAACCTTCACCTGCTAATCGTTCTACCACCAGTGAAACCTTCAAAGATTATCAACATAAATGTGGACTTTCTAGGTTAATAAAATATGTTACTACTTGTCTCTTTGTATCTTTCGTTCTTTTTCTTCAGGTCTAAAAACTTTACTCAAGCAGACATCATCACAAACTGTTTACAATGGACTACAAGGATTTTAGACACACCAAATAATATTTTGTAGATATCATCAGAAAAGAAGACACTTTTTTTATCTGTAGTTGTTAGATATTAATGGCATATTTGGAGAATATATTGATGAGCCTGTTCCATTCTTATTTTGTGGTAATGTAGTGTGTGTGTTCGTGTGTGTGTGTGTGTGTGTGTGTGTGTGTGAGAGAGAAAGAGAGAGAGAGAGGGGGGGGAGAGTGGGGGAGGTGCAGAAAGAGATAGGATAATTGAGTCAAATAGGTTAACATTTTGGTCGTTGGGTACTTATTTGGTAAACAGTGAATATCTTAAAACTTTCAATGAAACATTTTTTCGATCTATAGACATTTAAATTTTAGATTTCATGTTATTCTCAATCTAACCCATTTACTATCTTAAATTTAACTAGTCAATTTTTTAGGGTGCAATCTTAAGCTGTTAATAGTTGAAGTCTAAGGTGCACAAAGCTGATCTAGTACATTTATACATTTTTTCCATGATATCAGGTAATTTAGACTGACTTTCAATTAACTTTATTTTTGAGAAATCCCATTGTATATTGATATTTTTATATTACTTTTATCTCAACCCTCATCATTTTTCGCCTTTACCGCTTTTTTCCCTCTTATTGAATATATTTACATCTGCTCTCCTTCTTTATTTGGTTATTTGTTGCAAATATTTAAAAACATTTTTAGGACAGGATTAATTCAGCATTATAGATAATTACTTTGCAGTTGAACAATGCAGTACTGAAATCATGATCCCGAACTGATTTCAAGTGATTTTCATTCAGTTTGTGAGAAAGTGATTATATATTTATTCACTCACTAGTATATATATATACAATCATAAAATGTAGTATGTCAAGTACATGTAATATGTACCACCTTCTGTTCTGTATTGTTCTTCTATGCACTAACGCCCTTGAAAGATATTTATTTTCACTGTAATGTATGCATGTACAGGACTGTAGTTAGGTTTAATAGTGAACAGCACAACTTTAGTGAGCATTGACAAATACCACGGCAGTCAATTCAATTCTTATTAGGTTTAGAACATTCCATGAATTTTAAAGTAATTATTTTGGAGGATGTAGATATCTTTATTTACTTTTAGTGTAGTGCTTCTGTAAATGTAAAATGCTGATTCGGGTATTGGTGGCATCAGGTCATGTAAGTAAATAACATTGTGCATGTTTACATATCCATATCACAATGAAAATGTACTTATAATTCTATCAGAGATGTTTACCATAAACCTTGGACAACCAGAATTCCTGGTTTATTTATGCTTGTTCTGACAATGCTATCCGCATCGCAATTATTATAAAATAATAGATTTAACCCTTTGTATACTAAGCCCGCATATATGTGGGCTGAAGAAATATAGAACATCCCTCTTGTCAACCGTTTATTTCACTCATGATTGCATAAACGTATAAAGACCTTGTATAATTTAAATTATCTGACATTGATCTTTTTAAAGCTGTCTTTCTTTCACCTTTAAATGAATATAATTTCTTGCAAGCATGCTTGACAATCACAATTCATTCGGCTTTGTAAAAAGTTCTTAGTATACAACGGGTTAATAGTGAAATCCAGTTCTTCTTACTTATATACACAAGAAAACAAGATGACAACAAGAAATTGATGTCATATAAAATCCTTTATTTAAATTTATTGTTTGATATCTTTCCCGCCTGTTGTTTGTTTTTATATAGCTTGTTAAAATATTGTATTTCTGTAAAAATGTGGTTCGTCTCTGACTGTATTTTGAGGAGTTTCACCATCCAAATGTTGAATGTTTATCACAAAGTGCCTTTGAACACTAGTTATGAATGGAACATAATTGCATGCATTTACACTATTGTTATGAGAAAGGTTTAAACTGGTTATTACATGCTTTGATGTACTGCATCTAGTGTTTGTGTCGAGTATGACCAGTTCCACGTGGCTTTGTATTGTTATACGCTAATGCAAAAATGTTCTGATGGGTTGGAATTGATAGAGGAAGTGTCTGATTGTAAAACAGTAATGAAAATGAAAAAAAATTATATTTTGGGGGAACTTAGTTTTTAATGTGAGAAACCAAGTCACCTCTTCTTGACATATATCTATTTAAATGATCTTTTTTTTCTGCCCCCACAGAAATCCAAACTAAATGTAAAATATTTTAAATTTCAAATTGAATACACTCGAGACAAACAAGCTGCATATCACATTGCACCAGATGATCCAGTGTTGTTAAATTTGTGTAGCTGATCTAAGTGACCATTCATTTGATTTGGTTTATTTTACGTGGTGTGAATATTTTTGTTCTAAATAGATGTATGGGTGTTCATGTTCATACTAGTTTATTTTATGTGATGACAAATTTTCAACTGATATGGATTATTCTTTGTACGAACACAATAAAAAAGAAAACAGTCCATAATTATATGACTTTCTGTAGTCTTTCTGTTATTGTGTGTGCAAATAGGCAATGGAAGAATAAACCTTGAATTAGTGAATGTGTAGAGAGAATTTGAAAATGATAAATTTGTGAAGCAAATAGAAACTGGACAGTGTGTGATTTCAGTTGCAAATACATTTGTGTAACCCTCCCATTTGTTAGTACTAGCCAAATATATGAGGGCAAATCATAATTGAAACTCCAAGGAGAAGGGGCAATTAAAACGGGAATGAAACAAGGAAAAACTAATTTAGCATATAGAGTTGAATTTATTTGCTTCACAAGCATAAAACATTATTTAATATCACAAGGCTATTTTCAAGGTACATAAATGTAGACAAAGTTGACAAAGGCAAGGATATATTCATCATACATTAAGACTGAATCAAATCTGAATGATCCCTGTAACATTAACATTACAGCAAATCAATAGTAACCAATCTGGATCCCTGTTTCATAGAATTCTTGCAGAAAAGAATGCTCTGAACCAGAACTATGCTTCATATTTGCAATTGATTGTAGGTCTTTATGTTCCAGAGCACTGGTATGAAGCCTATAAATGGCCTTACGGCCTTAGGCTATGTCGTTATTTAGACAAATTTAGATAAACACAAATAACCTTGGCAAGTCCATTGTTAAAAATTAGTAAAGCAAAAGAAATTGGATAAGAGAGAATAATAATAAAATAATGAAGAAGCTTGATTCAATAACCCCAGAGCTGTCATCCATTTTTAATTTCAGGTTGCAAAAATTGCCTCCATCGGGGATCAAACCCGGGCATTGCATTAAAACTGCAATGCCTTAACCACTAGACCACAGAGGCAGGCTAGCGGCTAGGGGTGACCAAATTTTAATTGACTGGCAGACAAGTCTTACAACCTTCACAAATTCTTTTGTTGGGTGCAGATGAGTTAATGGCCAAAGCGAATACACTGTGCTTCGGTGGGATCCAAGCTTTATAAGCTATGATACAACTTACAAGTTATGCACACATAGTGGCAGAAGAAAGCTGTTTCATGAGATTTGTAAGGAGCCAAATCCATGAGGCCACTTGGGCAACAAAAACGAAAATCACTAAAAAATTATAAACAAAGAAAGAGAGAATAAACAGTTGATGAAGAGAAAGAAAAAAAAAAACAAACAAAGGAAACAAATTCAAAGAAGGAATAAGTAAAATAAGAAACATATTACTTCTCATTGATACCCTGTTGTTATACCATGTTATACCAAATACGGTGCTCAGGCATTGCTGGCTTCATTTTATTCATAAATACAAATTCAGAGATTGATCAAATTGACCAAATAAAACCAAATCATTGATTACTAACAGAAAACATCCATTTAGGAAATCATCACCATGGCAAATTATTTACTCAAGATAGGAATCATTCCGTAACAATAACCCTAACAGCTGAACGATAAATTGTATATTTTATAAAGTAAATAATATACAGTTTAATAAATAATAATCATAATAATACTTCATGCACCTCACTTAGAAGATGTATTCAGTACGAGTTTAGTAACCTGTTGAAAACTATACCCGAGTATACTTGGCCTGGGGAGCGTTTCATGAAAGGACTTGTCAGACGTTTTATCCGACAAACTGTTATAAGCTACTGAAATGATTGCATGTGATTGGATGAGAGCAAATTTGTTGGGTAAAAGATCTGACAAGTCCTATGATGAAATGCCCCCCAGGGGTCTATGAGTAATTGTGTGTTTCAGCAAAATCAGATCATCTTCAGCTAAATTTTAAATGAAATATAATCAATAATAACTATCCATTTGAAAATGTACAGCTTTGAAGAGACAATACATGCTTTCACACTTACAACTTTCAAACAAAATGTTATTTGACATTCATGTACCAAATATTAATGACAAACATTTTTTATATATTTTGTTAGCTTGCCATTTTATTTAATAACCATGATTAGCTAATAGTTCCAAAAATGGCTTACATAATACTGCATATATTGTATCTTAAGTGATCTTACAAATGTATACATTGTCAATGTCATTTCTTTTTCCTCATTCTGGAATAATGTATTACTGTATTTCGCGCGATTAATTTTTCATGCTTAGAGGCCTCAAAACATTTGCAGGTTCTTAAATTCGCCCTGAATTTACGTACGAAAGCAATTGATCCCATTCAAAGCATGCATAAGATAGCATGCTCATATATTCACGTTTTTAAATTAATGTACCGCGAACATTTCCACGATTACAGTATTGCATTGGTTTTCATCCCAAAGGAGAGAAGCCTTCACCATTTGGTGTTTATTGATATCATACACAAATGATTAGAGGCCCATTTGGCAAATTGCAGGCCTATTGTTTTAGACATGTTTCAATTACATGTACATGCATAACATTGAAGGGGTGAAAAGACCTTGTATCTTAAATTTTGGTGGAAAATCATTGTTATTGTTAATTTCCAGGTAATCGGTCAAGTAATGTCTTGTCCAAATCCCAGCTCTCTAACCCCAAAAATGAAGCCACCACAGCATGTCAAAGAAAGGCGATCCCATATTTTATGGTGCATTGGCTGCCATGTTTTGTCGCTCTCCTGAACGTTTGACATTCTTGAGATACTAGGTTTTGTCATGCCACCAATGATAAGTAAATTTACACACAAATCCCATCAGGTTGTAGTAATATACTACATAACATATGGCTACAAGTACACTTGGATATACATCTACAACTTGAGGATGATTACTTATTTTCTGTTAATTAAAGGAAACCAATACCCAAGGAAATAATCACTTATATAGGAAAGAGCATAATGAAAGGAGCAATTTAAAAAAAGTTTCATCAAAATTGGTTATAAAATAAGAGAGTTATGGAAGTTTGAAAAGTCTTGTTGTATCTTCTTTGGGGATCCTCAAATTGGCAACATAGGCTTGAAAATGGCCGATTTTATGGACAACTCTGCATTTTTTTTGTACATAAATTTTCAGATTTTCCCCATTTTCTTTCAAAATATATCTTACTTCCTTCTGAACTCAACATATGTTGTGTGAAATATATTTTCCCATGACATATTTTGAGCTCGGAAGTAAATAAAACATATTTTGAAAGAAAATGGGGAAAATCTGAAAATTTGTGTACAAAACAAATGGAGAGTTGTCCATAAAATCGGCCATTTTGAAGCAGATATTGCCAATTTGAGGATCCCCATAGAAGGTACAATGAGACTTTTGAAACTTCCATAACTTTCTTATTTTATAACCGATTTTGATGAAACTTTTTTAAATTGCTCCTCTCATTGTGCTCTTGCATATAAAATTGATTATTTCCTTAGCTATTGGTCCCCTTTAAACCTATTGACAAGACAATACAGCGGAAACTCGTTATAACAATATCCTCGGGACCACAGAAGTTACCTTGTTATATCGGGAATCTCGTTATATCAGGGTAAAAAAACAAAAGAATACAAAGCGCTAGGACAAACAAAATTATCTTTGTTATATCAAGAACCTCATTATATCAGATCTTGTTATAACTAGTTTCCACTGTACAGCAATCTTGAGATCTTGACAAGAAGCCATAAGATGTCTGCTCGGCTTTCTACAGCTTACCAACCAACGCAATATAGAGTATCACATACAAATAGGATACCCCCACAAGGCACCAGCATCTTTTCAACAACACATTATTCTACACTTGCCACACTCAACACGGGTGTAGTAAGTTGGTACCTGGTGAAAATCCATTCCTGGAGTGCATTGTGTGCGGATAGTATCTGTCAGAGCAAAAGCTGGGGTCATCCTTTCTTAAATGACAGAAGCACTACATCATCTTGTCATATGCACTCTATAAGGGGATATTCACACAGTCCATTCCTTTATATTGAGTATACATGTAGATACTTCAATATTTTTCATAGAATGAGGTAATTCTCCAAGCCGGTCCCAATCTCAGACATGTGCTCAGTAAAATGAAGTATTTAGCTCGGTAAGAGTTTTGTCGATCATCACAAGACAGGCCACATCCAAGTCTGCCTCTCCCTTATAAAAAAATTTCCAATGTTCAATAAATACATAGCACAATCTTAAAGTTGTCAACATTTGTTCCCTGGAAGACTACGTATCCTCCAGTCGTTGTGTTGCATAACGCCTTGCTTTCTCCAAACATTCTTCAAAACTGGATGGTGCCAAGCCACGCCCCTTGGCAAACGTCTCTGATCCGAACCCCTTCCCTTTCATCTCACCTATTACATACTCCATCCAATGGTTTGCATTTAAGCCCCGGGATACGCAATCCTGCAGAAGAAAACAAAAACACAATGTGATTGATGGTACACTTTACTAGACTACTTCTTCTTCTTCTTCTTCTTCTTCTTCTTCTCGAGTCCTTTCTCCTATTCTTCTGTTTGATTCGTAATTATACCTGATTACATTTTTAAAAAGTCATAGTATGCATTGTATGTTATATTGATTCTTAGGGGAATCCTAATTAGACTCTACCCATTAAGTATTGAACGCAGGCGATCCCATTAGGCGAAAGAGAAGTAAGATCAGCTTGGGAGCAGGGGAAGGGGAGAAGAGGGCATTGTAGAAGGTGACTCATGGTCTCCTCCGCTCCGCATTCGCATACTGGCCTTCCTTCAGTGTCGATGCCCCATTTGGCCATTAATACCTTGCAACGGCCGATTCCAGCCCGCAGGCGGTTCAAACAGAGCCAGAACGGCCAGTGTTCACGGGATCCTGATGGGAGGGACTCCTTGGGGCCGATGATGACATTGTGGGGCGCAGACTCAAGATGGGTTGACCAAAGGTCTAACCTACAGTTGTGGGGGCTCTGGTTGAGGGGCACGGTAGAGTGGAGAAAACTGTGCCTGGATCTCAAACGCTTTGTCGTTGGCAAGGCATTGAAGAGAGGGTGGAGTGGATCATTTTCTTGTTTAAGTTTCTCCTTTTGAGAGAGTGCAGACCTCCTGATGTGAGGAGGGGCGATGCCACTGAGGATGTAGAGATCGTCTACCTTGGTCGGTTTAAGGCAGCCTGTTATGGCCCTACACGCGTTGTTGAGTGATGGGTCTATCTTTGAAGCATGTGCTGACCTGCCCCAAACAGGACATGCATATTCTGCAGCTGAGTAGCTGACTAGACTACTAGGAAACAATTATGTTTGTTCATGTAGATTAACAATCTACGCCTTGTAATACCCCCATTCCACTGACAATCGGACTCTCATCTCGAGCTCACCTGATCCCCAAAATGTCAATTTTGATGAGTTCCAATGAAATTTCACCCGAGGAGCCTGTTTTGGTGACCCTGATTTTTTTATTTTCCGCATGAAATCGGATGAAAGACTGGTATCTGCCCGACATCTGTCCGCCGTTTTTATCGGCTTGTCCAATCCATGCATTTGCTTTTGGAGGGTAATTTGGGGGCTATCTGACTCTAAACTGGCGCTTCCAACATCCATCTGATACCGGCCCAACTCTAATCAAATTAATCAGTCACTACTCGGAGATCGATCGTACATTGACCCGATACTACCAACATACCACAGTTGGGTTGAAAACAACACTTCTTTTCGAAAAGTTGATTAAAAAAAACAGCTAATTGCAATAAGTTGAGTACCTGATCACCCGATTTTAATCAGATGTCGGCCAGAGACGTCGGACAGCTGAAAACAATAGAATCTTATACACGTCGGACTGACTGACACATATCCAATATTGACTCGAGGTTGAAAATGGAAATGGTGTCCGGTCAGTCCGATAGCAAACTACGGTCTGAGCTTAGTTCCCTCACCGGACTATTTTGCCTCTTCGGATCGCGTCTAACACGTCGGACAAGTACCTGATAGTCGACAATCACACGTCGGACCATCAGAGTTTGACATGAGACCACTCGGTGGGTAGCCAGAAGGTTTAAAAATTGCGTCCGATTGGTGACCGATGCTTCAAAATTCTCAGTGGAATGAGGGTATTAGATAAAGAGTTACGATCAATGGCAAATGGATAGTTACCGATCAGGATCCCCGTTGCATAGAGTCTTGTATAAAAATAACACTGCTAACCAATCAGAATGCTTGTTATAAATTTGCAAATGAAACATGCATTTAAATATTATCTGAGGAACATGGTTATGGAGATTTATACCTTTACAAAGAACACATACACATGGGTTTCGTACCCATAATCACCTTATCAAAGATGCCACTAATGCACTCAAACCACATATTTAATACGCCTTCATATATTTTCCATATTCAATGAGTGGTTTGTAGATGTTCAAGGTCATGGTTTAGTAGGGGGTTAAGGGTGGTGTAGTTTGGTTAAATCCTATAAACGTTTAAACAGTAACATATTATTCACCTCTTCTGTTCATGTGAAATGTTCTATGATGTTACTGAAACTTGGCTCATTCAAATTATACACACATGCTCCAAAACAAGATGATATTTAAATACAGGTTAGGACTTCACTTGGAAAGTTGAATAAATCCATGACTACATATCACTATTTTACTCTATCATATCACATTTATTTAGCATTAAATAACTAAAAATAGTTTTTATAAAACAAGGATACTTTTTTTTGTCCCGAAGTTTAGCAAGGATGGATGCACGATCATGGAAAATTTCAAATTTTGTTCTAATCACGAAAATATCGGGCCATTTTAGAGTGCATTCTTAGCAATCTTAAAACCACCATGACTATTGGTGGACTTTTTTCAGGCTTTGGCAGCAAAATCTTTGGCAGCCAAAAAAATCCTGATGACTTTGCGAAGGTTCACTTCAATAAGATGGCGTCATACTGTCCCGAAGTTGAGCAAATATGAACACACAATAATAGAAAATTTTAAATTTTGCTCTGATCATGAAAGTATCAGGCCATTTGTGTATTCTTCGTATGTTGTTCGAGTGACATCGTGTAACCTCCTGTAGACATCGTTCTCGTTTTGGCTATTGTTTGGCTGTTGACCAAGTTCGGGGCTAACTTTGCGCGAACCCTAACATCTCACATTTCGTGTGTTCATCTTTGCTCAACTTCGGGAAAGTGTGATGCCACCTTTAAAGGGATTTGATAACTTTAAAAAACAAGAGCAATTAAATCAAGATTAATAAAATTATATTGCTCCAACAGTAAAAACAAACTACTGAAAGTTTCAGATCAAACGGAAGTCATTTAATTACTACCTTAAAACAGTGTAACAAACGATGCTAAGCATACAGCCGAACACCAGTAAATGTACTACCCTTCTGTTGCAAGCTCAGCAGGCTGCTAGGGACGTGAACTACATAACAGGAAATGGGTTATGTTGTGCTGTGTTGAAAAGCACATGGTTTTAAAACCCATTCGGGAATGGGTATACAAATTTGAGTATGAAATCATTGATATCTCGAAGGTAAAGCAAGCAATTAGCTTGCAATTTTTAAGAGATACCAGACTGACCTAAGTGTTTATAATTATGTTGGCAAAATGAGCTAAATCGAATAAATTGCGATTTGAATATCATTCAATGTTACTGCATCCCTTTAACCCTTTAGCACCTAAACCGCCTGAGACCGCCCTTCAGCTTACTCACTAAACCGCTCCAAACCACCCGTTTTATGCTCGCTTTGCTCATAATAATATCAAACATATGTGATGAAACATGCCCATACTTGTTTTGCATTACCCACAGGATGTGGCTTTCAGATTCTGCACAAAAAAAGTATGTTTTACGAGTATTTCTTATTGAAAAACACTAAAGCAAACAATGCAAAATCCTTTCTGTTAGGGAGTATGCTGACACGCAGTCTCCACGTGCTTAAGGGTTAAAGCTGGTGTATAGTGTTGGGAGAAGGAAAAATTTAATTTGGATTAACAGTTAGATAATATGAAAGCCTGAATCCTATAACTGTAACAAAGAAAGTTATGTTACATGGAATCTCGTTTTAATGTCTTTATTTCACGATATTATAGTATAAAAAAGATAAGACGGGGACCCGACTCAGCTTTGTGTGCACAGGCGTTCACATGGAAAACCAACGGGGATTCTCTTGTGTGGGTGATACACACAGATCGCTACGGTCCATTCATGCGGGAAGTTCGGGGGACAGGACAACCCAGCAAAGGTCTCAAAACCGTTACAAATTGTGTTTGGATTCAAACATTTCACTGAAATTCACCGGAAATCGTGAAAGGAATATCACAAAATCTCTCACACATGTCTTTTAGCGCAATGTGAACAACATGAGACTATATTTAATCGGTTTTATGCCGATTTTTTTTTTGTTACCAAAACTATACACCAGGTTTAACGTGTGACTTCATCCACATATTATGAGGAGACAGTGAAGGTGACATGTACATACCTGAGGGACTCTACAGATACAGTACACCTTCTCTTTATCTGTGCTGAGAAGTAAGAGAGGTTTGGAAGCAAAGTCACTCTCCAATGAGTACTGAACTTTGGATAGGACCTTATGAAAAATGAGACAGAAACAATATATTGATATTTCAGATTTCATGACTGCCATCATGCAACAAATTTTTCATAATCATCAACAAAATACCAATTAATGGAACTCATATTTTTATGGGTGAAGTTTACAAATATTACATTGATGTAAAGTTATACCTCCAACATTTTTTTGCACAACACATTCCCAATGATTTTCCCTTATGATCAGTGATTAATTGCAGTTTTCGCTCCCCAAGATATTTTTTTCAAACTTCATCTTAGAGTTTTCTAGATTCAAAGTAAACCACTTTTCTAAAAAAAAGAGTTAGAGGGAATTTATGGTAGTAGGAAGGGTGAACAAAATGTGAGCTTTCAAATGATTTTCATTCATTTTTAGGAAGAATATAATAGTAAATAGGCCCACTGGCAAAGGATTAATCTCAAAATGCCATAATCTTCATATCATGACCAAATTCAAATTTGGGTCCAAAAATTTACATAGTCCCATACATGCATTCTATGTGTAGTGCATTAGACTGTCAGGAAAATTGAGTTCATCATTTTGATGTTTCCGAAAACCTTAGAGCATACAATAATTTTTAGATGAATCGTTATCAACCTTTCCAAATTAATATTCGACAGTTTCTTCCAATCTCATCACAACAACAGTAATTTCCCTATAATTCCTGTTTATCTCACCTTATTACCAGATTGTATCCAATTGGCTGAGCCCATATAGTCTCCCAACAGTTTGGTCTAACTTCCCCTTGGTCTAATACATACATGTACTTGGTCTAATTCTAATTTGGTTTAATGACCACTCGGTCAAAGTGCCGTTAGCCTAATAGCCAAATCGTCTAATTCCCAAATGGATAATGAGTCTGTTACAGGACTTGACTAAGTGACACTAGACCAATTGGATATTAGACGAAATGGACATTAGACCTAATGTTTTTGGGTTTTTTTGTTGATGAAATGGACATCAGACCCCACGGTAATTAGACAAAATGATAAATAGGCGAAGTGACATTTAGACGAAACAGTAATTAGAAAAACTGGTTGTAGACTAAATGGAATTAGATTATGTGAGATGAGGACAAATGGGCATTAGTCAAAGTGGGTTTAGACCAATTGGTAAATTTACCTTATTATCAATGCCATCTCCTGCCACTGCTACAAGACAAAGCTGATTGCTATCAACTCTCCCAAACTCATCATGAAGCCTCTTCACAACCTATAATGATATTGAAATTGATATTCGCCATTGATGATCAAGTATTTTCATTCAGATGCAGATCAAGCACCTGGGGGGGGGGGGTGTTTCATAAAGAGATCAGTACACTTAGAAATCGCACTTCAATCGTTAGTTTCGTGCGTTATATTACGCATCATCCCATTGGATTGATCATGCTCAGGGGATGCGCGCCATTGTGAAATCTATCAATTAAATTGCGCGTTATAAAATAAGATGCGCGTAGAAGTTAAGTGCGACTTTAAGTCTACTTAACTCTTTGTGAAACACCCCCAGATCTACATCAACACACTGAGGGTTATGTGGTAAAGATTCTTTATCAACAGTAATACAAAATAAAATAAATAACTTTAAAAAATTTAAAAACTAAAAAAGACCAGCTGAGTCAATTAAAACCTTCAACAAAATATTTGGGTCTTCAAGAGTTCACTCCACTGGTCCACAGTTGTGCATATACACTATAGCAGAGATGGGTAACTTTTTTCACATTTTTTCAGCACTTACACAGGGAAAGAAATGTCACCAGCATGTTTCGTGGAGAGGCACTAAACCAGAGAGAATGAGCAGCTTTGAGGCGAATGAACCATGCAATCACTGACGTACATTGGACATTGGTAAGGAAAATTCCCAAAAGAGATTTTCAAACTTGTTTGCCATGATTGTCAGAAGCGGACTTATAAGAAAGGTTTCACAGGCCTCGAACCCCTTATTTGTTATTTATGTTGGTAAACATAAAAAAAGGCACATACTGACCTCTTGAATGAGTGATTTCTTATTGAGCTTGTCATATTTCTTGAGTTTGGTTTGTAAGTCAGCTAGTCGTCTGTTCATCTCTCTCTTCTTCCACAGGTCAATGTTAGCATCCTCAAGGTCTCCTATGACATCTTCAAGAGACTCTACCATATCTTCTCTGGACTTTGTCGATGCCATGTTGTGCACCTGTCAAAAGGATGATGATTTTACATGTAAGACTCTCTATAAAGCCGTCTATAGATTCTATAATGTTATCTACATGTATGATCTTTGAGGATGCTATGTTGTGTACCTGTTCAAAGTATAATTATGTTTGTCCATATAGGACCCACTGTGAAGATGTTTACAGATTCTACAATGAACTCTAGGGTCTTTGTTGTTTCTATGGTGGTACATATGAGCTCAAGGGAGCCATCTACATATTTTTTCAATGTCTTATATGGTCCTCGAGGTTAAGGTGTTGTGCACCTGGGCCCGTATTCCATAAAAGCATGAAAGTTAAGCATTTTTGCTTATCTTTAAAATGCGTATTCCTTAAATAAGGCTTACTAAGAATTCTGTTCAAGCCTATTTTTGGTAGTGAAGCATAAATTCTTACATTTTTGCTAAGTCAAAGGTCTTAAATGGAATTGCGTCTTCAAATCGCTCATAAAAAATGAGAATTTTATCCTAATGTTAAGCCTACTGCCTAGTGGCTTAACTTTAATGTTGATTATATGGCAAGCTCATTTGAGACCACAAATATTAAAAATGACAATATTAATAAAATTCAGACTTTTGCTTGATGCTTTCTGACCTCAGACAAAGTGCTTAACGTGTTTGGTATAAAGGCTAAGATTTTTTTTTCTGAACCATATCTTAGAAAAATACTTAGACTTAAGACAAATTGCTTAAGTATAGTTTATGGAATACGGGCCCTGCTTAAAAGGTATGAGTACATCCAGGACCCTTATGAAGCTGTCTCTTGATTATATAACGTCTTCTCTGGTCTTAGAGGTTGATATGTTCGGCAACTTATTATAGTTGACGTCATACCAACAAATTAGAAGTTAAAATTTAGGAATCATTCCTCCAAAAGTAGGAATTATTGGCAGCTAAAGGTGTATGCTAATGGATTTTTAAAAAATGGATATCATCATTACCTCTTTCTCAAGGAGGCTGACCCTCTGAAGAAATTTGTTGGAGGTATAGTCGGCTAGCATGACATCATTATTGGTTATAACGGTCAGTCTCCTCACACCTTTACTGACCAACTTCTCAGATACGATGACCATTCTGCGAATGTGACCAGTGTTCTGCACATGCCTATGGGAGAGAGAGAGAGAGAGAGAGAGAGATGAAAAATAGACATATTAGAAAAAAGTTCTGGTCCTTACACTCACCCCATAAAATAGAAAGGTTTATCAACTTGGTGTAACAATGGTTTGTCTAATACCACATGGGCTAAACATGTCTATTAACAGTTTGGTCTAACTTCCTCTTGGTCTAGTATATCCTTAGTCTAATTCTCACTTGGTTTTTAAATAATGACCACTTGGTCTAATTACACATTTGTCTAATAGCCAGATTTTCTAATTGTAGTTTCGTCTAATTCCCAGATGAAATTTGGGTCTATTACGAGTTGGTTACAGGAATTGACCAACTGGATATCAGATCAAATGGACATTAGACGAAATGGGAATGAGATGAAATGGTAAATAGGCAAAGTGGCAATTAGACCAAGAGGTAATTAGACAAACTGGTTGTAGACGAATCTGATTTAGACAATGTAGGATGAGGCCAAACGGGCATTGGTCAAAGTGGGTTTAGACCAAATGAAAATTTACCAATGCAACAGGGGACCTGCCATGCCCTGATTCACAGGCATGAATAAAGTTTTGATAAACTCAAAGGCCCGAATTCACAAAGGTGGATTCTGCAAAAATCCATGGTTTCAACCCTGGGTTTAACCTAGGGTTGAACCTAGGATTTTCAATTTGGTATTCACAAAGGTGGACTCGACTGAATCCACAGATCCACAGCGTCATAATACGTCATAATTTGAATCAACTGTTGGTGAATCATAAACTGGTGGATCCGTGGAGCCGTCGATTAAAAAACCTACGGATCCACGGATCCGTGGGTTTTGCAGAATCCTCCTTTGTGAATTTGGGCCAAACAATTTATGTTTAAGTAAGGGTCAATTTTTGAAAATTAATTTCAAACATTTATTTTCAATTTTGGGATAGGGTAAGCTGCAGTTCATGTTTCAGTGTACTCTGTAACCAACTGGTTGAAGACGAACTTACGTTCCACCACACAGCTCTAGCGATGCATCCTTTCCCAGCTTGCTCATATCTCCACCTTCATCCTGATGACCTATACACACCACAGTGACGGGATCAGGATACGCTTCACCGGTCATGGTACGAAGACCCTCTATGTCCAAGGCTTTCTGGAGTGGGACAGACTCTCGATGGACGGGAAGGGATCTGGTAATGAGGTCATTGGCTATGCTTGAGATCTGTTGCAGTTTGCGGTCTGATATTAACTTCTGTGCAGCGATCAATAAAATACAAAGGAATAAATGAACATGCATGGAATATGAAGAAATGGGAACGATTGCGGAGTTGAACCACTTGGCTGCAGACCACGTAATATTACGTGCTTTGCGTTTGTACACTGTGTGCGGACCACGTAATATTACGTGCCTGCGCCACGCTGGTCATACCCGTACTGTGCAATTAGCACCACACAGCAGTCAAGTGGTTAACCCTTTATTATTTCTCTCTTCGCCCATAACCGTCCTCATGATTTTTGCTCTCCATAGCCCCTAAAACAACCCAAACATGTCTTCCAGCTTCTTCCTAATTCTGCCTGTAACAACCTGCCCGTTTTTTAGTACACCATAGTAAATTGATAGAAAATAGATTTTTTTTTTTTTTTTTTACAAGTCTAAAATAGGCAGGTAGCTCTGAGAAGTAAGCTGTCCTATGACACACATCCTTTGAGTGCTAAAAGGACTTTTATAACACCTTTGTCAAAATAGAGTGGAATCATGGATACAATAGTAAAGGGAAAATATTGTGGGAAAGATTGCAGTGATTGACTTATAGGCTCTAAGACCACACACAGCAAAAATTATTGATTCATTAAACTTTCAAAAATTTTATACCATTCTTCTTTTGCCAAAACACTGTACCGTAATGTCCTTTTCTAGTCCAATCACTCCTAAAACCGTTAATTCCAAAGCTCTCAGCGGGTTTCTTTCTAATCCCTTCAAAGTAAAACTTGTGTTATCTTTATTTGTTCCAGTTCATCCTATGCTTCTTACATTGACATTACACTTTATCCAGAATTTTTTTGTGGTTCAGAATTAGCACGCCATTGACATAAGCCTATGTGTATATCAAATACGAATTCAATATCAATACCTCCGCATTGAAATCAAATCTGAACCTGTCTGGCGCCACCATTGACCCCTTCTGCTGAATCTGACCTAGGACTTGTCGAAGGGCAAAGTTCAAGATATGGGTTGCTGTGTGGTTTCTCATCAGCTGCTCTCTCCTCTCCTAGAAAAAGAACAACAAATACTTTATTTGAACATTAGGTATAGTTTTGAGGGATAAAATATAAAGTATAAATTCATGAATATAGTATCTTTTGCAACTACATAATAATAATATTAATATCCTTAATTAATAAAACACCTTTTCATAACAGATTCAAAGTGCATAATCAGATAACACATGAATAATGCAATGAAATACAAAATGAAACAATGGAGCGTAAAATGCAAAACACTATACATTAACATAGATTAGAAAAGATGTGTTTTTTAGATGCTTTTTGAATGAAGTGAGATTTTGACAATTTTTTCAGTGCCTGTTGTATAGAGTTCCAAGTCTTCAATGCCACCACTGAAAAAGGCCTATCACATATATGTTTCCTGGTTTAGGGGACAGTGAGAGTGTTACTACTGGCTGAGCAAGTATCATACATGGACGTTTGCCAGCTGAGAAAATAACTATATGAATTTGACTGTATCTTCAATATACCTTTGTCAATTAGTGACTCTGCACCATTTAACCTTGACCCTTTGAAACACATTTCAAATCTTTTCTTTTTTGCATACTCCTATATACTAATGGAGAAAGAAGACAAAAACAAGAAAGAGAAGATGATGACATGGTACAATGTGAGCAAATGAGTAATGTGAAAGAAAAGAAAATTAAGACAGAACACAAGGTTGGAGGAAAAGAAGGGGAAATAACAGTGGAAAACCCAGAAAAAATTAAAAGTGGAGGTCTTAAAAGGAGTTGCTGAAGAAGAGAAAACAATGAGGAAAAAGAAGATGAAAAGTTCTGAAAAGATGGTGACAATGCAAGCATAGATGAAGTGTGTGAAAGAGAAAAATGATTGAATTGTATAATTTTAATATCTTAGACTTACCTCATTGATATATAAAGTCACATGATCACCTATAGATATACTTTCAGCTGTAGTTCCTAGGTGAAGAACATAGCCACCATAAGATTGCACATCATGAACAGAAAACATCAGCTCCTACAGAGAGAGAAACCAGGATGATAAAACAGGATTTGAGAAAGGATAAACTAACTGAATTGCTGATATATCTATGCATTTATAAATATAACTGGAACTAGTATGAAGTTGTCTGTAGGTAGAAAATTTGTTCAGTCCGTGTTTGGTTAACATATCTTAGGTGATACGTCCTGTGATACATTTAGGATTAATTAAACTTGCCTGAGAAGCATGGTCATATTCAAAACTCTCATCCCACGCAGTTTATAAAATAATACAGGAGAGAATGCAAATAAATGTCTTACTTGGTGTAGCTGTATATGCGAAAGTCTGTATATTTGCTTAATTGCCTACAAATCGCTTGTAGGCAATCAAATGAACCCTTGAACCGTGCTGCATATTTCGGATAACAACATTGAATAGTCATATAGTCATATCTGATTCATGTACTTCTGTAAAAAAACAAATCAACAGCTATTACATCAATGAATTCATTTACATTTCTCCTTAAATTTAATAAGAAATTTTTCCTCAAATTACAAATAAAAGTTCATCCCCGTTAAAAAAGAATAAAAATTACTTCATCATGAGCTGATACAAAAGATCCTTCATCCCACTGTTGGCCTCCTTGTTCGGCGTAGAATGTTGTACGATCCAAGATAATACCACATTCCTGACCACTGGGGGCGCTTTCCACAAACCCTTCTTGGGTCTTCAAGGCTAAGACATGGGCATGAATACGAGGGAAAGCTGGAGGGAAAATATGACAAGAAAAGGTGAATATTAAAACGTCTTGTGCAATACTTTTGGTTTATGTACCAATCGAAAGCACACTTATGAATATGGAGCAGAACGCAAACCATAAATAAGTGTGAAACACACTAAGTTTAAGCTTAAATCACATACCGGTACATTTTTCACTAGATCTGGTCCTGATTTGTAGTTACTATCAGGGCAAGTAAAAACAATTGCTTCACCCATTTTCGTACAGTGTGGTTCTTACGAACATTGACAAAACAGCTATTCTTTAAAAGCCAAACGAGCCACGAGTGATATGTGACTTAGCCTTTAGTCTTCATAGTTCCTGAGAAATTTCTTTGTTACAGCAATTCACTTTAAAATATATATGAGAGATAAAATGACAAATGTGTACTTAGTAGAATTCTGTGTCTTCAAATGGACTAACAAGTCTCTCGACATGTACTGAAGAAGAAGAAGAAGAAGAAGACATACAAATGTCTATCTTTCAAAGCTTTTATGTACATGTATCTGTGCTACATTGTACTTACAATATTTGCCATGTTCCTGATGGCTGTAGTTATGTTTATAAGAATCATCTGTGTCCTGCACTGATAGTTCCTGTAAATGATTGATGTCTGTTGTTTCAAGACTTATGCTTGATAACATCTGCTGGTTCTTGATACCGCCTTTTGAAGTGATCTGAAAAATAGGAACAGGATAATGTTAACCAGCTACTAGGATGGTGAATTGGTAATGAATAGGCAACGCTCAACTTTAGTATGTGCCCTGTTGCCCGAGGCAACCAGATTGGACCCTCGGGCAACCAAATTTGGAAGAAATGATCAAAGTAGTTGCCCGAATTGGGCAACCACATTTTTTCGCGAGACTAATTAAGATGGACTAAATGTATTGAGCTTTTGACTCTGTAAACTATAGGTTACATTATGAGTTTATTGTAAATCACATTTTATGTGAAGTTTTTTTTACATAAAATCAAATCTTGAATGTTGTCATTGTTTTCGTTTTTTTTGGCAGGGCAACCAGATTTTTCATTCAGGCAACCGTTTTGGAGGAAAATCAAATATTTGGTTGCCCTGCAGGGCAACTCTTAAAAAATGTTAGTGTTGAGCGTTGGAATAGGGATGCAAATGCCTTAGGCGTTGTGTCATTAAGCTGGAGACTGGCTTTATTTTCCTGAAGGGAAGACATTGATCTGTACATTTGCTGCGTCCAACCCACAAGAGGTAAATGCCATAATAGCCGCCATGCCAAACCCGGGAAATGAGGGATGATATCATTAGTGTCATCAGCATTATCATCATCATCATCATCATCATCACCTTATCATTATCACCTGCACCATCATCATCATAATAATATGAGCAATATAAAACTTGTCATAGGTCTAAGGAAAGTTGATTTGAGCTTAAAGTAATTTCATAATTATAATTCCTCTGTGAAGATTTGTTTCACAGGAGAGTTCTGAAATTATGATGTATCAGAACAAAAATTTTCAAAATAAACACACATCAATGTACATGTACATATGTGCATGCGTTTCTCCTCCCTATCCTCTCCAGTCTTGTTTAATTTCATGACCACTCTAGTCTACCTACCTCTTTTGACTCTAGTCTTGACTTCTCAAAGCCCTCTAAGTCCACACCTAGTCCATGCTCGTTTGCTATCAGGGTCGTCAGATCCAGTGGGAACCCATAGGCATCATACATCTTCCAAACAACATCACCTTTAGAGACAAGCGAGAAGGAAAATATCATCAAACTTTGGCACTGTGTAATTTACATCTATATCTCATGCTTTATTAAGCAAGTAGAATTGTTGAAACTCGACAGGTTATGGTTATGTACTTCGGTTTTAATCTAAAGTTTCTTAAATAAAAACTCCATACAACTGATACATTTTCTTCTTCTGCTTCTCTTTCCCACAATATTACAAGTTAATACCTCGTTTTCTGTATCATCTTTTTTTTTTTTTTTTTTTTTTACTTCTTTCTACACGTGTTCACCTAGAGTTGTCTGTTCTGTATGATCATAAAAAATTGCATCCCTTGATGCTTTATAAAGCAAGTTAAATCCTGAAAATACTCTCGAACTACAATAACATTCATTCAACTGTACTCTAAAATCAATGATAATAATATGTGACCAATAAGTCGCAAATAGAACAATGGAGTAAATAAATAGCAGGTTTTTCTGAATGGGATATTATCAAGAGCTCTTCTTCTCACATGATATTTAACTTGGTTATGATTTAGTAAACTACAGATGTTTGATATCATTAGAAAGTTTGGAATTCTATTTTTAGGTAGAAAAAATGAGTTCTGGCGACTTGTTGGTGATTTTGAGCTGGCATGTCACATATATTGTTGTTGTTTTTACCTGATAGTACTTTATTTGAGTTGAGTTCTGTTAAAGCTTTCTTGAGGTATTTCTCTCCTTTCTTCAGAGTTGTTAAGAACTGTTCCTCCTCTTTGTTGAGTACGTCAGCAATGTATTGAGGATTCTCCTCCAGTTCAGGGAATGTGTTTCCCTATTATTAATAAGAAAATTGAGAGAAATGACTTGAAAAGAAGATCTTGTTGAGACTGTAATGGATATGTACAGAGTGAGTATATAAAAATGTCCCATCATTTTGAAGCTGTCTTGTGAAAAATATTAATATTCAATCATGGGTTTTATGATATGTCTTGGTAGAGCCATCCTACTAGCATATGTTGGTACAATTTTCATTTGGATCTTTGCACGCATGACTGAAAAACGGACAATCTTGAGAAGACGGTAAGATCTCACTTGCGCCAAGTGCCTGGGTGAAGAATAAACAAATTGATAATTTATTACTTTTGTGCACGCACAAAGACATGCAACCACTCGTACCCTCATTTACACATACACAAAGCACATACACACCCACACATAGGGTATGTGCGTGCGTATGGGTGTGTGGAGGGTGTATGTGGGTACAAACACTCTCCACACACACATACACACGCACATACCCTGTCTCATACGTACCAGCACACACACATACACACCCACACACTCAACAAGCACACCCACACACATACACACACCCTCACTCACACTCACAAATAGTTGCTAGGGTATTACTACGTCCCAAATATTCAGTGATGGTCTTGGTAAACAGTACGTAAAATACAACATTTAATTGTACATTGTTCAATGTGTGTGTGTGTGTGTGTGTGTGTGTGTGTGTGTGTATACGTGTGTGATGATGTGCGTGTGTGTGAGGGTGTGTCTGTGTGGTGAGAGGGTGTGTGGGTAAGTGTTTACACATTTTTTGTCAACATTTGCTTTTAATCTTCAACCAGCCACTTGGCGCAAGTGAGATCTTACCGTCTTCAGCAGATTGTCTGTTACTCAGTCATGCGTGCAAAAATCTAAATGAAAATGGTACCAACATACATGCTAGGAGGATGACTTTACTAGACATATCATGAAACCCATGATTGAATGTTCATACTTTTCACAAGACACCTTTAAAATGATGGGACATTTTTACTGACTCACTCTGTACAATGTACGTTATTCTCTACCAGTACAAATTCCTTGAAAGGCTGAGTGTCTTATCAGGGTTGCTCTGCTACAGTCAGGTGATAACAATAACAATAAATGATTGAAAAGAAATACAGAAATACTGGATCACTGAGATAAATGTAATCAATAATAGATAAACTTTACTGCAATTTTTTATGTACTGTCTATTATATTTGTATTATGTTGTTTTTTTTAATTCATAAAATTTGAATAAAAATGAAATTGACAACTCTTAACATGTATAAAAATCTGCCATCAATGTTTCTAGTTATAAATCAAGCTTACCAGTGATTTTACAACCAGTGGAACAAGACTGCCAAGAGTACCGGGTGAAGCCTGAAGTTTCTCTGTAGCATATCGCACAGCTCTACGAATCACTCTCTTGATCACATACCTGAAATTAACAAACATAGATGTAATATGTCTAAGCTGTATAAATAAAGTTGAACAACGAAGGAAACTGACCAGAAATATAAAATATGAAAAAAATGAGCAAAGAAAAAGGGGTACCTTCGGGATACAAACAAGAGACATCCTGGTTACTAGTCAGGAGCTCTACCAGCTAAGCTATTGTAAACCCACACTGGGTCCATCCCTGAAACCCGTTAATTCTTCAATGCTCAAGTGGTCAGAAGCTTTAGAAACCTGGCATAAACCTGAAGGATAGAAATCAACTTTGAGTAAATTAGAGGGATCACGGTGAAGTAATGCAGTTTTTTTAGTATAAATAATAACAAAAGAGACTGACCAGAAATGAAAATATAAGCAATTTTCACTGTGATTTTTGTAATGGGCAATTTTTCACCTTTCATTCACTGTAAGAATGAATGCGCATTGAAAAAAGTGTATTATGTATTTCACCAAGGACTGATATCTTTGGCAAAGTTCTCAATGCATTTATAATTTCTCTGCAAAACATAGCACTGATGGACATGTATGAATCACTCTCTTGATCATAAATTTAACAAACACAGACATAATATATGTATGTCATAGCAAGAAGGGTATTGACAATACTATATCCAACGCTCAACACTAATTTTTTTTTTTAGGACTTGCCCTCCAGGGCAACCAAATTTTCGATTTTTCTCCAAAATGGTTGCCCGAATGAAAAATCTGGTTGCCCTGCCCAAAAATGAAAACAATGACAACATTGAAGATTTGATTTTTATTTTAAAAACTTCACATAAAATGTGATTTAAAATGAACTCATAATGTAACCTAGTTTTACAGCGTCAAAAGCCCAATACATTTAGTCTGTCATGCAAGCCCTTACATTAGTCTCGCGTAAAAATGTGGTTGCCCTGTTCAGTGAACTACTTTGAGCATTTCTTCCAAATTTGGTTGCCCGAGAGTCAAATCTAGTTGCCCCAGGAAACGGGGCACATGCTAATGCTGAGCGTTGCTATATCACTTAAATATTCAGTCATGTTTTAAAATATTAGGTACAGTTTGCATTTGCATTAACAATTCTCTGTATTATGTAGCATGTTTCACTGCTATGTGAATGACTACGAGTATCTTTATAACATACAGTACATAATAATATATCGACAAACATTAATAGAATATATCATAGCTGTAAACTTATCGATAATATCACCCCCTCCTGTTTATATCACAAGGTCCTCATTCCCAGGACAATTACTGCATCATAATGCAGTCTCATCATACAGAACACATGTTTGTAAATGTCTGAACTTAGAGAATGCCTCAATTAACAAAAAATTTGTGATATATGCATATAAGCCTGGCATCAAATTAAAACTTTTAACATTTTGACCCATAATCTAGCAAACAATAAATAAACACGACATTCCTAGTAAAAAAGATGATAAATATTCCTATTCATGGGCAATAAAAACATTTTACAGAAATAAATGTACTTTGAGTGCCTAACTCCATATTGACAATAACCATATTCAATTGTTTGAGAACGTCTCTTACCCACGTTTCTGAGTGTCTGGTCTACATCCATCAGCAATAGCCACAGAGAGCATTCTCACATGATCAGCTACAGCCCTGTAGGCTGTATCAACATGGTCCAGGTCCTTATCTCCAGTTAGACCTTGATATGGTCTAACTGGGCAGGTCTATCAAGGAACACAAAGAATAGAACTTTATGAGGATGCAGTAACATTGAATGAGAATTCAAATCGTAATTTATTGAAATAGCTCATTTTGCCAACATGATTATAAACACAAAGGATCAGTCTGGAATCCCTTGAAATTTCCAAACTACCGTAATTAACGGTGTATAAGCCGCACCTTTTTGCCATCGGCAAAAAGTCAAAAGTAGGGGGTGCGGTTAATACATAGAGATAGGATTGGCGAGGCTTAGATCTAACTTATTTTGTCAAAAAATAAATACAGTCTAATGATATCAGACTATTCATACACTTTGTCAGTGTCCAAGGTATTTGAAATCTTCAAAAATAAGTAAATTGAAAACTTACTTGTCATATTTTGACGCTGATTGACTGCGAGATGCATGTGAAACCCGCCAGGTCGAGTGTGTAAAAACACCCGCTGCTAGCGGCCTGGAGTTTATCGATGTATGGTGCTTTGCCGATGTTCAAAACATTCACCTCGAATCCATAACAAAAAGTCAAAATACATCATCAAACATAACAATCACACAAAAAAACTTACCCCTAGATATCCTTCTTGAGAAACTAGTTTCAGACAGGTCAGATATGACCACAAAACTTCTGATAAGAAGAAGTTTCGCATGGCCGCAATTCATCCAAACACTCACCTAGATCGTCATTCATCAGCATGCGCATGCGTGGTTTGGATTGCGCAATATACAATGCACTAGTCTGCACATGCAGACATTTTGTAGGTTAGGAAATATAAATGTACCGATCTATTTTCTTTTTTATTCCTTTTGTTTATCTTCACTTCAGCTCTAATTGCCTTGTTGTTTCTCATAAATAAACATGATTACAAGATTGAATTCCTTCAATAATTTGTCTATTAATTTCTTAATTATTATTATTATTATTATTTTTTTTTTTTTTTTTTTTTTTTTTTTTTTTGTTGTGGCAAGGGTCCAAATTTGAGGGTGCAGTTTATACACGGGTGCGGCTTATACACCGTTAATTACGGTATATAATTGCTTGCTGTAAATTCCAGTTATCCATGATTTCATATCCAGATTTTGAAAACTGTTACTGTAGTGCTTTTCAAATAGTATCCTTCCCCCACAGCTCGGATCGTACAGCGTATTCTGGGTGACAACTCATGCCGCTAACAACAGTTAGCAAGATGTGTCAGTATAGATATATTGACTGCTTTGAGGGGCATGGCGGTTTCTAGACTGCTCAAGGGAAATTCCGCATCTGCTATAACCCAAGACCGCAGGTCGCGGGTTATGACAGATTCGGAAATTCCCTAGAGCAGTCTAGAAACGACCATGTCCCGAAAATAAAAGCAGTCAATATATCGTTTATATGCCGAAAAACAAGGGAATCTAAAAATAACATACATGGTCTAATTTTAGACTAACTAACTAAATTAGCGACCAAATCGCGCTGCAAATTATGGTATCTGAAATCATCGCATCGCGCAAAGCAGCCTTATGCACATAAACAAATGGGGATAGCACTATGCCCGTTGCTAAGGGGCATCCAGGGTGGCAACGGGCATAAATCCAAGTACTATTGACCGATGAGATGTTTTGGGGGCATAGTTCAAGACATGACCAAGCTTTTGACCAATCAAAGGACAGGATTATTCACCATTCTTAAAGTGAGGTATATAAAACCAGATATAACGCTGATGGAACCATAAAGATACAGAAACTAAACCATTGAGAATAAAAAAATGCTCTTGTAATACACAACATATAATGTAAGTAGGTAATAAAGATTGTTACCTCTTCTAATGTCTTGATGAGAGGCTGGAATAAGTCTGTATCGTAACCTGATGGTACTCCTTGCAGGATGGACACCAGTCTCTCCAATCCCATCCCTGTGTCTACATGTTGCTTAGGAAGATCATGAAGATTTCCAGATTCATTCCTGAAATAAAAAAATTAACAGTTCTCAACAAATTCATCCAGAAAATACAAGAAGAGTTGCATCCGGTAATGAAATCTCATTCATGATTAGGCATTCCCATTACAATTTAAGATTTAACAACCCATATAACAACCATATAAACATTGAACATTATTCTTTAAAAAAAAACAGCTTTTACTGTATTTATCCCCTGGCAGAAAAAGAAATTCTACGCCTACAGTTTATTCCTTCAATCAATTAAACAGCACTAAGTTTAATGAAAATTGATATTCAAGTTTGTGTATATTCATGCATATATGATTTCAAAATTACAACAAACCTATAAAACTGCATGAATACAAGGTTCCAAATCTCTAGTACATCCGGGTCATCTTGGTTGACCAGATGTGATGCATTGCTGTTGCCATGACGATCAAAGTGGATCTCAGTACATGGTCCACATGGACCAACAGCTCCCATCTCCCAGAAGTTATCAGCCATGCCGAATGGAAGAACTCTATCCTCTGGAACTCTTGATAAGCAAAGCAGAAGAAAATGGATTATTGATAGGTCAGCAGTATTTTCTAAAGATGTATAGTGACACATTGTATTACCGGACACTATCATGATTCCGGACGCACATATTACTGCGCACTGAAGCAATTTTGTGCGCGTAGGTCGGCGTAGTTGAATTCCACACACCAATACATAGAACAAGATTGTTAAAATGAGGCGAAAAAATCTAATTTTTACCTTATTTTTCTCTAAAATGATAGAAAATGGTTAAAATTTCATATTGCATACCTTTACATTAACAACTGATATATTTTCTGATTACAAAAAACGAGCCTTGTTTGCCGAATTTCAATCTCTCGGCATCTGCGTCGAATGCATGACGTGCGGTGTGGTGATTGACTCTAATGCAGTTCATGGTTTTCCAATCATGACGATCGCGTGAGCGCGAGAGCGATAGATCGCGAACACGACGAACGTCAATAAACAAACATAGTGGATGATCTCACTGGTTATGCGAAGTTGATATTTGAAGCAATTATCTTTCACAAGGCTTAAATCACACAAAAAGAAAAAGATTAAGAAATAGGATTAAAGGATAAAGCTAAAAGGATATGTTTTATACAACAAAAACCCCAAATAAATCCTAGATTGACTGCAATGACAGTCTATAGTCAACAGAAATAGCATAGGCCTATTCATAATTATGATGATCGAAAACAAAACAACACGCAATTATAATGTTGTATCCCATAGAGGGCGCGCGTCCCGGAATCATAATGTAATTTGTCACGCTAAAAAATAATTGTTTTTTGTAGAGGCGTATGCGGCAAGCGCGATACAAAGAAAACTGTTGGTAAATATCAAATAATTTTACCATATTTATAATTTTCATAATATTTGGAATAGCTAGTGCGAATTTTCCATGACTCTATTTCCTCTAATTGTCCTTTTTAAAGCACTGAAATAAAGGCGTCCGGCAATACAATACACTGCCATACATTGCATCAAGCAAACATAGCTTTGGAGACCAGAAATACTTTATCAGGGTTCCCAATCTATTAGGAGAACAATATTCCCTGAGTTTTCCCTGACACACTTTCATAATTCCAGGAGAATTATTCCACCCATTTCCATCTGATATCAATCTATGTTGATGCTTCATGGCAAAGAATATTTTGAGCATGGTGACTAACGATTTCCTATCAGCTCTGATTTGATTTTCCCATGACTTGTCTACAACTGAACAGGAGGAGGTCAGTCATAAGTCTTGACACTGCACACCTTGTTACCAGACAATCTTTTCTGCAACTTTTGCATACGCTCTATATGTCTGTCCATAGCAAGCTGAATTGAATCCCTTGCAATCCAGCCAGGAAGATTCAAAAAGTCAAATCCTTACGACTATCCTTCCAATTGACCTTTGACTGGTCCAAATGTATGATTAATGACTAAGAAGAGCTGCGACATCAGTCGTAGACCAGCCGTTTGCTAGTCAGATCCTAAGGCATGCAGTGGCCTTAACCCTTTGAACCCGATAGGCCGGTTTACCGGCCAACAGAGATCGTAAATTATTCCAAATGGCCACTTTTCATCCCTTTCCATTTTCCCTTGAGAATTTTTTATTATTAGGATTCATGGTCTAAAATTTTTGCGTGTCTTCCACCGAAAGATGGCGCTATTGCAAATCACGAATAAGCGTACCTTTAGTACGCAGTTTAATAACATATACCTGTTTCAATTTAGAGAATAAAACTTGAACATTATGGATTTCACAAAATGTGCAAATAATTCAGGGTTCAAAGGGTTAAAAGAACAAATCTGCTTACCCTAATTCCAGCCAGATTTGCCTTGTCACTTCATCAGGTCCAAGCTGCAGTTCATTGTTTCCCTTGAAGTATGTAAAGTAGAGATTCTCAAGGGGTAGGCCATACACACTGGTCAGAAGGTCCAGGGCCATGGTGCAAGCATCTTTCTGTAATGACAAGAAGAGGAAACCGTTTTACAAAAAGTTGTAGTTTTTAATTTTTACGGTGCTGTCATTTATAGTATGAATTATTTCGCCACGTTGCGAATGTCTGCAATGACTCGAAAACAAAGGTAACTCTGAATATTAGAGATTGGGAATCGGACGTATACAGATTTAGATAAAATGCAAATCTTTGTATTACGGGGCCCAGATACGAAAAGAAAAAACATAGAGGAATGCTGAGTTCATAGTTTATATTATGGTGGCAAAACATAGCAAATTGAGACCAAATCATGCAAATTTATAGTAATAAAAACTCAATCATTATAGTAAAAAAAAGAAGAAATCTTGACGTTGTCCTTGTAAATGATAAAAAACTTGTCACAATCATTATACCACATTTTAACTACAATCAAAATTGACATGTATCATACATTTTTGCAGTCAAGTGCATGTACATCTGTCCTTTGAATCAATGCCTTTTTTTCATGCCAATAGACACTCAACGTACACCAACAGATGCTTCAACTGGCAAAACAATGTTTGAATTACCTTGAAGAAATCTCCAAAAGACCAGTTTCCAAGCATCTCAAAGAAGGTGTGATGGGTGGTGTCCCTGCCTACGTCTTCCAGGTCATTATGCTTACCTCCGACCCGGATGCATTTCTGGCTGTTCACGACCCGACGGTAACAGTTCTGCACCATATCTGGATGGATGGTACCTTGAAAGATGTCCTTGAACTAACAGGGGCAGATGGATAAGTCAGGCAATAGAAAGAGAGAGATACATGTATGTACAAAATGTAGATTGAACAAATGCGAAAAAAATGTGAGAGGATGTACATAAATTGACAGTACATAAATTATTCTGCACATTCATAACTCGGGATAATAGAATAATTCTCCATGCTAAACATTCATTAATGGAGGTAATATTTTTCTCCCTTATATTCTGAATTTGAGTCCTTTGAACCCCACTGTCAGTTTTCCAACATACAAGAGACAATAAAATATCCTGAAATATGTGCCCCAAGTAATAATAATTAGGGCTCCCAATCTAAACCTTTTACAATTTTTCAAACAAAAGATTGTGCGAAAGCAAATTTATGACCATGTTTGACATTGCTACAGGCATATAACAGCATCCTTGTTTCAGTCATGTAAATAAAATTAGTATATTGTTTTACTCTTGAAACATGTTAGAAGAACAGGAGATAAAAATCATAATGAACATTTGGTCTAATCTGGATTTTTTTTTTTTTTTTTTTTTTTAATATGAGAAAAAAAGAGCAACAGTTTTACATCTTACTTAGATATCAATACAACAAGCAATGGTAATCAATTGAAAATATTGGTTGAAAATATATTTATAATAATTAGCAGTTCATTTTATAAAGGAAATTATTACACGTTTAGGTCTCTTTTTCGATACATTAAAACCATGTATTGATACTCTTCCAGATGTTTGCTTGTCGGCATTCAATATTGTTAGCATAATGTATGTCCTATGTAGTCTACACTACCCGTATCAATGGAGAAAAGGAGTGCATTATTGTTACAATATTGCACTCCGCGATGCCAGTAAAATGCTGCGCGCAACAGCTTATAACAATGGATACGCGGAGCAACAATTTACGTCATAATAGCACACCAGCTTTTAACAATAGATACGCGGAGCAACAATTTATGTCATAATAGCACACAACTTTATAACAATGGATATGCGGAGCAACAATTTACGTCATAATAGATTGATCATTTTAATTTTGTGAGATTCTCGGATCAGGCAGATTTAATACAAATGAGTAAACCTCTTTTTTGTTTAAACTGGTAGCGTTGCTGTTACCATGGAAAATGGTTTGTATGTATAATAATAATAATATTGGATGTCTTTTGTGCAATATGAGATATATTCCATTCATCAGTATGAATATTGCACTCGTCTTCGACTCTTGCAATATTCATACTGATGAATGGAATATATCTCATATTGCACTCAAGTGCATCCAATATTATATAAATATCACTTGGTTTTAATGGCCCCCTTCATTTGATGACAAATAACAAAACAGTTCTACATCTTAATAAGATATCAATAGAAGAAAAATGGTGGTCATTTGGTATGATTATATCCTTTAAAAAAAAAATAAGCAGTTGAATTTTTAATATGGTATCCAAACTTGTGAATTGAAATTATTATTTATTATATAAAATATTTGTAATATTCAGCCATTCACTTTAAAAAAAGAAAAATATTTTTGTTTTATTGATCCCCTTTCTTTCATGATAAACAACAAAACATTTTTACATCTTCCTTAGATCTATATGAATAGAAGAATGGTGGTAATTTGAAATGATTGTATCCTAAAAAGTTAGCAGTTCAATTTTAAAACCAAATTTTTGTTTGGGGATCTGTCTCCATTATCTAAAAAACAAACAAACAAACAAACAAAAACAATAACAAAGCAATTCTACATCTTGCTTAGATACTAATATTTTTAAAATGGTGGTCGTTTGAAATGATTGTATCTTAAAAAGTAAGACATTTCAAAGCAAACTATTGTTTGGGGGTTGTCTCAATTATCTGTAAAGCAATAAGAAAACAGTTCTACATCTTACATAGATATCAATATATGAAAAATGGTTGTCATTTTAAATAATTGTATCCTAACAAACAAAGCAGTTCAATTTAAAAAAAAAGCAAATTCTTGTTTGGGGATTTGTCTCTAAAAAGCAAAAATTAGACAAAATAGTTCTACATCTTACTTAGATATTCATAGATGAAAAATGGTGGTCATTTGAAATTATTGTATCCTAAAAAGTAAGTAGTTCAAATATAAAAGGAAATTCTTGTTTGGGGATTTGTCACCATTATCTAAAAAGCAAAAGTTTGACAAAAAAGTTCTACATTTCTTACTTGAGATATAAATGAACAAACAAAAAAAAAAAAAAAAAAAAACATTAACCAAAGCTATAGGGGACTACAACTGATTTAGAATGGTTAACAATTGGGCTTTGATTGATTTACATGACTCACTTAACCACATATTACGTGGTCAGCATTTGAATGCTGTGCGCAGACCACGTAATATTAGGTGATTATGCTATTAATATGATTATGTCTGACCTTTGTCTGTTCAGACGCACCAGCTGGTCATACCCATACTGTGCAATCAGTACCATGCAGCAGTCAAGTGGTTAAATTAGTGATATGACCATTATACATTCAGAAATATTTTATTACAAGTGAAACTCCTAATACTACACCATTCATTCTCTAATCTCACCTGATTCATTCCTGCGTTAGTAAATAGCAGAGTGGGATCGCCATATGGAATCACTGGAGAGGAAGGCACGTATACATGATCATGTGACCCTTGGAAATAGTCCAGGAAAGTCTTTCTAACTTGACTGGCTGGCATGAAGTCTCTACTCTGCCCAGGCCTTCGCAATCCAGCAGAAGCATGTTGGGTGGTGTGAACTTGGGCAACTTGTCGTTTCAGGTTTCTACGAGACTGAGACTTGTTTTGTAAGAAGTGATTGGTGGATAGATGCGGTGCAAGTCTGTGATACAGGTGAGAATGTTGAATCCTCCCCGCTACCCTCAAGATGACCATCTTCTTGGAAGGAGCTAGGTGGCAGAGCCCGGACATCGTCAATATTCCTAGATGAGAAAGAAATGTTAAGATCTATACATTTTCTAATCAGATTTCAACTCAGTGAGCTCTGGTAGGAACTATTCACTGAGCCTTACCACCCTTGGGACGGACAGTGGACATTCTGTAAAAAATTATCTACAAAATGGATCTCAGCGCAGGTATGATTATGAATTCTAAGGTTCTGCCAGTTGGACAAATTATCTGAGGTCGCATAGACATAGTGCAAGTATATCTACAAATTTTAATTTTTTTTCTTTTTTTTTCTGTCAGATTATAGAAAAGAAAATTAATTTGCAGATGCTGCATTTTCAAAAATTGAATTGACACTTTTCATTACAGTCTAGGCTATAATACTGTATAAGCCAATATTTTCGCGTCCAGATATTTTCGCGATTTTGGAATAGTTGGGGAAATTCGCAGGAGCAAAATTTCGCAATTTTGGTGATGACTTCATTACTATAAATAGCCTTGTACTAACGTGGAAATTTTCGCGACGACCAACTCGCGAAATTCGCGAAAATAAAGTCATCGCAAAAATAACCACTTATACAGTAGGCCTTCAATGCATTCACTCATCCGGAAAATATTGGGGTAAAATCAAGGAAATTAATTATTACACTAGTAGTAGGCCTACTAGATATTTTAGTTTTAAACTTATTTATTAGGCCTAGATTCTAAACCAACACTCTGAGCTCTTGTTGCTAAACAATTAGGAAGGGGGTACGGTGTCTGTTCAATGAATTCTCTTCGTCTTTGAATTATTAAAGTAAAAAATATAGGCACACTGAATAGTGCTTGTTATCATCAATAATATTGGTTCTCCACAATATTTTTTTTGACAAAACCTTAAAAGACATTGCTTGTTGTAACTATTTTGGCTGGTTAAAAATAAAAAAAGTCTGTCAGGACACCCAATATACCAAGGCAGTGACTGAGTGGCATAAAACTTAGAAGTTAACGTTAGAACTTCTACTCTAGTAACAAGTGGATTAGTAAATTACGTGATGCGTAATATATGTCCCCGCCGATAATGTAAAATTCCCATTATATCACGATCAGTGCTATCACATTAAGGCAAACAGAATCGAATCGGGTAAAAATGGCGAAGAAGTAGCATTTTGTAGCCAATGTACAATATAAGTATAAATCAAGGTCAAAGGTCAAAGGGTTAAAAGTCAAAATTCTGTGAAGAAGTTTTGTAGTTCTCACCTAGTGCTATCACATAAAGCAAACAGAATCGAAATCGGAATGAAAAATGGTGAAGGAGTAGCATTTTGTAGCCAATTAACAATATAGGTCAAAGGTCAAAGGTCAAAATTCTGTGAAGAAGTTTTGTAGCTATTACCTAGTGCTTCACATAAAGCAAGCGGAATTGAAATCGGATGAAAATGGCGAAGGAGTAGCATTTTGTAGCCAATTAACAATATAGGTCAAAAATCAAGGTCAAAGGTCAAAATTCTGTGAAGAAGTATTGTAGCCATCACCTACATGTAGTGCTATCACATAAAGCAAGCGGAATTGAAATCAGATGAAAAATGGCGAAGGAGTAGCATTTTGTAGCCAATTAACAATATAGGTCAAAAATCAGGTCAAAGGTCAAAGGTCAAAATTCTGTGAAGAAGTTTGGTAGCCATCACCTAGTGCTATCATATAAAGCAAACGGAATCGAAATCGGATGAAAAATGGCGAAGGAGTAGCATTTTGTAGCCAATTAACAATATAGGTAAAAAATAAAGGTCAAAGGTCAAAGGTCAAAATTCGGTGAAGAAATTTTGTAGCCATTAACTAGTGCTATCACAAAAGCAAACGGAATCGAAATCGGAAGAAAAATGGTGAAGGAGTAGCATTTTGTAGCCAATGTACAATATAAGTATAAATCAAGGTCAAAGGTCAAAGGGGTTCAAAAGTCAAAATTCCGTGAAGAAGTTTTGTAGCCCTCACCTAGTGCTATCATATAAAGCAAACGGATTCGAAATCGGATGAAAAATGGCGAAGGAGTAGCATTTTGTAGCCAATTAACAATATAGTCAAAAATGAAGGTCAAAGGTCAAAGGGGTCAAAAGTCAAAATTCTGTGAAGAAGTTTTGTAGCCCTCACCTAGTGCTATCATATAAAGCAAACAGAATCGAAATCGGATGAAAAATGGCGAAGGAGTAGCTTTGTAGCCAATTAACAATATAGGTCAAAAATCAGGGTCAAAGGTCAAAGGTCAAAATTCTGTGAAGAAGTTTGGTAGCCATCACCTCGTGCTATCATATAAAGCAAACGGAATCGAAATCGGACGAAAAAATGGCGAAGGAGTAGCAAATTGAACTCACATACGGACGCACGGACGGACGGACGGACGGACGGACGGACGGACGGACGGATGGACGGACGGACACACACACATACGTACGGAGCCCGTTTCATAGTCCCCTGCTCGAACTCGTTCGGCGGGACAATTACCTCCTCTAACTAATTTCAAAGAAAATAGCACTAACGTTAGTGTGTGCCGATCCGATCGATTTTCCCCCTTTCTTAAATCTCGTTCGATATTCGATCTTAACCCACGTAAAAAAATCGAATGTATATGATCGAATGTTTATATTTTATCGCGCCAGAGCAGTGCACACAACCCGCTCGTAGCCTGCTGCATGCCGCGCCCCGTCGACATTCTATCAAACTTTTTTGTTTTTGTTTTATTCTTTTCAGTCCTTTGACCAATATACATGCTGTCAGGTTAGCCACAAATCGTAATAATCACACAACAACAATCAACCCACACGCCTTTGAAGTTTGGAGTTCGTGAAAGTAGGTCACATCCAGGCACGCTGAAGACGCACATGAACATGTAAACATAAAATCAACACAAACACGCACCGACCACGTGCGTTTATCTTAGTGTGTACATTATCTCTTGCACCGACATACAAAGCTACATGTACTGCGCACTCAATACGAGTGCGGAGGTATAACGTTATCATGCATGTCAATTCCATCGTTGTGTTAATTCTCTTGCAAATTTGTATTCGCGCTGAGTCAGCAAAGTGTGCCTTGGAATTCTGAGCGCATATTTCACGATTTTGACTACAGAATTTTAATTTTTAGATGGAATAAAGCATGAGTTTAAGTGCTGGTAAGAAATTTCATTTTTCGTGGCTAATACTAGAAAAACTTAGGGAGCCAGCCGGGCTTTACAATTACTTTTGATCGATCGAGGTAAAATTATTTATGTGAAACTATTTCAAATGTTTTGTGTTTTCGTCAGAGTTTTGTTTACATCTCACCATCGCACTGTGGTTTGCCTCATTCAAAGGACTGCATGCGTGCAGCGCACGCAGGCAAGGCTAGGGCCCTAGGCATTGCTTTTGGCGAGTGCGAACTTTTCGCGCATAATGAGCTCTTGTTTTTTTTTCCTATAAATGTATTATTCTTTCCGATCGATATCCGATTCCGATCCGATCATGCTGCCAAATTTCCGATCCGATCATGATCCGATTTTATTTTTTTTTGCACAGCACTAACTAACGTTAGATCTAACGTTAGCTTAGTAAGTTAGATCTAACACGTTACTCCACTATTAAACAGTTAGAATTTATTGTGTCATTGTCATTGAGAATAATTTTTTTCAACCACTAAACACCACAACTTGAGTTATAATTCCTCAGTAAAAACATTCAGGAGGAAGCTCATCAAAGTCCAAGATCCAATTTGAGCGTGCACACTCACTGCGCAGCAACAGACAACACACCAAACGCCCCCCGTTTTGCCAGGCAGCAGCAGCAGGATTCAGCGGAAGACGAGAACCGCGACCGGGCTGTGCTGGCCAAAGCTGAGAGTGAGAGAGGTATCCGAGGCCTCTCCAGCTGACAAATAATTCATAGAAATACACGAAAGCTAGACATTCATGAACAAACTTTTTTTCTTAAATCGTAAATATAACATCAACATAGATCGATAAAACTTACGATGACGTATATATGTTATAATAAGCGCATATTGTTGATATTTTATTCGTCCAAGTGCACCATCAACAGTCCGCTAGGTTTGTCCATGGACAGCGCCATGTTGAAAATAACGCCCTCTGTCGCCGAAAAGCATGTAATGTTTAGTTTAGACAAATCTGACTTCAAAAGACGACTGAACCATTACTTTGCAACTCATCAGAGACCATTTTGATGAATTTGGGGTGAGCAATAGCTTTAAAAACAATTTAAATCTACTTTTGAGTGGCATTATTATGTGTGTTGATGTCAAGAGGTCCAAAATTGGTCATTTTTTTTATTTTACTTTGGCGAAACTGAGTGAGCCGAGGAAGGGTGCAGCGCGAAGACAATTGACCTCTACCCTCGGTCTCTGGCGTGCCAGCAAGTGCTAAAATGACCTTTGTGTCTGCAGGATGCACTGCACTGTTGAATACGTATGATGATTGATGACTGTAGCTGTTGTCTCTTCTTGCCCGACTGAAAGAGTAGTTATCATGGTTTATGGTTATGGTGGTGAACAAAAGTCAAAGCCCAGCTCCAGCAAGCTCTAGTAGACTCTATCACTGTCTATCAGTAACTGTTAGATGGGGGTTGGTTGTCCAGACACATAACAAAAATGAAGCTTGGTTTTTCATCTAACTTAAAGGTTAAAGCTGGTGTATAGTTTCGAGAGAAGGAAAAATTAATTTTGATTCACACTAAGATAAATTATGAAAGATTGGATCCAAGAACTATAATAAAGCAAATTATAGTACTTGAAATCTCGTTTTAGTGTCTTTATTTCATAATATAAGGATAAAAAAGATAAGTCGGGGACCCGTCGCAGGTTAGCGCTCACGTGGAAAACCAATGGGGATTCTCTTGTGTGGGTGTTACACACAGATCGTTCGCACTAATTCACGCCGTAACCTTCGGCGTGCGAATCTAAAACGGCAGTTAATCACGCTTCATTTAAACAAATTCAATGAAATTCATCAGAAATAATGAAAGGAATGTCACAAGATCTCTCACACATATCTTTTAGTGCAATGCGGACAACATGTAACTACATTTGATCGGTTTTGTGCCAATTCCTTTTTTGCTCCCAAAACTATACACCACGTTTAAAGATTAATGTTAGATCTAAGTTAGATCATGACCAAAAATATTGAATACTTCTCATCATCATCAATATTGTTCTCCACAATATTTTCTGACATTTTATGCTTAAAAACTTCAAAGGCATTGTTTTTAAATCCTTCCAAATGACTGGTTAAAATTGAGTGTTCGGACAGACCAACCCGTCCGGACATACAACAACTGGGTATAGATCTACCCTAAATTAATGTCTGAATTGTTTCATTTTTACTTGAAAATACATCAGCCATCAACATGATCAATTTACGACTACTACCGACATGTTCTATTTTTACTTGAAAATACATCAGCCATCAATGTCTATGAATACTTACATTATTAAACGCTAGCAGCAAAGCCATGTTGAGACTGTGGCGAGATTTTAGTGTGAAGACTTAATGCGTTCCCATATCATATGGTTTTAGTCGGGAGTGGTTTTTATTTTTTATTTTCATGAGAGTGAAATCAAATTTATTGAAAACCTATTCTCTGATAGATATAACTATATACATGTAGAAATATAGGAGGGCTTCAATTATAGTCGATATCTATTGCAAAAAGAAGAAAAACCTTGGGGAAAAACAAATGGACCGACATGCAAAAGCTGCCACCCACAGTCCCACTTTCACTACTGCATGTATGGCAATACTTCGTATTGACACAATATCCTACATGGTGTAGTAGCAAGATTTTTTCCTGTCTAAATTTTAGTTGCTATTACTAATGACTTCAATGATACGCGGAAACTAAACAATGCAAAACTGGCATGGATTTGAAACTAGAAAATAAATATTGTAAGTGGGTATTAAAGGCCTGGGCACATTACAAAATTTGAACATTTAAATCAGCTCAGCTAACAATATGAAAAAGTCAAAAATGAAATTAAAGTCACAAATAAACAATTCAATTTAAGATGCAAAAGAGTAACTTTCTGTGTTTATATTATTGATGTTTGTTTTTCCTTAGTTTATTTTTGTCTTTGTTAGCCAAATTTGACTCTTGTAGCCACCCATTAGCAGATGATAAATAGATAAATCGTGCACAGCCTAATTGTTGTGTCCTTTACAAAAGTGGGGATTGCTCACTGAAGCATGCATTATTTTTCTTATTTTTTGGTGACATAGCGATAGTTAGGGATGTGAACTTTTTCTACATACACCTTTCCCCCAAGAACTATATATATTTTTTTTTATTAAGGAGCCATTTCAATAGTGTATAGTTTTCATTGGGACACACTTTATAATGAAAATGAAACACTACTTTTGTTTACCTATGTTCAGTATACAACAGGATGAACACTCCTCCAGAAGTGATGAGTATGGGATCGCCAGAGGAGTACCATGACCCAGGGCCGAACTTTGACCTTTTAGGTCAACAGCACCAGGCATGGAAAGACGGTACTGATCCCACAGCTATCCAAAAACCAAATGGTGGTTACAAGAGAGAGGTGAAAGAAGAAGCGGAAGAGGAGGAAGAAAGCGGAGAGAGAGTTAATGAAGAATATGAAAAAGGGGAAGAAGAAGAAGAGGAATACATCTCATCATCATCGGCTCATTCTTCTGAAGATGAGGGGGATGCTGATGAAGAAAACGAGGAGGATCATTCAGATAGAGAGGTAGGATTAGTAGAATTCATTTAATCACATGTCAATTTTAAAAAGGAGAGCGATGGCCCTTTCTTCTCTTCATGAGCAACATTATAGCATTAACACACGCCCGAGCATGCGTTAGCAGTGAATGCAGTGCACCACGAGATAGCTTTGGATAGGGGTCGCGCTGCAACGAGCCGCAGGCGAGTGTCCAGCGAGCTCCATCCGAAGCATCGAGCGATCACTGCATTTACGTTTAATCGCACAATACAGGGAAGTGTGTTGACGCTTTTATAAAATTGCAACATTTTGCTAGATCTAGTAGATCTTGAGTTATTTACCAAAAAAATTCCAAGGGATTATCCCGTGGAATTTTTGGTAAGTAGCTCAAGATCTACATCACTATCGTATCCAAGAAAGTAAAAAAGACCCGGATGGAGTGTGTTATCACTTTTTTTGCGCCGCAAAATGCACGTTGGTGCTTTGCATCGAAAATACAGCATCACACGTGACGCGTTGTGACCAACCACGATGCGTAAAATCACAGAGCCATTTCATAAACAAAGATAATAGTAATTTCATTCAGCAAATCAACATTATATACAATGTTTTTGTTGATTTGCCATGATCTGCTGTATAAATGGTTAATTTTTGCTGTGTTTTTATTTTTGTGAAATTTGCTAGTCAGTCCTAGCCAAAATTTCCTCTTCAATTTATGACTACATAGCAACAAAGAGGTAACTAAAATTGGAAAATTGAGCTCTCTTGATGATATTCCTAAACTAGTCCAAAATTACGAAAACAGATATGCAAAAATTTGGGCGTACATGTATTTGCTGTTCATGATCTTTAAGCCACTACCAATCATATCAAAACAACTTATCTTCCTTATTTTGGACTGAAAAATCATTATTTAGGCTGGGGTAAAATTGAAAAAAATGTGTCACTGTCAGTAATATTTTATTTGATAATTGACATTTTGGAATGCTTAGTATTTTATAGAGGAGTATTGATATCTAGCTGGGTTTTTTTTTCTTTCCCTCTTCAGAGTTCTAGACATAGGCAACATCCAAGGAGAGTTTGCCATACACCCGAAGGAGAGATTGAACACTATGACTCACAAAGGGAACAATCAAACTATGAACAAAGTGAGCACATTGATCATGGCGCCATGGGTAGGGAAGATGATGAGAATATAGATGATGATCGACACACAACGAACAATGATGACGATGACCGTGATTATGCTCGTAGCAAGATGCACCAATGCGATGTTGAAGAGGAAGATGATGAAGAAGAAGAAGAGGATGAAGACGATGAGGAGGACAGAATAAAAGAGACACAGAAGCTCGTCGCCAAGATCGAACATGACATACAGGGTCTGCGCTTCCAGGCGAAACAACGGGGGCATCTTTTGTCTGATCTCCACAGATATGGTGCACAAAACCAACAGCGAAGAAAGGAACAGGAACACTTGCTACAGTCTGCTCCAGTCGAGCATACCGACGAATCTCGCACGATGGCACCATGCCAACCACAGCCAGGTGATGACGGCAAGATAATAGAACGTCCAGTGTCCATAAAGTTACGTCTAAGAACTCGCAGCACTTCCCCGAAATCACGACAGGAAAGGTATACCCGACCCCCTGTGGTGAAAGCGAAACCTGGCAAGGTGAAAGGTCGGTCTCTGAGGATAGGCAATCAGCTGGGCCGATGGGAGGCTTGGAAGGAGAGCTTAGGCGTGAAAGCAGACAGGGACATGGCCAAGGTTTTCATGGATCAGTAAGTGCAGCAATGTAGTTTAAGCACCACCCTAACTGTTTGACTTGAGAGTCTAGAACAATATACATTTGTGTAGTTGGGGTAGTTGTCATGTGTACCTGACTTTGCTAATATTGCACACACAGTCTTGAAATGGAATTTATTTGAAAACTCCAGTTACCAAACTGTATTGATTTAAAGACTTATTAGCGATTACAGACACAGTTTTTAATGAATTTTGAATGATGATAACATACTTTTTATCAGTTGCTTGTGTAATGTTAATTTGAATCAACTCCATGTAGAGGAATCCTCAAATTAAATTTATTCACTAGATTTGCAAACTTTATGTTTCATTGCAATCATTTTACATTTTTCATTTAAAATGGAAGTATAGCCTATATAGTCATTTATTGTTAAGAGTTGTAAGGCATTTGTAAACTTCATATTATAAATAGAATAGTAGGGGAGAGCGGGGTTAGTTGGAACATTTTTCACAAAAATGGCCGTAAAACAAAAGCGGATTTATTTCAAGAAACAATAAACAATCAGATGGTCTGTATATCTGTATGCTACAAATGTATCCCATAAAATTCTTAAACTTAGTGATGGTTCCAGAAAAAATCCATCTTCAACAAGACCATGTCAAGTGTTCCAACTAACCCCACACACGGGGTTAGTTGAAACATGGTATGGGGTAAGTTGAAACATTGTGCATGGTATCTTTATAGTTATATTTAAACGACCTACAACATTATTACATGGGTTCAGCTAATTTGCTTTATTGATTCTAATTATTAAAAAAATAAAATTGGTGTTGAAATTTTTTTTTACTTCATGTTTTATTACACTTGATGGCATCTAATCACAAACAGATATTCTGAAGTCCTGTGAAGTAGCATCCTGCAATATATTTTGTTTAAACCAAAATAAAATTGTCCAATGTGCACTAATACACATGTATAGGAATATATCAGAACACTTCACTGAATTATATGATTTTTATTTTTTTATTTAGCTGAAACCTATTTACTTAATACATGTTCCAACTAACCCCTTTCAAAATGTTCCAACTAACCCCAGAGGCCCATTTGACATTTGTAAGCTTACAGCACAAAAGACGGAAAACAACATGCCATTTCTTTAACCTTGTTTTGTAGCTTGGTATAACTGTTTGTTATACTCAAAAACTGGCAAACTTAATTTATGATCTTTTCTGAGATAATAGAATATTTGTAAAAATGACAAAATTTACTCAGAGGGTGAAAAAACAAACATTGCTTTCTAACTTCACGAGGCTTAAAGCATGTGTGCTGTCTAAAATGTGGTGGATGGCAGTTACTAATAGCAACAACCTGAGGGTATATTAGCATAAATATATTTATAGCCGTTAAAGAAAATTGCAATGTTTCAACTAACCCCGTGTTCCAACTAACCCCACTCTCCCCTACCTTCTACCATCTTTTTACCTGGAAAGAATAATGTCCTTGTCTGTTCGTGATGGTCTTGTTTGAAATCTGTAAATTCATAATAGCATGTTTAATAAATGATGAGCTTAATGTATTTTTCTTGCTGTTCTGTAACACATTGGCCCGTATTCTGATAGCCTAGTTTAACTTAACCCTAGGTTAAGGGTAGTTTAACTCCAGCCTAACTTTTAAATTTAACCCTGGGTTAAAAATTTAGTATTCCGATAGGGAAGTTTTGCAGCTAAAATTCGCTATCAAAATACAAACTTTTTAACCTGAATACGGGCCAATGTGATTAATTGACATTTTGACTGCGATGTATAAGATCATACATCTCGCATATTTCAAGATCACAAATATAATTTTTCCATTGTCTTTACAGCATGGACAAAACCTACTTTCGGCAGTTCCTTCCACCTCCCAAACAAGAAAAGGGCCAAAAACGGAAGAAGAAGAAGAACGGCAGGAAACACGATCAGAAGGAGAAGAAGCCTAAGCGACTAAAAGTTATTGAAGAGCCTGAGGAGTGGGTGGATGGGTACCTGGATGATGAGCTAGATGACTTCTCTGATCCTGTCGAAGAAAAGGACGATTATGACTACGATCCCGCCTTTGAAGTAACAAACTTTGGAGCTTATAAGGTATGGACAGTTCGTGTTCTGCAGTATGTATTTCCACTGTGAGCTTCAAAGCCCCCAATTTTATTGTCCTAAACAGAAATTGTTTTTGCCCAGTTTATCGTGGGCCCTGCAGCCACTGCCCAGCACCAGATTGACATTGCACCATCGCTTACTTTTTGAATGCCAAACAGGGTAGCAGCAGCTGAAAGCACAAATAACAGATGAAAGAAAATAAATAAATGTAGTTTGTGATGACAGTTAACAACATTTATAACAGCCCAAAGGCTAGTTGATACCAAGATGATTTTAAGAGCTTGTCAACTAGTTTGAAAATAGATTTAGATAAACATTAGTAAGATAATTGTTATGTCATATTTTTATTTTGTTCCTTTTTGTGATAGCCATAGTAGTCGTCAACATCCTACCTCACTAATCTTTTCTCTTAATTCCAAGGTTTGAGAGTTCAAATTTTCAGCTGATTTCAACTTTTTTTTGTTTTATTTTCAGCTTATTTTAGCATTCCTCTGTACAAAAGTAAAGGAGCTCTTTCAATTTCAGCTTTTCTCCCCCAACCCTTTTTAGCTTTTTTTCAGCTCTTTTTATTTGTTTTCTGTCAAACCCCTAATGTATTTGATATTGACAGCTCAGTTCATAAAGATATCATCCAGTAATACATTACATCTTCATCTCTACCCCCAGCCATCAAATCCTGTTAGGAACAAACGAAAGTCTCAGAAACCTCGGAAACTGATGGATGTGAACTCCACCATCCCCAAGGCATCCAGGCCAGGCCGTCCTCCTAAGAGATCACCAAAGACATCATCACTGAAGGAGGATGGGGAGGAGCAAGATGGAGAGCCACCGGTGGTGCAGAAGAAGAAGAGAGGACGTAAACCAAAGCCAAAGACAGAAGTGATTAAGACGAGGAAGAAGAGTAAAGCTCCAAAGATACATAGAGGAGGAAGGTTAGTGTGCAGGGCTTAAAATTAATTGAAGGCCACAGAGGCCATGGCCTAGGATGCCATTGTCACGGGTGTGATATTATTTTTTCTTGACTGCTGCTTACTGTTATTAAAACTTGTTTCACTTCAATGAAAAACATTGAAACTTGATCTGAATGAAATTACGATTGAGATTTTATTTAAGCTTGTCTCATCTCAACATAATATTCAATGAACAATTGAACAAAATATACAATATTGACTCATCTTAATAATCAAAGTCTTCTCGCATATGATGTCCACTGTCTAGTCCGCTGTGATGTCGACCGCCACGGCTCCGGGGTTGAAAGCTGCTGTGTTGATCCCTCCGGTTCGTTCCTCCTCGTCTAGTTGACCCTCCGCCGTCTTAAGTTGATCTCTCTCGATCCATATTTGAATTCCCCGCTGTAGAAATTACGACTCGGCACTAACGTGGCATTGTAGAGTTACTTAAATTAGATTAGATCTCGCAGAACATCGGTTACAGTTAATAGATGAAATAAATGTAAGTCATCACCAAAATAAGTCTTTGAAACAGGAGTAAATTAAATAATCGATGTGAAATCATGCTTCGCCTCCTTTTTTCCCCGCATGGCGGAAACTCCTGTGACGTAAAAATACAATTCCCTCTTGTCTATTTTCATAAACCCGTCAATACAAAATGTCTGCCTAGTAATCTACAATATGTACATTTCGCTCTGTATAATTTCACCCTTAATGGCCTTAGTACCCCTCCCAAAATTCCCTGTTTGGTCTTGGAGAATTTGGTGCCTTCTTTAGAAATTCGCAAATTATGCTGTACTTGAGAAAAAGTGCCCCATGAAAAAATGGCCTTGCCCTAAAATTGAGGAAATTTAAAGCCTGAGTGTGATATCTTAATAGGCTGCTGCCCAAAGGAGGTTTTAATTTTAAAAAAAAATTAAATTGTTCATTAGGTCAATCTCAATGTTAACACATCTTATTCAATTTATCAGGAAAATTCATCTGTCGATAACACCTAGGTCACTCCAATTTCACATTTCGTCTTTAAACTAAGTAACAGAATAGAAAATTGCCAATTTGCATGACACAAAATATCATTTGTGTTATATCTATATGTCTGTTGCAACGAATCAATGAAATTTGCCCTCAGTTTTTCTAATAGATGATTTTAATTGTTCACATAGTTTCATAGTAATGTTTTGAACAACTAAAATCTCTCAAAATGTAATGTTCTTAGGTGATAGAATTGACCATAAGGGTACAATATTAGCTGAGCTCATTTTTTTTTTAGCCCAGATTTTTTTCCATGTCTGCCTGAAACTGTTTATTTCAAATAAAATGGAATTTTGAATGATGGATGTGAAATCTGTGTAATCGAACAAAATATCTTGTGTTTGTCCGGGAGTTATGAAAAAGTTAAACGTAAAAATATATATGTCTAGGTGCTATTTAATCAGACCGGGCTTTTTTGGCTCTCCTGTAGCCGGGGGAGGGTTGAATCAACCCCCCCTGAGATCTCGGCCGCCGATCTCGTGAGCGGCGCGAAATTTTGCGCAATGGTAGTGTGCGATGTAATCTACAAGCTAGTATAGTTAATTTTCCTGAAATAATGTGATTTTATTTTATATTATTGAAAATCGTGCTCCGTTGTAACCGTATGACGGATTTTCACGAAAATGGTTTTAAAACATGCGCAAGACTTGAAAGTAAAAAGTCAGCGAGCGGCGCGGTAAAAAAATCTTGCGCGGCGGCATGGTCGCGGAAAATGTTGAGGGTCTGATTAGGTTAAAGAAGTGTGTGATTACAGTTATATAGTAATATTTTGTATTCTAATTTTCTTTTCTCATTCTCTCCTGTGTCGTGTTATGTATTAGGAGACCATCCCTGATGAGTACTTTACGAAACCTTGACTGGAACGCTCTTCCAAGACGCTATGAATGCAAGATCTGTTGCCTCCGCATTGATGGAATCGACTCTTTCAAGTCTCACCTTGAATCAACTCACACTTCAGAATATTTGAAACCCAAAGATCCGAGTAATCATAAAGAAGATGGCGCGGAGAATTCAAACGAAGTGCAGGAGGCAGAGAAACACTTTCATGGTTCAGAGAAACAGTACCAGGAGTCTGAGAAGCAATACGATGACCTGGGTCACTTGCCTGACCAACATTCAACTATGCAGGAGAGTGAACAGCGCAGGATGGTAGAGGGCGACATGTATCGGACAATGGCCTACGGGCAGGATATGATGGATGCCAGGCGCTTTGAGATGATGCCACCGTTTAAGAGACACCTTCATGAGAGCTATTCAAACGAGTGGGGGAAGATGCAAGGCAACATGTACAGTAGACCCTTGGCACCAGGTCAAATGATGCACCATGGGGAACAGTCCTGGGGGCATAACAGAGGGTACGATCCCGTCCCAGCTTATCGGAAGCACTATGAGGATGGGCGAGAATGGGGTAAAGGTGGGGGGCAGTACCCCCATGTCATTACATCACTCGGACAGAACATGCCAATGGGTATTGATGGAGGGGATCAAAGACAGGAGCAGCATGGGGAAGATTTTAGCATGCAGGGGGGTAATATGATGGGGATTGACCACGCCCCTTCTCAAGATAACACCTATGTTGATATGAGCATTAGACAAAGGGAGGAGACTCCGAGCCAAGAGAACGAAGGTGTGTCCAAAGACAGTATGGGTAGAGATGAGCAGGAAGGGAGTGAACAAAGACAAGAAGGGGAACCTCCACCTCTTACTGAAGATGATAAAGAGGCTGAAGATGAGACTAATGAGCAAGAAGGTGATGATGAAGAGGAAGAGAAGGATGGGGATGAAAATAATCCTGAAGCGAAAGAGAAGAAAAAGAAAACAAAAGCGTGTAAAGAATGGGAAGAAATAGACAGATGGGCCATTACCTTTGTCCACTGTCCACAGTGCGATGACTACATTCGCTTTCGTCCGGGTCAGAAGAACTTCCATTTTGCTGTCCATGCCGAGCGACGTCTATGCCAAGAGTGTGGGAAGATGTTCACTAAAGAGGCTTTCCGGGCTCACGTCCGGGTTCACCAGGCCAAGAGGTTAGGAGAGGAACTGAAACATATCTGTGAGGTCTGTGGGAAAGCCTACCGCTTCAAATGCAGCTTGAGCTCTCACATGCGCTGCCATTCTGGTGTCCGTGACTTTGACTGTAAGATCTGTGGTAAGAAGTTCCTCTCGGCCCATGGGCTGGAGAAACATGAACTGGTCCACCGTAAGGTCAAGCCCCACCTGTGTCCCGATTGTGGGCGGGGCTTCACCCAATACCATAACATGCTTGCCCATCGCAGACAGCACACGGGAGAGAAACCCTATCGCTGCAATTGCTGCGATCGTTCTTTCACGCATAACGTCAGCTTGAAGAATCACAAGAAGAAGGAGCATGGGGTTGACCTCTGGGCGGAAACTGGTGGTAAACCCCCTTCCTCCAATCGTCAGCGCTCCAAGTCATCAAGAAGTGCGCCCCTTGCTGCTCCTATCAGTCCACCCGCACCCCAGCTACCCCCACCTGTGCAGTCCAAACCATCAGTGCCAAATGAGAGAGAGCTAATGCATACATTAGATCCTGCTCAGCTCTATAATATGATGCCCACGCTGGATTATGGACATTACTAACTTCTCTCTGCCAGCCAGTTTTTATAAATTCTATTTATTATGACAATTTATTTTGTCTTCTTTGACATTCATCGTTGTAATGTCTTTTATGAACATTGTAGCAATGTCTTTGCTTGATGCAAATAGTCTTCTTTTTTTATTTTCTTATATTTAGATTGACTTGAGGCTTTGCAGTCAGTATTTAAAGGTAATTTACATTGCTGATTAAAAGATCCTCGGTTTCTTCATTTCTTCAAGCAGCTCAAAAATGCATGGAAATATTCACTGTTCCATTTTTAGGACTTGGCCATGTGTGTAACCAACTTAAGTACCTACAATGTATCTGTCAGCAATGTACTCATAAAAAGGGCACAGTCAATCAGTCTTAAATTTTGAATATCTTTGAGGGTTTTTTTTATGAACTTGATGGTGATAAAAAAAAAATTGAAATTATATTTAAATATTCCTGGATTTAATTCATGTTTGACTCTTTCTGTACAGTTCATTCCCATTGGCACATAGATACATGTTCCAAGTTTGAACTCGGGATCGAAAGAGTTGCCTCATCACAATGGGGTTAGACTGTAATATGAAACTTCAACATGTTACAAAAAGGGACTCTTTAAGCCAACTGAAAAAAACAAATCTTTGTGCAAGGAAGACATTTAAATATATGAGTAGTGTGATTACATGCACTGATATTCATCTTGGTGTATGTGATGTGAACATGATTTACTGCAATCATGCAAAAAAATAGCTCCATGGGGTTTTGGCAAAAATTATGAATGCATGTCATCATAAATTGATATAAACTACTATATATTCGTTGTTTGTAGGATTTGCATTTGTATGGAGATCATAAATTTTCCTGGAAATTATGTGCCATTAAGACACTCCACTTTGATGAAATTATTGAACAAATACATACAACGGACACTTGGACATCATGTCCGGGTAATGGTTGTATATTTATATTGGCCATAAAAGTAAGATTATGGCAATAAGCTTGAACAAAATTTGATATAACATCCGTATTTACTAGATAGATCAGACAGTTAAATATCTCACATATCCACTTTTCTTCAAAAAGGAAATTGTTATCGATCAATTGTGACATCATTCGGGCAAACAAGTCTGGGGTATTAACCACGCCAATAGGAAGAATCTTGTTATTCAGAGCTTTCTAGGCAATTACCATCCTGATCTTGACATCAGACTCTGTTGAATTTACCCATGGTACAGGTATTTGGTGTCCTCTATCTCTTTCAGGGCATTACGAAAGGAGGTGAACATGAACCAAGGTCATCTATATTCTACATTGTTTTTTTTTTTTAGTCTATGGTTTAAACTTTGACATGGTACTCTTAGACAACGTAAACCTCATGATTTTGGGCTATAATATATTTGTAATCCATGCATGTTTTTATTCAAATCATATGCATAACTAATACATGCCAAATTTCACTGTGTACAAATTCTGTGTACATGTATGTTTAAAAGTACTTGGGCTGAAATGTAAATCACATACCTAACAAGCATCATCAAATGAACTATATTGTAAACACTAGTGGTACATAAATTTGTACATGTATCTGGAAGTACATGTATATGTATTCGTGTATCATTTTAAGAAGAGATACATGTAATATAATGTAGTTTTGTCATTGATAAGATTGTGTCTTATTTTGGAATTGTCCATTAGCTTCAAATGGCTGCATTGAGCACTGAGAGCCAAAAAGATGTTAAGCTGTAAAGAGGTTGATGCCTTTCTAGTACTGAGCTGGCGATTTTAGTGTTGTATCATGGTGCTAACTTTTTATGTTATTTTCCTTTCAGTCGCAATTCAACTTGTACAGTAGCGTATCAAAGTCTCTGTACTGACGAGACCTGTATAACAGCCTTCTTAGGAACAAAATATTCTTTCAGAAATATTTGTAGCCTTAGCGTATATCTAAGCAATACATGCTAAATGCAGCTGTAGATACATGTACTAATTATACTTTAGATGATCATAATGTAATACTAATGAGAGTCTATACAGCGCATTTGTATTATTGAGCATTACACATTATAGCCAAATAGTTTGATATGTAGCACTTGAGCTTTTCAGGTACATGTACACAATAACACCTGGATGAGAAGTAGCAAACATACAGTTTGTGTCAAAAAATTGGTACGGTCGGGAACAAATTATTTAGGTATGAAATCTTCTCAAATGATGTGTGAATGTGGTACCGACGTAAATTCAAAATATTCTTTTTGCTGATGAACTTTGTTTTGTATAATTTGCCTTTGTAAAACAAAAGTTATGCTAAATTTTGTGCGACGAGGAACAAATAAAAATTGTGCACTTCTATTGTTCTGGAGCGCCGAATTCATGGCTATTATGCGAAACCTATATACAAAGGCATGGGACGGCGTGCGAAAAATAGATTTTTTTTTTTTTTTTTATGGTAGCAAACCAGTCATATCTCAAAAATTACAGCACCAAATGTGATGAAAAAAAAAATTGCAGAAGAAAGCCAAATTTTCCTGTTTAATAAAAATACCAAACAATTCCAAGTTGTGATTAATCTTCACACTATCAAAAAATGATTTCCACTGTTACCATTTTATTTGACACAGACTGTAGATCGTCTTTGTATAATTGAGCATTACCCATTATAGCCAAATAGTTTGATATGTAGCACTTGAGAGTTTTAGGTACACAATAACACCTGGATGGGGAGTAGCAAACGTAGATTGATGAGGAGTTCTTGAATGGCTTATGGAGACGTGCACCGTGATGTGATGACTACAATCTATGTAACCTTTTGATAAATAATTATAATAAATATGGTGGTTTCTTCACTCACGATGCTCATACATGCAGTGGCGGATCCAGGATTTGAAAATGGGGGAGGGAGGAGGGGAGGGGCACCCAAATTATTGGGGGGGGGGGGGGCACTGCCATAATTTTCTGATTTGACTGGCTGACTCGGGAACAGGGAAATTATCATTTGCAGTCTTCTTAATAAGATTGTGATTGTGGTGGGTGGCTCTAACGCCGTGTGTTAAGAAACCATCGTATTAAAATTATTTATCAAAAGCTTCCGTAGGATGCCGTTGCCATAGAACAGTAACAAACTTCTTCGTGTCTTTCTAAAAGACATTTTTTTATGCAAGGATATATCCCTAAGTTCTGACTATAAGCAAGCTACATGCATGTATCTATCTATTCAAATCCGAACTCAAAACTCATTTCTTTTCCAGAAATATTGTGAATAATATACATGTACATTTTTGAGGAGCCAGGCGCCTTTGAATGTCATGGCAGAGAAATGGCGCCTAATAAATGCTGTTCATCATCATCATCTTATCTAGTCATAAATACTCTTGTTAGAAAATCTACATGACTTATTCAAATGAACTTGTGATCTATACTGCTATTTGCATGGTGCATAATTATAACCATAAAGTACTTTGAATCTTGCAATTATATCGTACTTTCAAAGAGTGTACTGCTCAAAAACTACAACACATGTGATATGTTATACCTGTACAGTAAAAAGGTGATACATTTATGAATATTTCAAGTGCATGTATGCATACGTGGCATTATATTACTTACAAAGTATGTTGATTCTGATCATTTTGTAGAACACAAAATCATGCATTATTCCTGTAACCCTGTACAGATCTGTAAATTCATGTTATCTGACTTATACCAAGTGCTGCTTATGATATCGATGCATAGACATACATTTAGGCCCATATTCACAAAGGTGTCCTAAGTTAAGACATAGCTTAAATCTGTGGTGTAACTATGGCTAGCAAAATGTGACACAATCCAGAAAAGTAGATGTTTGATTTATTTGGTACTCAAACTATTCAAAACTGCCTGGGAATAATAAGTACAAAGGTTTCCCCAACCATTAAAGATAATCTAGAGTAGTAGTCATGATGAAATAAATCAAAACATTCTTGTTCATATCAGAATCTCAAGCATAGGAAATAAATACTACACACCAAAGGAATTTACAGAAAATTGCGCATTTGCTGAGAAAAGAGCAAAACAAGCATAATTTTCTGTCCAAGCACATGCGTGATTAAAACGGCCACGTGGAAAGTCTGTCGGGTATATCATGTGCACGCGATGCGCACCGGATCTGGGTGTGTATGTTGTGCCGTGACTTGTGGCGATATAGCGGTCTACTCCAAGTCTCAATTTGACGGACTGTTTCAATATTTTTTCAACATTTCTTCTGAAATCATTATCGAAACGTGAATATGATCTTGTGTAGGCATATGTATATGTTAATGGAACAATGTGAGGACATATCTTACAGATTTATCTCAAATTATTTTGACTGTAAGAACTCAAGCTTGGCTTTAAAGCATGATTCCAGAATCCAGTAACTGTATAAGGAACATGTAATGTAGACAAATTTTGTCGCACTTTGCTAGCCATAGTTAAACCACAGATTGAGGTCTCAGCTACATGTATGGATAAACCTCGGACACCTTTTTGAATACAGGCCGTATTGTTTAAACAAACTTGATATAAATTGCTGTATTCTGTGACCATACTGAAAACCATGAGGTTGTAGTTTTTTTGTATTATGTTGACTGAATAATGCTTTATGAAGCCATACAGTGTATTTATATTATTTTTTATGTATCTAGACAGCATTTAACAGTGTAAATTCAAAGCAAATTCTCACTTAGACATTTTTAAAATTAAATTTAACAACTTCAATATCATCTAAGCAGAAAAATGCTTTAATGAATAGGTAATGTTTGGCCCAAATCTATTTTACTGCCTATGACATGCATTCATTTTATAAGAAACAAGTTTACTAATTTATTCAAATTAATGAATGTAACAAGGTATTCAATTAACCCATTATTGATGAACTACATGAATAATACTTGGAATCCACTTTGCATACTGAAATTGTTGCTATGTCTGGCAAGTTTTTTGTCAGGGAAAGGTTGAAAAGTATGCATAAAATTTGAATCGCCTAGTAATTGGTTCTATTGAGGAATGAATTGATTTGGACACTCTTTTTATATTCTAATTTATTTAGTTTCCTTTTTATATTCCAATTTTATGTTCATAGAAATTCAATTCCTGTTATTAATAGAAATTGTTTGAAATAGCTTATTAAATGTCTGCCTTCCACAATTTAAGTTATTAATGTTCAAATGAGAATGAGTACAAGGTATAATATGTCCTGCCACATTATTAAAATATTGTCAGTTCTTGCCTGGTAAGCACATTTTTATTTTCTCCCACCTGAAATCATGTGTATTTTGATTAATTGTTGCATTAGTGTACATTTATCTTAAACTAATTAGTAATTGAATTTTATTATTTATGTAATAAAACAATTTATTTGTTTACCTACAAGTTACTTGAAATGCAACAGCTCCAATTTTATATTCATAAAATGCAAAGACCTTCCAATAAACTTCTTTAATTTCTGCATCAGAATGAACCATTGTGTTGTTGATTTCATTGTGGAGATTATGTTCGTGTATTTATGACAGACGAATCCATTTCTTTTGTATAGAGTTTCATGTGGGAGTGGTGTGGTCGAGTGGATAAGTCGGCGGACTTACGATCACAAGGTACGCGGTTCGAATCCCGTCCATACCACTAGCATCCTTCGGCAAGGTGTCAACCTGCAAATATGCCGTACTTGACCAAAGTGAGGTGAATGGGTACCGGTAGGAAACAATTCCTTGAATGCTGTGAGCTCCTTTCGGGGTAGCCTAGCTAAGCCGGGTAATAATTAGTTAACACTATAAGCGCTTAGAAACACCAAGGTAGATAGATGTATTAAGCGCTATATAATTGTAACTATCATTATTATTATTATTATTATATATCCTCTTTTTTTTTACCTCTTACTTTCATGGTAGAATTTAGTATTCTCTTTGACATCTGCCCTTTCCTGTACATCCATTAGTAGCCCCTAACTGTATCAGGACAACTACCCCCTGGCCAATTACATCCCTAGAAATAGGGTTAGGTGTAGATATAGGGTGTAGTTGTCCGGGGCAATTGTCCAGGGGGGTAGCTGTCCCCCTAGTAGGTTTTTTTAAGTCTTCTTCTCTTTAAATTTTATTGTTTTTAACCAGTCATAAGTCAAAGCTTTTTCTAGGCTAAAGGTATTTCTACAGTCCCAACAGATTAAACTTAGTCTGGAAGAAGACTAGTCATAATTCACCTTGTCTGTATAAATGACCTTTACTGTAGTCTTGTGAATTCATACTCTGTTTCATGCACTCATATGTCATACATCACATCAAAATCAGACACAAGTCGCTGGGGAAATTCAGCACAGTGTCGAGGAAATCAGCAAAATAATAAAAACTGTCTTATATGAGGGGAAATATTTTTTTATTTTCTGAATTTTCAATGTTTCTTGTATGCTCTGTAAAGAAATTGAGCAGAAATGATTAGGGGAAAGCCTTTAAAATGGATTATTTTTGTTGCAATCTTTGACTCCTTTCTGGCAACTTGTCTGATTTTGAGTCACATATGGGAAGAACAAGGGTAAATGTAAGTGCCTACAAACTAATTCTGAGCTAGCACCTTTAACTTTTATCAGGTTCCACTTAAATGTTAAGGTCATCATAAACATCCCTATGACCTAGGACATCCTCCAGCACTTCTCTCTTTACCACTCTTGACTTACACTGTCAGTAAACCAGACAAACAAAAAACACTAGGTATCCAAAGAATATTTCAAATTTTTCAGTGATCAGAACAACATTCTGTCTCGTTTATTAGTAACAATCATAAATCTTTAAAGGCAAGATGGCAAAAATTGAAACAGAAGACAACATAATACTCATTTTTTTTCTTTTTACCATCATGAATATCTTTCCAATCCCCCATGAACTTGGGTTTTGTAAAACGTTTTCTTGTAGTCCCACAAATGTTCTTTCATGGTGCCTTGTTTGCGACATAGACATATGATATATCGTTCTGAATTCTTCTTGCCTTCGTGTATGTACATCTTAATATTAAACTTTCTAGAACTCAAATACAATCGACCGTCATGATATCGGTATCTGAGCTAGAAAAATATCATTTGAAAGAAACCACAGTGACATTCAAGGGTTACAATACTTACAAACTACGAGCTGAAGTGGACAAATATTTCTTTCCAAATCACAACTCGCTCTTCCAAATCTGTTTGATAACAATATAAAACATACAAGACAAATATCACCTGTTAAGCACAGGACTTGAACATCTCTTATCATGCCCTGTATAATCATTCTTTTACAGAAACCAGGTTAGGTTAGGGAATCACAAAAGAGCTTGGAAAATAGAGAGTACTTCATTATAAGATGAAATAGATTTGATCATTTGAGGCAGTGTTTGAGACATCACAACTTTTTTCCAATGTTCATATTACTGACCAGTAAAGAGGTACATGGGAACTTAATTGATAATCAAAGAAAATAAAATGTTTCACTACCAAATTAAGTGACACATTAATAGTCATATTTTGGCAAATTGCCACTTAATCTAAGCCTACTTGACAATGTCCGTTTGGTCTCATCTCACGTCTCACGTGGTGTAATTCCATTTAGTCTACAAACAGTTTGTATAATTGGTCCAATTGCCAATTTTGCCTATTTACCATATAGTCTAATTTTCATTAGGCTAATACCCATTTTTTCTAATGCCCACTTGGTCTAACACCATTTAGTCATATAACAAACTGGTAACAATAGAACAAATATTCATTTTGGATATAGACGACAATGCAATTAGACCATTTGATTGTTAGACAAATTGGAAATTAGACCAAATTTCAATTGTTAGTAGACCAAATGGGTTTAGCCCAGGGGGTATTAGACAATCAGAGAATTTGACCAACTGCTGTTGGACAAATGGATAGTTTTTGCAAGTGCGCTGCTGCTTGGCAGATCAAAATGTAAGAGCATGGCCACCTTGCTCCCGAAAGCCTGACATAGCATTCACCTCCCTGCATCCAACTATAGGATTTTCTGTGAAATCTTATGCAAAATAATACTGATTATCTGAATATATCTGTTGAATAGAGATATCTTTACTATGACTATTTCATATAATTACCGAATGGAAATATAATAGGGAAATTTCAAATGCAATTTAATTCATACATTTTTCTTCTATGAGTATACGATGAGGTATTTCTGAAAACTGCTCTGATGTCTTGTCTAATTAGAAGCTAGAATATATATTGTGTGCATTATTTGTTGCTATGTCAGGTGAACATCATGCAACTGTTTTTATTGCGACTCTTCTAAACTGGTTGTAAGAGTACAGATAACAGTTATAACACATGGTAATTATCGTCATTAAAATACAGGTACATTATTTTACATTACAAATATCCACCCGAGAGCATTTAAAGCATTTATTTAACTTTCTGTAATAATTTGCTCTGCCAGACCTCAATAGTAAAACTCACAAAAGTGCTGTGCACAGGAGCAGTAAAGTTGCAGTAATGAGAACAGACCATTTTACAACTTGTTCAACATGGAGAAACATTGTGTGGACAGATCTATTTTACTGTTTCATACACTGTATACTGAAGAAGAAAAAAAAAGGGGGGGGGGTAGGAAACACATCAATAATGAATGTGACTGGATTTAAAAAGATAAATACCTTTTCTCACGAAGTGAGTTCTTGCAGGCATTGGATTGGTGCAAAAGGGTCCTCGTGGTAAATCCATTCACTGTTTTTATCTGTAATTTTATCATCAATCTTTATCACCATTGATAATAAGAAAACATGATGGCCCTGTTCTCATTGTCTAGCCACATCCAGATATAGCACATAATTGATAACTGTCCAAAACTTTACATCCTTTATATATATACATAATACTCAGCTTGGATTATCCTACTGTTTAGATGTCGATTTCATGCCATGGCCACGACTGGTTGTGCTTTGATTTCACAGAAATCCTGAAGGAGGAGCGCTTTTTTTTCTTCTGAGGCATGCACAAGCAAAGTGGCAACACTGCTGCTACAACCATGTCCAACCAAAGCCTCAGAGACTCCAACCCCAAGCACCTTGTAAGCATCAGATTCTCCCGCCCCGCCAAGACCCCCACGCAAACAGGAGACTCCGGCTCAATGTGCCTATAGACCAAAATCACCTGCACAAAGCCAAAAATTCCTTGAGGCCAGAGTCCGTTTTTAGAGTTATAAGAGCTCTCTAGTGCTATGTTCGAACACTGTGTCAGCAATAGAAGCGATAAAATGCAGTGATTTAGATGCACTTATGTCACAGAGGCGGCAAAAAAAGAAAGAAAATGCAGCTAGGGCATGAAAAAAAGGGATAAGTACAGCTCGGGCATAAGAAATTCAATCTCAAAAGGGAGTGTGTGAGATTTTTAAAAATGACCTCTTAACGGAGATTTCATGCAGAAAGCGGGAGATTTAGAGTCTCAAATGGAATGGCAGCAGTTGGCAGTAGCCAGATGCAGACTGCTGAACAAGCACTTACAAAAACATTTGAGTAACTTTTTGCGACCATGGCAAAAAATTGTCTTTGACGCGATTCTTAGTGACCCTTCTTTTCATTTCGGTTTTGATGCAATGCTAAAAAGAACTTGTCAAAGAGAGGGTTACAGAAACAGCACAGAATATTGTAGGCCTCCTTTAAAAAAAAAAAAAAAAAAAAAAAAAAAAAAAAAAAAAAAAAACATCATTCCAAATTATTTCAACAAAATATCAAAGGCAGACACATAATCTGGAGTAGGTACAGGAATCACAGACAGAGCTATGAAGAAATTACCACCCCCCCCCAAAAAAAAAAAGCCATTCTGTTTTATACACACTATCCCCATCAACAAAATATTCAATAAATAGAAATGACAACTTATTTCCTGCACAAATATTTCAGAAAAAGGTACAGCGCACTTTCAGTGCCAGATATAAATAAACAGTAATTCAGAGACAAATTACCGAGAATGCAAATAAAAGTAATTTCTGAGTACACTGTAGTAACAAAACATTCTTGACATTGTTTATTTTAGTAATAGAGTGAGTGGGGATACTGTAAAGGGCTAGGCACCATTTTATCTGAGGAATTATAAAATTAATTTATTTTTCAAATATTCACATTTACATAAAGCACATTTCTACTTACACCTGGCATTTTATGTAATACAATAATATTACACTTTCATTAGTTGTCGTTTTAAATAGGTTTCAAACTTAATCGAACCTGATTCACGTCACAGAATATAATACTGTGGATATAATACTTTTATTAGAATACCCAAACTGTCCTGTTCAATTTCCAATAAATTACATAAACTAACTGCATATTCATTTGACAATGGTGGGAAAATTCAGTCCTAATTTTCAGCAAGAACTATATAATGCTGAAATTTTCATGAAGCTAGTATTCAAGTCCAAAACTTTTACGTGAGCATACATGAAAACATGATTCATTTTTAATGCATAAGTGCAAAATATATTAAGCAAAGTGAAATTTAAAAATCTTGTTATCTAAAATAAAGACAAATTTGTTTTCAGAGTCTATGAAAATAGCAAATGATTATTTATGACCCCAAAATTTTCATAAAAGTGCGAGAAGAATTTAAAGGAAAATGCATTTCAAATTGCCAAAATCATAGACCTTATTTCTAAGCACATTCAGGGTGCATAATTCAATTTTACACATCTCAATTATTTCATTTAATAACTTTTTCTGAAAGAAGCACAACAAAAAGAGAATTAAACATATTTTCATTTCAGTAAAGTACAATTCACAGCATTCAAAATACTCTGGACTGTAGGACTAGTTCTGCATTAATTCAATAGTTTGAAAAGCACCAAATATTACAATGTGCACTGTACAATTCAATTTCGTGTCAACAATATTTCCACTTCCAACTGTACATACATGTCCATACATACATACAATGTATTCAATACTTCTACATGATCGTATCTCTCACTTTACATGATGGAGAATTCCATAACCTAGCGATCTGACTACAAATAATGCTCTTGAGACAAACACATTACCGTACAAAAACTTTGCAAGTGTGAACTTTAACAAACACTATCATAGAGTTTGCAATGTAAATGATGCAACGCTGGGCCTTTTCTTTCCCTGCACAAGTATAACTTCCAAGATCAAACAATTTGGTGACTCCACTGCCTTCGCACAGTAATAAACAAGAATGCCTTTGAAATTGAAAAGCAAGCGATGTGAAATGAGATCGCAACCTCCACAATATCGTCTCCTTATACCATCAATTTCAAACCATAGAATAATAAACCGGAAAGATTCCGTAAATCAAAGCGTCAGTTTTGTGATGAAGTTATAATCGGACATTTTTAGCTCGCGAGAGACAGCCTTTCAGCAAACACGAGCTGGTCCTCAATGGATCCAGGAGATTAATTCTAGCACATCATGATTGCTTTTGTGCACACCACACATCCATTCATAAGCAATGTGTGTGACTGTATCTGGTATTTATAAATATAAATGGAATATCTCACATCTTCCCATTTCCAATTTTGTCCAATATCATGTGAGTCCTTTTCAGATGGTATGTGGCAGGATACGATACACCTTAAAACACTGAAAATACTGAAGACCTGCAGTTAACTACGAATGATGAAAAATATATTTCTAGCAAATGACTTTTTTAAATGTGACATTTTTTTTTCCAGTAAATTTTGAAAATATTGGGACAACGAAAGCACCCTCTGAAAGTCCAATGAGGAGGAAAACAAATAATACTGCTGAGCAACAATTACAAATCCCATAAACAATTACTTCTTTTTTTTTTACAAAGCAATGATTGACACCTGTCCATATACAATCGAGGATATAATGAACATTAATGGCATGACGAGCATGAATTCAAACACTCATAAGAATATAACAAGCATTTATCATGACTTGACTTGATCATGTGACGAAAACTTTGATTTGACAAACACTGAATTTGACATCACCTGATCATCAAATTGACAACACTTGATCATACCGACCATCAGATCATACAAATGTACATGTAAGACAGATACTACAACCATGTGACATCTACCAATCATGTGACAATATACTTGATCATCTGATAATTTACTTGATCATGTGACACTTTACTTGATAATGTGACAATTTACCTGATCAGGTGACAATATACTTGATCATGTGACACTTTACTTGATCCTGTGACAATTTACCTGATCCTGTGACAATATACCTAATCATGCGACAATTTACTTTATCATGTGACAATTTACCTGATCAGGTGACAATGAAGTTGATCATGTGATAATACACCTGATCATGTGACAATTTACTTGATCATGTTAACTCTGCATACGCAATCTCTTTGGTATATCTGTGTGATTTTTTTTTCTTAAGATACACTTTGTACATGACACTGATTTGTTTTATTTACATAATAATTATTGATGAAGGTCATGGTATCACTGAACCACACCTACATGATGTATAAGGCATTCATCCAATTCATCTTTCTTAATTTATCAAATCACCAACAAGTCTAACTTAGAAGAAAAATATTACATAATGTACAAACTCCTCCACTTTTCTCCTGTATTTCTTGTTAAAGTTGACTTGCTAGAATGGTCAAAGGCTTCTTTGAATTACAAAATTTTTGTCAATAAAATTATATTACTAATAATTATTACTGGGGGGATGTTGAATAGATAATCCCCCAAGTAACAAAACAAAATTTGTTCAGTAATTTCTGCTGCCTTTACTAAATCATTAGTCTTAATGATTTATATTTTGTATCATTTCTCTCGCTGCTATACTTCTTTAAACCAACAAAAGGGTCTCCATTTTTATGGCACAAGGTTTAGATGACCATAACAAAAAATAAACTTAGCATCAAATTATTGTGATACTTGGAGCCGATGGCCGTTTTTGTGAAATGAAACTTTCGCAAATTTTCAACCATCAATTTACTTGTACAGTGTACAATATTGTACTAGCATTTAATGCATTGTGTAGACATACACTTTCGCTGGCATTTTACTTTTGCAAATCTTGCCTCCTCGCGATATTCGCGAAAGTGTCATGCATGCAAAAAATTCTGGTTTCGCGGTATATGTTTGTTCCTGATTCATGTACTTCCAACCACTAGGACACCACTAATTTAGGGTAATTCTCAACATGCCATTATAGCACTTTTTTTAAAGGGGAGTATAATCTTAGTAGAAAGAGAGTGAGAAGCATGACTGAATGAATGCCAATACCTTTATTAGATGAGCGTATCTATATGGTCCCAAGTTGTGTCGATTCTACAGATCGGTGACCCAAGGGGAATACCCCCAAGGAGTAATCAATTGAAGCAACGTGACAAAAATAGAGTCTGTGGCTTGCCTGCCTAAAGGGCAGTTTCCACGTGAGGAGGTCTGCCTCTTACAAACTGCCTCCTAAAGGTTACAAAGTTTGCGTAGTAATGCAATAATTTCATGTCTTTTGTTTAAATGCATATTGTGCAAAACATCCCTTGGTGCAGTAAAGCGCTTATTCAACCATGCGCTATAGGTTCACTACACAAACTCTCTAACCTATAGGAATCATCTTTGAAGAAGCTAACCTCTTCATGTGGGGACAGCCCTTTACGATGTTCAGTGGAGGCTTTGGGTTATTGAGTTTCCACTTCACCTTGTCTACTACCATCATTCTGCATTAGAGCAATCCTGATGAGAAACTCTGTCGCTGTGCTCATTGATTTGATTTCCCCTTGTCCTCCACCCTCTCCTGAAGACTCCCTGTCGACTCTATCATCACTCCTTTCCAAACCTGTGGCTACAGAACTTGCTTCGCCAGAAGCCGCAGGTACTATGGGTGCTACCTGGTAGTCCTTGCTGTTTGAGGACTCGTAGGCCTCACTCGATTCTAACTGGACTTGGTTGTGAGGTGCGGATATCACGCTATTACTTCTACTTGTACACCTACCTCTATTTTCCGCTGAGCTGGTGCTACCTTTTTGTTCTAATATTTGAGAAATGCTATGAGAAATGACCGCAGGCTTTGGGGGCTCTTTCTTAGGAGCTGGAATGCTCTCTGTCAGCCTTATTTCAGGGCTGGCTGCTGCATGCTCTTTCATGGGACGGGGAATTTCTTTGGTTTCCATGACAACATCAACCTCTTCATCCTCATCCTGAATTTTCTCCACGAGGGATCTCATTGTTCCCATGACTAAATCCCCTGACATTTGAACCACGTTCTGAGCAACAGAACCCTTCATCTTCATGGCTTCTGCAGGCCATTGGGTGATCTCCTGATCAGGGGAGTGTACCAGAGTGTCTTTCTTGGTAACTGGCAGGCACTCACTCTCTCTGCTGTCACTGGTCTCCTCCTTCTGCCCAATCACATGCTGCTTCTCCGAAACAATAGCAATAGTCTCATCTTCATTTAATTTCATTTCCTTGGAAAACATTTTAGCCAATCTACGCTTTTTCTTCCGACTTCTCCTCTTTGCCTTTTTTCTTTGTTCATGATCGTTGGACACATCTTCCTCATACGAGTCATCATCATGACCATCTCTTTCCTTGGCATGTTTGCCTTTGACAGTCACGCTGTCATTTGCATTCTCAGAAACTGTGGATTTTTGTTGACCCACTGGTTTGCCTGATGCGGGTATGGTAGGATCCGGACAGTTCTCATCTCGTTTCTCATTGATTTTGGCCATTTTCCTGAGAGTCTCTGCTGCAGATAGAGCAAGATCTGCCTCATCTTCCATACCTTCTTTCTCAGCATCATCTGAGACGACTAGCAATTCCTCATCATCCTCACCAAGTTTAGCACTTCTGTCAAATTCTTCAACTAGATTATCACTCCTGCTATTCAATATGTCTTTGATTGTCATAGGTCCTTTACGTTTAAGTCCAATGTCCCTAGGATCATTCTCTTCTCCTTCTTGCCCTGACAATCTTTTTGCAACCATTTCTTTAATCACTTGTCCAATTGGTTTGGGATTCTCCTTGTGCCAGACATTTCGCACCAAGGTAGCAATTGCTTCAGAAGCAGCAGCATTCCTCACATGTTCGCTCCCATCAGTACTGCAATTGATAGTTAACTTGAATTTGTCCCTTTTATTTTTGCTGACTCTCTCAAGTAGCTTCTTGGTTGCCATGATCTCTTCCTTTCTAGCTGCACTAAGCTCAGATGATGTCCTTGAAGCCCGCTTACGCTTACCCCGTTGCTGTGTCTTGCCATAGCGGTCACACCTTGAGATTGTGCGAGCAATGAGATCCTTGAAGGTAACAGCATAGTAGTCACTCTCATCTTCACTATCTGACCTTGAAGGAGTCTCTGACTTCACTTGGTGCAGCCTCTGGACAATTGACTCTATGCCACCCATATTGGACCCAGGCTTTGCGCCATCCATCTCTTCCCTGCCCTGGACACTCTGCTGCGATGAATCAATAGGAGACCCTGAACAGCTGTCAAAGTCAGAACCAGAATCATTAGAGGATACTTTGTTATTATTGAACCCAGGCTGCGGAGACGCACACTGCCGGCTTCCATCAGATAGGTCTGAGCTGTCATACACCCCCACGTACCCACCACCCCTCCCACTTCTCAAGGTGGATTGGAAATTTGGATGAGAGGGATCCCTGTCATTGGATGAAGACAATTGTCTCTGACCTACATGTTCCTGTCTAAGTCCCTCCATAAATAAGTCCTTTGTAGGTCTGACTGACAAGTCCATTGCCTCCTCTCCACATGTTCCATGAAAGGCTTCAGAGGGGCGCTGAGATTGACTGCGTGGTGTTACAATCACATCCTGGCGCTGGATGATGCTATCTGGTTTTCTTCCATCATTTTGGTCATTGGATGATGGAACACATGCCACTTGGACATCTCCCGTCAGAACAGGTCCATCCGATGAAGATTTCTCTGATGAAGCCTGAGTGAATGTTTCAGAGTTTCTCTGGGACTCGCTTGCTGTCTTAGCCACCTTGTTGGATGAATCATGGTGCTCAACCTTCAACAACAAAAAAAAACACAATATGATATAATTGTTGAAGAGGCAGTAGACATGTACCATGTTAAGGGTGAAACGTTCATCTTGACCATCATCATCTCATCATCAATCATTGAACTGTAAATAAAATAGATTTTTTTTTTTTTTTTTTGGGGGGGTGAGGTAACATCAATTATTTTATTAATCTCCAGGGGACAAACAATCAAATGATTTGTTTTTTTGTAAAACAGTGATTAGCTTAGAATTAGACTTAGACTTCTCGAAATTCAGTGAAAAGTTCATCAGTATACAGTAAAGAAAGGAACGCATGGAGTACACATTTTTCTTAATATATGCAATTTTCTAGGAATATACAATTTCACAGCAACATGACCAGGGGGTGTTTCATAAAGCTGTTCGTAAGTTACGAATGAATTTACACACAACTGGTGATACCTTCTTATGCTACATGTGAAGGAATGAGAATATGATCAGCACAGAAGAACTGATCACCAGTCGTTCGTAACTTACAGAACAGCTTTATGAAACATCCACCCAGTCAATAACTTTTTAAAAATTTGAATACTTACAACAGGCTTGCGCTTCCTCCTCTCCAGCTTGTGCTTGTACTCTGCAAAATCTGAGGTGTGTGTTGAGGTTTGGAAAGGGGCAACTCTGTGTTCCTGTTTTTCCTTGGTGTCTGTGCCAGGGTCTGTCCCAGTGTCTACCCTGGGGTCTGTCCTGGGGTCTGCCCTAGGGTCTGGTGTCCTCTGGATGGTGGCAGCGGTGGGATATGAGGATACTGTCTTAGGAGATGGTGAGTGAACTCTGTGGGTGAGATGCGTGGGTGAGGAGGATCCTTTGGCCGATACTCCTGAGTCAGATGGGATGGGGGATGGGGTTCCCTCTCTGGAGTTCTGCTGGCCCATTTCTCTCAATCGGTCTTCAAGAAGTCTGCAGCAAAGAACAAGAACAAGAGCCGGTGTGAACGGTTTAGCCACAGAAATGAGCCACAGGTTGATAAAGAATCAACATAAAACTGGCTACAGAATTGAAAAACTATTCAAGCAAAAATGTATGACCAGGTAATAACTAACCCAAATTGCAAAGAATGGGTCGTATTGAATATTGTGTGTACATGAAGATGCCTTCTAATGATTACAGGATACACAAATTTTAACAACCTATCAACCAAAAGATGACTTAAAATCATTGAGGTTCTAAAAGACTATATTAATGATCAAATAGCTTGATAGGCTATCTCACAAATATCTCATATCTCTAAAAACATGCTTCATAAAATACACCCCAAAATACAAATATATTCTTAATCAACCATATACTCAAAACTAAAAATAACAACTTAAAAATATTGCTAAATATATTGCAGGCATCTTTAAAATTAGTGGCAAAGTATAGAATATGACAATATTTTTTATATAATATAATGGCCCTTTAATACAGTTTTTCAAATTGCAACATTCAAACTTTACTTCAAACATGAAAACAACCTCGTTCGGCAGGAAGAGGCCCCTCCTACATTAGCAAGGGAATAGCGGGATATGCATTAATGCCGATCCATATCATGACTTCTTTATAAGAGTGTGAATTCATTAACCTGTATGGAGTGTTGCCTTGCAGGAATATGACCCTCCTCATCTTTAAAGATAACTCTATGAATTCATATAATACCCGAGGGTAACAGTCACCACAAGGCAATATGAAACATCTAGATATCATGACACTCATTCAACTGACTTTTATGTCAAGGGCTAAGTAATGAAATATCCTCTTAGAGAAATGAATGTTTTTATCCCAAATTGTTAAAAGCTTATGCACCACCGTTTTATTCATTCATTCATTCATTCATTCACTCACTCTCACACACACACACACACACACACACGCACATACTCGATAACTCCTTCATTTTATTCATTTTATTCATTTAATCATATATTCATTTATCCACTTATTTGTTTGTTTGTTTGTTTATTTGTTTATTTAATTATTTGTTTATTAATTTTTTACTTTTGTTTATTTATCTATTACAGTCTGCTCCCGTTATACCAAGGAACTTTGGAACAATGCCAATTTACATGTATATGGGCAGTTCCAAGGTAACGGAGTGACATTCAGAAGCAACATTTCAGCATTCAAACAAGTTTATCATCAAAGCTTTAATCTTTATTTACAAAGAAATGGTTCATGACAAAAGCTGATGGTACCCTCTTTTCAAAATGATAATTTTTTTTTACAGCGATCCTCTTTATTAATGAGATATGAATATTCATAATCATGGTTACGGAGTGACGCAAAATGGACATGCATATTTGAGCACAAAACATTTTGCTTAAACTCTGTGAAATTTAAATGGCTATCACAATTTTGAGTTATTGATTGGATTCTATATTATTCTAGGTATAATATGCCACCTTGCATAAAATAATTGGTTGAATATTTTGTTAATTATGGCTTAAAACTTGAACCCTTGTCCGGTTACGGAGTGACGGTTACGGAGTGACGGTTACGGAGTGACGTGTGGTTTCCCGGTCTTTTTCATGAGGAGAAATGCATTATAAAGAAATATTAATACCAAAGTTTGTTGGAGTAGACCATGACAATTACATTTAGCCAAAAAAAATTGGCAAAAAGTGACGAGATATAAGAATTAGAGGCATTTAAAGCCCCATAGTCCCATACGTGCAAATTTGGGTTTGATCGATTATTCAGCGCAAGAATACTGAATCGCATATTTTTTTAACTTAAATGATTGGTTGTATTGTAAAGAAGCCTTTGTGGTAATTTCAGATCCTAATTTGCATTTTCAAAGGCACAGCGGCACATTGAAATTTCAGCTCCATGTCCTGTTTTGCTTGGAACTGCCCATATCCCTTGTTATAACAAAATCTCCAGCGGTTTGTACATGTTGAAAATTGAGACAGGAAGAATTGCCTTGCTATAAAAAAAATGTCATATAGAGATAATAAGTAAACTGTACCATCCAAAATCAATTTTTCCTTTCAGTTGATGGCTAGAAATTTAACCGGTAACTCTTAATCTATTGATGGATGCTTTTTAATGCTGTCTTATTCATGAAAGATATGATCACATACTTCTCCAATTTAATGAAAGACAATATTCAAAGTGGTAAAAGTCAAGTTCAGTTTGATCTTCAAATAATTCACCACTATGTCAAATTGCCTTTGACATTAAATGATAATAGCCGATAAGGTGTAAATGTCAAACGACTGGTATTCAAATAGAAAAGATTATCAAGAACCATGATGTGCATGTCCTGAAAGATTATCCTGATAAGGTTATAATGTTCATATCTGAGATATTACCTAAAGCTAGCTAACATCTAAATTATTGAAGTATACAGTTTTTAGACATGTTAGATTGTATTATCATTTTATTCAACATGCAAACGTGCATGAGGCAACTCCCTTTTTTAGCATCACGACAGGTTTAAAAACACCTGAGATAGAGAGAGAGATATGTCTCATGAATGAATTCATACCTATTTTTCACCCATGAGAATACGATGCATCAAACCGCCTCCTGGCTGTAAAAAACTGAGCTAGTCGCAATTTCATGACCTACTTTTAACCAGGTGGGACTAAGGGGGGAAAAAGCTGTTTTTTCTCTGAAAGTCAACACAAATGCTGACAGGTGGTATTGATTTGTGGGGAGAAGATCAATAAATGATAAATCCCCAACCAAAAAATAGATAAAATAAATATATGAAAGTAAATTAAATTGTCAAAAAAAAATAATTAATTTTGAAAAAGAAAAAAAATTAATACAAAAATAATAGAAATGAAAATGATATTTCACTCCAAGATCTCTCAATCTCCAAGATTTTTTCAATACTAAAATGAATATTGAAATTTGAATAAGTAAAAATCATCAATATACATAATCCATTTTACATTAATGCCTTTATACCTTCTCTCTCTCTTCCTTTATTTTCATTGTTGCCCTTGTTCTATGTGTACCTCAATATCTCTGACTTTCTTTGTATTTCTTTCCAAATATTAAGTTTACAATTAAAAAAATTATTAGAACGCTTTCCCCCAGAAGTTCCCATATGGTTAGGTCTAATAATGATTTCCAAGGGTGAAACTGTGTCAAGAAACGAGATCACCAAACATAAACACAAGCACTGAAGATGAACTGATGAAGACACATTAAAACAGGGACAGAGACCCTTTCTCCCCTTGTTATGCACTGGTTGCATTTCCAAGTCCACCTACACAGTTCGGTGAAAGGTAATTAGTGAATGATGGAATCAGGGCTTTAGTCAACCACAGGTCCATTGACACAGCCGGAGGCTAACGCCCTACACTGACATTAATGTATTCTACATTGTCCTTTTTAGTCTAGATGTGTCACTTATTAAAGGAAAAGTAGGTTCAGCCCACTGTAATGTAAAGTTAAAATTTGTATTGCTGCAAGCAATGTTCGGTTAGTTTTTGTTTGTTTATTTATTTGTTTGTTTCTTTGTATTTTGTTTATTTTTGGGGCAGGGGGGGATCAAAGAGAAAACAGATTTTAAGATGGGTAAAATGTGGTCAGAGAACAAATACCACCCCGACAACTAAGCCCCATCAGAAAACTCCCTAACCCGATTTTCTTGGGGGGGGGGGGAGGTAGTTGTCTTGGGGGTAATTGTCCTGTGGGTAGATGTCTTGATACAAATTTTCATTTCCAGAAGCAATGTTTTTGTTTTTTTGGTGTGTGTCAGAGAGAACACAGATTATAAGATAGATAAAAGGACATAAAAGCATATATCAAGATAATCTTGAGTATGGTAACTAAGCAAATAAATAGTCACAAAAATCAAAACTTGCACTGATCATTAAAACTACAAATACACAACAGCCAAACTATTTTGATAAAACAAATATCTTCGCTGAGGGGGGGGGGGTGCAGTCACCACTACTCAAACAAAACAAACATATAGCTTTAAAAATGTAGAGGACAAAAACCCTGGATACATTGGTAAGTGCATTGACCAATGATACATTGAAAGGAAATGAAGGAGTCAATGCCCTGCACTGCTATTCATCTAGCACCATGCAACCACTGGTATGGTCTCTGTGGTTTGTGCAAATCAGACAACGTGGTATAATATATGGGTTTCCAGCTCAAAGGTAAATATATATTCCCATACAGAGTCCCATATATTGGAAGTGGCGTAGGGGGAGGGGTTTGGGGGAAAGCAGAGTTGCACACGGATCCTGTATTTTCTAATACAAGCTTTACATGTACATTGTATGTGAAACATGTAATCTTGGAGTCACAATGTCCAAATGCTTTGTGAAATAACATGAATATTAATAGAATGATAAACAAATAAAGATATGGTATTTTGAATTTCAGAGCCAATATGCACACTAAAGAACTAATAATTTGGTTGACATTTACATCTCTATGACCAAAATGGTGGCAATGAACATAAAGCACATCTATATGAAAACACCTTAAGCAACATTGCATGTTTATACCCTGTTGTATACCAGAACATGATTCCGCATGTATTGAGTATATTAGACAGAATATATTAAGCAGTCAGTGGGTTAAGATTCGACTGAGGAAGTCTAGGGTCAATGGCCCTCACTTATAATCCTATCATGTCTGATTACCTGCACAAGAAAGTGATGACAGAGAACTCCTCATCAATAAACATTCCTTATTGTTGGCAGCCAAGATGCTGTCCAAGCAACCACACTTACCAAGAGGGGTGGGTTTAACTTTAATAGGGTGAGCAAGGATGGAACAAAAGCCTCCACTTACCCCACTAACCCCCAGCAAACCACAAGACAAAACAGTTAAATAATATGCCTTTGTTGAGTGATCTATTGTGCAAGTTCCTACTGTACTAAGTGAAGATTATTACTAAACATGTACGTACATGTAGAATATGTGGACATGTAAAGCCCAAAACAAAGTTGGATTTTTTTCTAAGTTGGGAGATAAATCAATGAATATAAGCATCACCAAGTTCGGGAACAAATGCTATTTAGTGATAGTTCTTTGTTGTCCGGGTCACATCAGAAAAGTGTTAGGGCCTATACATTACAGCATACAGGAAGTTACAATTTTCATATCCAATTCATCAAAACATACGTGTATCTGCTTCCAACACCATATAAAGAGAAACTGAGAGAATTTTTTTTAAAAATTAATAAGTGAATGAATAAAAAGGAAACATCAAAGCCAAAGGTGTGCCTTTAAATTCAACATCACGAAGCAGTTGCTTCTAAAGCAAGACCCCTGACACTCTACATGTAACCCTACACCTAAACCTAACTCTATCCAAAATCTGTAGGTTTTAGGGTAAGATGTAAGATGGAAAGACTACTGGGCCCAAATTCTCAAAGGAGGTTTTAAAACTGAAACCCTTGTATTACGTAAATTTTGTGTCATAATTACATTTAAATTAGTGCTGACATTGAGAAAGGTCCAATAAGAATGTGCATTTTTTTTTACAGCCCGCTAAATTTACGCTTGTTGCTATGTTAAGTCTACTGCTTGTAATTAACTAAATTAAAGACTCAACACTGGACCCATTAATTCAAATCTTTGGGCTTATTATGCTAAAACCATAGCAACAGGCGTAAATTTAGCAGCCAGACAAATACCTCGTTTACACTGTGACTCGGGTCGGGGTTCGACACGGCAATCGTGCTCAACATGGCAATTTTATGCCATGTAAACGGGATCAGTGTGATCCGCGACCCAGGGTTCGACACGCCTTTTTTGCTCCGCCAAAATCATAGGTTTCGATCCGGGAGGCGGGTTCGACACGGCAATTTTTATGTGTGTAAACAGAAAGCCGCTGAGGTCGGATATGGAATTTGGCTATGCATCGCAACGCACATTAATGACGTCCCTTACTTCCGGTCATGATCTGGGAGCCATGTTGAACTCGCCTTTTTTGTTGTGCATAAACACGATCACAGGTTCACTCTTTGAAGTGTCGAACCCTTCCTGTGGATTCGACACGAGAGCTGAGTCTCAATGTAAACGCGGTAATAATCGCGCATTCATATAGGACCTTTCTCAATGTCCTAGCTTAATTAAGCGCAAGTATTACCCAAATTAACATAATCCGTGGTTTCAGCCCAAAGTTCTGGAAACCAAATTCAGGGCCTGATAGAAGTTCAGGTCGGGCAGATGGGACCAACTCAACGCTCGTGAAACAGGAGAACATCCTGGTTCCAGGATACAGTGCTAATAAGTTCCAAGAAAAGAATGAGTAATATTCTAGGGAATGTGGTCTCTGAAGGAAGAGTAAAACCTTAACCTAAGAAACCACTTTTGTCAAAAGTAAACTAAAGAAGCACCACATATTCCAATGTAAACAGGAATAACTTCTTTAGCCTAGAGACAAAAGAAGATTAAGACTCAATATTAGACCTACATGATTGCCGTTTCCCTTGAAGATATACATACATTGTAGGCCAATATACTGAGAAAATAACATGTCCAAGATGGTTTATTTTGACTCACATGAAAAATCATTATGAAAGGTTTCAAACAAAAAGATAATTTACTTGTATGCAACTTCATCAGTGTGGCATAAAGAGAGCTTTGCTTCTTATTAAAATGTCAGATCTCCTTGTATAAAACACACTCCCATTTTTCCATTGTTTTGTTTTGTTTTTTGTTTTTTTTTCCTTCAAAAAGTTTGATATTATATTTCGGATTAAAATAGGGGAAAATAATCGCCCCCTCCTATTGTATAGGGTCCCTGTAAATAAAAAATTGAAACTTATGCGCCGGCAAATAAATGTTTCTACATGGATGTAGGCATTATATTACGGTAAATATCAAATAAGACTTGAAGGTAGGCTAGTTAGAGTGTCATGATGAGCCATTCAGTGGTTTGCCACATTAGCTGAGATGGAGGCTCGTTTCAGAGACAATCTTTCCTTCCAAAAGATACTAGATCAATCATGTGCGGTTTATCCTGTATCCGTGTGTGTTTGGAAGTAATGACATCATGCCATAAATAACACAACACAATGAAAGCTTTAATGGCTTAGATGTTTTAGGGAAAGAAAGAGGGACATCAACACTTTGCCTCAAAGGCAATGTAACGCATTACATGATTAATGTCTTCTTGTATTCATGCCTTGGCCTGTACGCAACCTGATGAGCATTTGTTTTTTGCTTGAATACACCTATATTTCAGAAATTAATATTTGAATATTTTTAATGAGTATATGAGCTAATACCGGGTGATACCAAAAAAAACAAAACAAAACAAAACAAAAAAAAAAACAAAAAAACAACAACATTTGACACTTTTGATTGATGGTAAAAAAAAATTAACTCCCATCAAGTTGAGTTAGCGTTATTCAGAATACTAAATTTCTATCTAAACGACTTTCTTTTCAATAAAAAATTATTGAAATAATTGCCTGATTTTTCACTTCTTTGACAAATCATGCAAAGTTGCAGCAGAGCATCTCTTTCCAGCCACAGTAATGAATTATTAATGGCCCCAGGTACATGTACATGTAGCAAAAGGTTTTCAGAAATGGTGGACTGTACATTTTAGCTTCGTACCTACACATAACAATCATTAAAGAATAATAAAGGGGGGTAGTTGAATATCTTCAATACCATTTTTATAGTAAAGTTTACTTGCAAATTAGTAAAAACTGTAAGAAAATTGCATGAAATAAAACAACATAATGTTCCTTGCAACATCAAAAAGATCTAGCTTTAATAATGAAATAATTCATCAGGTACATCAGGTACCTGTGCATGTAACCTTTTATACCATCACACATAATATCTTACTCTTTAAAGCACAAGTAAAATTTCATAAAAAGTACCTCCACATCACACAAGTGTTTTTTATGCAGATATTTTGTTTTTGCTCAGCGAAAAGAGAAAGTGCCCTTTGTCAGGTAATCAGTTAGATTCCACATTCTAGTCTACATATTTAATGTCAGTCTTCCCTCTGAAACAATTGGATGAACTAGATTGGGTTGGCCCCTTGGGACTGTCATCTACCCATCTAACTTCTGACTGATCACAATTCATTACGATCAATCACAACCTCTGGATCACCTTAATGATTAAAACGCCATCCAGATTGACTTGAGGGAGATCCCCTTCCATCTACCTAGTTAAAGAAATGTCCAATCGGTTGTGTCTTACCAAGGTCTTACAAAGGACACTCTAATAATGTATAAGGCCACTATTCCACTGAGCAAAGACCATTGAAAGACCACTGAAAGACAGCAATCTCCAAGATCCATGAAATTTGCTGTCTCTGTGGAATGGCTGTGAAAAAAAACCTGATAGACAAAAAACAATTCTTCTATCAAGATCCATGTCATAAGGATACCTCTAAGACAGATGAGAGTTTACTGAGAGATCAATGAGACTATGGAGTCAGGAGAAATCACTGAAAGATCCTCAGGTAGGTCTATACTGTCAGAGATCTTTGAAAGACTATTCAAGATATATCTGAAAAACTGACCAATTAAGACCACTGAAAACTCTGAAAGAATGACCAAAACGACAGCCTTTCACAGATCTCCGCAAAATATTAAGAGACAGTCGAAAGATCATGGCAAGACTACATGTAATAAGACCTTTGAAAGTTCATTGAGAAACCACTAAAAGACTGCAGAAGGACCACCGAAAGAACACTTTCCTGCAAAATTGCTGAAAGACTGCTGAAAAATACATATTTTTGGACACAGTTTCATACTGGACTAGTCTTTACTCAGACATGAAAGTGTCAAATGACAATCCGTGCATTCCGGCTAGCTAACTCTGTAGCGTGTGTGACAGAAGACTAGCAGACAGCCAACATTCCAGACATGCACAATACCTGTTTTCTTATGGACCCAAGTCAAGTTCCTTGGGAGAAAACTAGAGATGCTTCCATCACCAGGCCAAAGTTTAGAAATTATCCTGATTCAACGTTGATGGGGTGAAGCTGCTTCTTCGTGAATTAGCACGCTAATCCATAACTACATAGAAATATCCTGCTATTCTGCAAATGAGTCCCAAGTTGCGATGATGTGGGTCAACTTTTGGCGCAAAATAATGGGCTAGTTGAGAGAAAAGTTTGATATTCTCTGATCACGCCAATTCATGGGATCGAAGGTATGGGGGCTATTTCCAAACTTCAACTGATAAAGAACACCTTTGCTGTCTGGAAGGCTTTCTCCTTCCCCTCTTCTTCCCCTTTCCCCACATTGAATATCCTCTTTCAAAACCTGATACTACCCCCTACAATAAAGTCTTGACCACATGAGGCAACTTTGACGCTTTAATTCCTACAGTGTTTAGTCTGTGGGACTCATAAAAGACAACAATAAGTATGCGACCCATTGTCATTATCATATACTGTAAGCAGGGACGTCACGTCCCTGCTGTACCGGTAAGCATTAAAAAAAAGGGAGATTTCAAATTACATGTAGCAGTTGGTACAGGAAGGTTAGTTTTAGCAGTTGGTACAGGAAGGTTAGTTTTAGCAGGATGAACAAGGCACATTAGGCATCGAAGATTCAGAATTCATCAAACTTCAAGTGTTTTTATTCAGAGTGGTTAAAAAAAAAGAGTAGTTCTGTTGAAATATCAAGTATACCAGTAAATTTGCAATTTAATGTAGAAAACTGGTACAAAATCTGCCACATAATTAATTCTAAAAGTCCAGGCCTATAATGAATAGTCAGCTTAAATGAGGCATATAGCCCTATAATGTAAGTACATGTAGGCTTCCCCATGTTACTCTGAATTAAGTTATTTTAAACGATGTCAGTGACTGCTTTAGAATAATAATTATTGAAGCTTATTTTTCAATTTCTAAAGCTGCTTAAAATTCAAAAATATTATATTATCATATTGACCCATATGAAACCCAATAAAGAATGTTTATCAAACCATTTTCATTTTCAGATGAAACAATTACAGACATCCATTATTCATAGCAATCTCTAATAATTTGAATCAGTCACGTTTTCGTACTTTTTTAAATATTATTATTCATGCAATGCTTAGTGAAATATAGAGTCAACAAGAAGCATGTCTCCCATTTCACTCTGCAGAGGGCTTAGGCTACAGCAGGTTAATTAACATTCTATCACAATTATTTGCATATAAAGATGACCAAACATGCAAAACCAAGAATCCTTGTTAGTCAGTCAAAAAATATTAAAAATAGTTTATTTCTACCTTTCTGAAAAGTTGTAGAGTAATAAAACACCCACTTTAAAAAAATCTCAGCATCAACAAAGACATAAAATGACGCATTTGTCTGCAAATTATTCATATGTATGTGGGTGGGGATGTTACCACAGATTAAGATATGCCCTAGATTGATAGATCGGGGTGAATTCTCTAATGAGAAAAGGTTGTTATTAAATATTATTGATAGTATACAGGAAGATAATGATAAGTGCAGAGTATTTTATCTGGTTAAAGTTCACCCTGGGTTTAATTTGGTTTTAGAAAATGCCAAAAAATAAAAGGAAAATATGAGTGAAGGTTTGGAGAAAATCGACCAACAAATAATGAAGTTATAAATATTCAAAGTTTTGATTCTGTGACGTCACGTGCGAGCAGTTCTCCTATGTGTTATGTAGTGAAAATTCCATAAAGTGTAATTTTTTCAACATAAAATTAATTGTGTCATCTGTGCGGTCGATATATCATCAAACAAATGCCTCTATCAAATTGACCCATTCCTTAAAGCTGGTGTATAGTGTTGGGAGAAGGAAAAATTTAATTTGGATTCACAGTTAGATAATATGAAAGCCTGAATCCTATAACTGTAACAAAGAAAGTTATATTACATGGAATCTCGTTTTAATGTCTTTATTTCACGATATTATAGTATAAAAAAGATAAGACGGGGACCCGACTCAGCTTTGTGTGCACTAGGCGTTCACATGGAAAACCAATGGGGATTCTCTTGTGTGGGTGATACACACAGATCGCTACGGTCCATTCATGCGGGAAGTGGGGACAGGACAACCCAGCAAAGGTCTCAAAACCGTTACAAATTGTGTTTGGATTCAAACATTTCACTGAAATTCACCTGAAATCGTGAAAGGAATATCACAAAATCTCTCACACTATGTTTTTACGCAATGTGAACAACATGAGACTATATTTAATCGGTTTTATGCCGATTTTTTTTTTGTTACCAAAACTATACACCAGGTTTAATCAAGAACCATGAAAAAAAGACAAATTTGTGAAATTTACATACACAACACACGAGAGAGCTGCTCGCACGTTACGTCACAGAATCAAAACTTTACTTATTCATAACTTCGCTATTTTTGGGTCGATTTTCTTCAAACTTTTACTTATATTTTTCTTTTATTTTTCTTCATTTTTTAAAACCATTAAAACTCAAATTGAGTTGGAATAATAAAAAAAAAGTATACAAGAAGATAATGATAAGTGCAGAGTATTTTATGTGGTTAACTATCTCAAAACTCAAATTGAGTTCGTATTGGAATGAATCGGTTAAATATGCCCTCATGTTGTTTTCCATACAAATAGACAAAGGATGGTTTTATACAAAATGTGCTCATGTTTCGAACATGATTTCACATGAAATTTTGAGATATCAGAAAAGTCAGTCAAATTGAGACTAGGAGTAGTCCACCATACAAGTAGTCTCAGTACAACATATTGCGCAGTTATGGTGCGAACTGCACGCAAGCAGTGAGATATCAGTTTGCAGGCACAAACCCATGGTACTCGCAGTAGAGACTGAAGTAGGAGATTAGATTCACTCATATTCACATATAGGCCTATTGCGTTTGGAGGCTGGTCTCCATCCTACACAGAAATGTGTTTAAAACGTCAAATTTGAGTCGGTGCTTGCAAACTAGTAAGATATCTCCTGGAGTTTCACCATTTTATTTCAGGATTTAAAAAAAAAAAGTATTTATCTTTAACACAGCTCATGCAAAAGTCATTGTACTGAGATGGGAAGATCCAATTTAGATTGGAACTTCAAACATCGTGTTTAGAGTAATTGCAGGAAAATAAGATGTCAGTGTGGTCAAATGTAATAAACCGGTAAGGAACTCTTTTAGGAGGTATATCCTTGCTTCGGCGGAAAGATGTCACATGGATGTTGAAGAAAAGTGCAAGCCGCATTAGTCTGAATATTGGACTAGTCTTCGTCTTGGGTACAAGGTATTATAGCAACAGTAGAAAATTTAAAAAAATATTATTATACACATTATTTACGTATTAAAGTACACTTATTAAGATGAGAAGGAATCTACTGTACTGGGAAAGGTCAACAAAATCATTATGAGCTTTCAAATGATCTCAATGTGTTTTAGGAAGAATATTATATAAAAGGGTCCATTGGCAAAGAATGCTATTCAAATACCCTCATCGTTGCAATATAACTAAAAACAGCTGAAATGTTTGGGCCAGACATTTTGTGTACTCCTACTCCATGTCGTGACTTGCAGCTGAATAAAGTTAATTTCCTATCATTTTGGTGATTCAAGACCTCACAGTACACCCAAATTCTTAGTTGAATTTTCATCAGTCTGATATGATATGATATGTCAAACAGTCCTACATTTCAATCTCATGACTACAACAGTAAATTTCACTATAAATTCATTCGTCATTTCATTCTAACATCCAATGAAATAGACAAAGGATGACTTTACACAGTACGTGTAGCCCCTACATACATCACACTGCGCTGGCAGTGGAAATAAAAACCCATTTCCGGGGAAAACTCTTGAATTGCCTGGAAGAAAGCCTAAGATTAAGGTGATGCTGGAAGGCCCAAATAATGTCACTTTCCTCCTCTCGCACCAATATGTCTATATCAATCAGGCTCAAGTGATATCTGCATCCAGATGTCCCTGACAACTCGCTTTGTTGATACATTTGAGTCCTAAGATGCCAGCCGCGGCTGTAGCTTCAGCACTGTGTGCGATATATAGCAAAGTCACTATCATGTGTCTAAATGTAACGGTGCACGATTGCTAATACATCACTAGCTGCTATATCGATTCAGAAGCTGTATAAGTGTTGAGAGTTCAAAAGCCTCACAAATGTTTCCACCAGAACTCCACAGTGTCAATGACTCCCAATGTTAAATGCTGATGTCTATTATTTATTCTAACATTGATTGAAACATTCTCATTTTTAGTTGCAAGATGAAATTTCTATCTCTCTCTTTCTTTCCTACTCTCTGTAGTTTTCCTAGTGCATTCAGACTTTTTTTTTTTTGCACACAGGGGTTTCCAGATCATGTATAGGGTTTGTGTCCATATGGCCCATATTTCAAATTTCACAATTTTTGAGGAACTACTGCACATTTGGGTACTGGATGCCTGTCTACGTCTAGCCCTGTCTATCATAATAGTAAAAGAAATTTACACAATAATTTTGTTTGAAACTATGGTACAGTACAAGCATCTTGGCTATAGTATAAAGCCACTCTTATGACTAGGCTTTTATTTTATCAAAGAAGAGAAGAAGGAAGAAGTCAAAATATTATATCATACATTATTTGTTGGTCTACTGGAAGACACACTGAGTGATCATTTACATCAATTCAAATCATGTTCTTCAGCTGTCATTCAACAGTGCCCAGTAATCTCTAGGGAACTTCACAAGTACCAATGGATACCTTGCCGTTATGATAAACGTCTGTGCAACAAGTTTATACAAGTTCATCTTCTCTTTACACTGCAGATCCTTCTTCTAATTCAAGTAAAGACATAGCCAGTCACATGATACGCTGTAAAGAGAGTCTGTACACTGTAAACTAGGCATTGTTAGTGTAGCGGCTGCCAGACTTTGAGCACATGTGAAAAAACAGATCACTTTCAAGCCAGAAAGGGGAGAAAGGCACGGCCGAAGACACCATAGGGGGCTCCCTAACACCTCCAGGTATCCAATCATTTACCTCCGTCTGTCTCGTCAAAACCCTCTTCTTTTTCCTATATTTCGTTTTCGCCCCCTCTATATTTTTCTTGACTGCCACAAGAGGAAAGAAGGGAGGGGTGTCTTTAAACACTCACAAGGGTCTCAGATAAGAATCAATGCATTCCTGAGATCTGAAGAATAACATTTGGATTTGACTTGAACGGCACGTTTTCAATTTTCCGTAAGGTAAACTCCTTTTTTTTTTTAATAAATAGTTAGTCAGTGCAGGGGTTATCGGCAAAATATCTAACAGTCATCTCCTTGTCTTTGTCCCAGACACTGCCATTTCTTTCTTTTTCAAAATAAAAATCACTATGTTCGGATGTTAATTTCAGTAATAATCCCTCTTCACGATCGTACATGTACAGTGTACTGAATTCGCTGTTATTTATGCGTGATTAATTTCTCGTGCTGAGCAGCCACAAGAATTTTCACAGGTTCTTGAATTTGCGCTGCATGTTCGTAAGCACGCAATTGAACCCTCCTAATACATGCCCCAAAAAAACCTGCTCATATATTCATGAGTTTTTTAAATTCACGCCTGCCGATCTTTGTGAAAATTAATGTACTGCAAATATTTCCACGATTACAGTATTTGAAATATTATACAGGCCTAACTGCAATTTTTATATTATATAAAAATCATTCAATGCTTCATTAGAGTTGAAAAGTATAATTTTGCAAAGACTTTATGCAATTTATATCTCACAAAGATAATGATTAAAGAAGGAGAAACCTTTAAGAATATAATACAAACAGGATATATGAGGGGCTTGTCCAAGTAATACACCGGAAGGTGTTAAAAAGTAGCCTTATCATGCCATTACCCTAGCATACTGACATGACTTGTATCTCAAGCCGCAGAATAGCCAGGGGACTGAAGCCACAGAATACGCCCTCTCCAATGCCCATTGCACCCACATGAAGTCTATATACTTTAACATGTATTTGAGTCATTTTAAACTTCTTTAAGGAATAGACAATAATCATTGTAAGACAATACTTGATTACATCTATTCATAAATTGCATTTCATCTTCAGATCCCTTTTGAAAAAATTAAAGTAAACATTTTAGTCCATGGATCTTTTTTTTATAAAATAAATAGTACACGATGACCCAACTAATCATGTTATCTTCAATATTTTTATATTATTGATTTTTCATAGATTATTAGTAACAGGTGCACTCTAATTATTGAGGATAATTTCTTGAATAGGGAACGTATCTCAGGTGTATCATGATCATATAGGCCTAACTGCCTCCAAATAAATTGGAATATAAAACTCCAAATTGATTGAATGCTACTAAATATGTATCTTGAATATATCTAATATGCTGTCAATATTTCTTTATTACAATGCAGCATTAACAAGTCCCCCAATCCCAACATTTTGAAATGCAGGCAAGCTCTACAGCCCCAAATGGACTTTCCAATCATTTGCATTTATCAACATGTACATGTACAATGACCTAAATAATCATGCACTCTTCAATATGGTTTTATTGGTGATTTTCATCTAGATTAAATTAGCAACAGATGAAACGAATTGATTCATATTAATGATAATTTTGGAGTGTGGGGTTTAAGGTCCGATTGATTAGAATATTTTAAGATATCATCTTGGCAGTGTGTACAGCCAAGTTGATGTGAACTCTGAAGCTGTTAAAAGTTTGACAAACTTTTTTCGACGAGATGTTGACATAACTTCCTTCCATAATGAGAACAAGTCAAGTTAATTTTTTATTTTGATGTCGTCTTAAAATTGAAATATATTGCTTTTGACCTTTGCAGATGTGTTTGACATTCATGAATGACTAAATGAGTGTTGTCAGTGTATGTTCTATGTTTTCTCAAAATAACTATGAATGATCACTTCAGGATGTTTTTGATACGTTTCATTTTAAACCAGAATTAAAGACGACTTTGGTTTCTTTCCGAAACTTATTTGTTAGGCAGTATACATGGTATTTACCATGACTGTTGTGGGTGGACAGTTCCTACATGAACATGTAGGCCTACATATAAATCCCTGTTCTATAATATTAACACAGTAATTTGTTTATAACATCCATCATGACACTATTAAAAATGAGTCAATTTACACTGTTTGTATGATTAAAGTTTACAAGTTGACTCAGAAATTATAACTTCTTTTTCCAATTATGCATTCAACTCAAAATATAAATGAGGGATACGGCCACTCATAGGATTATATTTATGACTATCTTGGTTCTGTTCCTCAAGATTTCTCTGTCAGTGGCCCATGGCTTTCTCCGGGGCGCAGTCGTCCGTGACCAACCAACACTAGCTCAAGCCCGGTTCGCCTGTGAGTCAGCTTTAAAGTAGAAATCTACCCCAAATTCAAAATTTTAAAAGTCTTACTCTTTCATGAATTACATCAAATTAAACAACAAAAAAAAAAATCATGCCTGATATATCAAAGATTGTTTTCATTGGGGTAATTTCTAAACAAAACAATTGTATTTATACAGCGCAAAGCCTGATCTAGTCTCATACCACCTGCATAAATCCAATCAAAGAGAATCGGCGTACACCAGGAAGATGATCATGCGCAGTTAACAGGTTAGCGGGTCGTCCTCAGGGTCAGATGATTAAATCTGACTTTAGGTGGTAAATATAATTGTTTCCATTAGAAATTACCCAAAATAAAAACAATCATTATGCAACTGCTGAGATTTCTCAGGCAGGATTCCATTTTTGGTTTGACAAATAAAAAATAATTAGAAAGTTTAAAGTAGATTTGTCCTTTAAAGGTAGTGTCAGCCTTTTGCAGGCAAAAATATTAAATTTCTAGTTTTTAGAGGATATAGTAGTATACCAATGACTATATCTTCCCACAACATGATTAAGCTCAAATGTGTATGTTTGTCATTATATTGCGATTATCAAAATTCATTCCTATTTTTTCGAACCTCGAAAAATATACCGTACGGTGCGAACCGCTGACCGTTAGCGCAGAGAATAATGCACGCTGATGCGCCGCGTGTACATTGCTGTGTACGGTCCGTGCTGCACGCGCTGTAATATCAACGATGTTGATGGAGAGCTGGTCAAGATTGGTAGTCGTTTTTTCGTTTCGTATTACTGATCTAGGCAACCTATGACAGTAAGATTGAATAGACAGTATAGGTCGATCATATTCTACAGTTATGCCAAGTTGCATTAGTTTTCGCAATTTGTGAAAAAGGCTGATACTACCTTTAACTAGCAACCCATTACAGCAGTGCTCCACCAAGTTGTCAACGAAGGCACCATGAACGTGATTCACAGAGCGAATGGACGAAAATAAATTCATTTCCAGACAGTCGCGTTTTCTCTCTCCAAGCAGTTCTGAAGATTTCTGGAGGAGAGTTTTTCACCTTGACCTACAATGTAGAGGGCTTGTGGAAGACTTCTCACATTGCATGTGGATTAGAGAGCGTGTAACAATCACAACCTGATTTACAGCCTGAAAATACTAGGAAGTGAAAGATTAGATATGAAAACCACAAACAAACATTCCACAATCAATCATTAGTAATTATGTGTATCCATGGCAACTCCAATTATATCTGAATATAGTATAAGTAAGGAGGTGTCTGTCTTATGTATAGCCTACTGCATTATCAAATTGATTTGTATTTTTACATCTTTACTCTCTCATTGAACAATCTCCTACTTGATTTTCATTTCTTTATGAAAACTTTGTTCCGTTTTGCATTTTCTCTGCAAGCCATTAGTTTCATATCTTCTTATCCTACCACTCTCAATGAAGAAAAGGAAAAAAGCCAACCAATGCTATACTTTGGCAGAAGGGGCCATAGTCTTGAAATGTCTGATTAACAAAATATGAATACAGATGCATCATAACCATGCCTGCATTGAAAACAGAATACAGATTGCCGTTTCTCGTGCAGTTGATTATTAAAGCTCTAAATCCAAAACGACAGAAATGTATCACTGATTTTCCTCCATTGCTTCCAGTCTTCAGAGATTCACTGACCTATATTGGATTTGTTTGGGGAGGAAAAGGAATGAACTTTTGCAATATAGACCTAAATATCAGCAGGAAATGTGCCACAATTCTGGTACACATCTAGAGCCTTGTTTCTATAATGACGCGCTAGCTTGCCAGCCAGCAAGCAAGCAAGCAGGCAGGCAGGCGGCCATTGAAGGGTGAGCGGAACAATGGGTTATAAGAAGTAAGGAGATTGGGGGTTCATTTACTGGTCATTGCTGACAATACTCGGTCGGACATGTGGGGAGCACCGCAGCTAGAATGCAATAATAGGCTCTGATCATGCCATAAAGTGAGGGAGAAATTACGTGCAGAAAAACCCCAAAAGGCACTCTCGAGTTTAAAGATACAGTTCAAACTACATTTGTACATGTACATGTAAGTCCAATATAAATTATGAAATGAAATAAAATTAAAAACAAAAATAAATCCCTGCAAAAAATGTAACAAAATTGAATTACATGTATACATCCAAATGTTTTTTACTTTTTGTCTTTTTGACTAAATATTAGTTTTTGTCTTTTTTTTTAATTTTTTTTTTTGGGGGGGGGGGATGTAGCGAATGTTTTTCATAGAATTCCATTACACGTATGAGAAATTTAATACATAAAGTAGGTTATGAGTAATTTTTCATAACTTACAAAATTTAATACTCAAACTGCGAAGAGTATCAAATTTGAAATTACACCAAAATATATTTTTTGAAACACAATGCTATGATTTCATTATGATCTTATCAGATCTTATTCAAAAAGGAGAAATAGAAGTTGCCCTTATCATTTGCAAACAGAATCTGGAAGGAGGAAAATAGTAGGGGATGTGGTTGGGAGCAGAAACTCAATTGGGATCTAACATGACACGGCAAATCTACATCCAGCACGTACTACAGCTGTAGGTACTAAAAAAAAA
>CALNVZ010002974.1:10488013-10509459 GCA_940671915.1 Paracentrotus lividus
AAACTCAATTGGGATCTAACATGACACGGCAAATCTACATCCAGCACGTACTACAGCTGTAGGTACTAAAAAAAAAAATATGTAAAAAAATAAAAAACTTTGAAAGTCTGATGGATAATACAATGGGATAATATAATGAAACTCAAAACTCTTATTGCCAGCTAAAATTTGAAGTTTGTCATTGTCAACTTAAAGAGTACTAATGTACATTAATGTGTGCATTTGTTTTTGTTTTTTTTTGTTTTTTTTTTGTTTTTTTGGGTTTTTTTTTTCATTTCATAACCTTCCATCAAATAAAACTAATGAAAATAAATGTCTGAATATTAAATTAAGTATTCATTTTTTTTTCTTCTTTTCTTTTGACAAGCCAGAGCTCTACAAAAAAGCAGTGTGCATCAGTAATGACTCAGTGAATAAGTGTTGTAATCTTGACCACAGGAAATGTACTGAACACTAAAATCATCTGACACAAGCAATATAAAACAATATACATGTAGTAATAAGTGTGTAGAAAAATACGAGTTGCGACTGGCTAGAGCAGTACCACGTGACCTACTTTCAATTGTTTATATTGTACATACGTACAATATAACTTTCGGTTTTTGGAGGGTAAAGCCCGTGTTTAATGAATGGGGGGTATTGATTCTATCGATTGCCTTGTTGCGCTAGCGCGTAATGACAGTAAATGTTTGCGCACTATAGCTCATAACAATGGATACCGGAGCAACAAAATACGTCAAATAGCTAAAGCAAAGCTAAAGCAATGGTCATCTTTGACAACCTGAAATATTGTCAGAGACTTGCCAGGCATATCAACAAGTAATGCAACAAGATTCATGGTATTTCCGTTCATTTATCCAATGCAATGTTCACTTTACTAGTCCTAGGCAAGAAACACCATAAGTTTTTAGAAATGTTAGTTGGACCAGAAATGTATCAAGCAAACTGCAATGATAAGGAAAACATTAATTGAAGGCATTCCATTATGAAATGGGTTTAACCTTTCGTATCATTCTGCCTCCCAGTTAGCAGGCGAAATCTGTTAAATTGCATCACATTGATTTGATAGCCGATACACGATACTTGACATTGATGTTAATGTAGGGGAAACATATGAGAAGGAAGTGTTCTTTTGAGTCACCGTTTTATGGTTCCTCCCGGAGACATGGGGTCCTAGATGCAAGGAGTGCATGTGATAGTAATGCAGGAGTGGTAAGGGGACCTGACAGGATAATTTTTTTTAGTTCAAAACTTTTGTAGTGGTCACCTCTTTAGAAAGGTCACCTACATGTATCAGTAAAGGTCTTCCTCTTGAAAAAAAAAAAAAGGGTAAAAGTGTAGAACCTGTATGTTATACATGTAGTCACCTACAATATTTTGTCTTGTAAGGTCTTACAAGTACCAAGAACTGATTTTTGTGAGATCTTTCCATACTAAAGGCCATTTCTCTTCTTACAGCATGGTTGCATCTGTACTTGATTTATTTTTATAAGGGGATGTACATATAATTATTACCTTTTTTTTTTGGGGGGGGGTGGAATGTTTAGCTTTACATACGAAATATCAATAAACTGTTAAAGATAATATGTTTGCTGCCTTGAGTAAGATTTAATTTGGTTTCATAGTCAGTTATATATTTAGCTTTTTTGAAAACGAAAGGACTTAAGACAAATGGACAGCTCTCCCGAGGACCTGAGAGTGTGATGTGCCAAAGCTCTCTTGAACATTGTAACTCTAAGATGCTAGGACAGCTTATTTCTTATAGGTTCACGAGCTTTCTTAGCTGCCCCTTGGAAATGTCAAATGTATAAAAGAGAATTGATGGAAACATTTTGAGGTTTGTTTCACAGGTCCATCTTCCTATTTACTACTCCATGAACCTCCTCACTTGGCATGGTCACCTAGAAGGTTCAAACTCTCACATATTAAAGCTGAATAGATCTTTTCATGAGACATATTCAAATTATCTCTAACAGAGTGGCGTTTGCAAGTCCTTGTAGCAATTTTCACAATTTGGGGGAGCAGAAAATTACTAAAAAATGACTAAATGAATATTTTGCATAAAACTTTCATTGTATTTTTGAGACTTGATGGACAAATTACATGTTAAATATTCTGTATTCACAATGTATTTGTACTGCATCTTCTTTCCGCTTTGCTCATTAATTTTCTCTCTCCCTTTCTCACTTCTCTATCTTCCAAATAATAAGATCAAATGTAAAGGAAATTCTATATCTTTTAAGTGCTGAATCTTGAAATTTTCTATCCTTCTTTATTCAATAACCTTTTGTCTTAAATCCATTTATACGAAAGATAAGACACACATCTGTCTCTCTCGATCCCTCTCCTTTTCTCTCTATCTTTCTTTCTTCTCACATGCCATGTGCACATACTCTGTTCCACTTCTCTCTCTCTCTTTCTTTCTCTCTTTCTCTCATTTGTTTTCTCTGTCCCTCTCAACCAAATCCCTTCACACAGGAACCATGGTCTGGGTGTCAGCTACAGATATTACTGACGACTTGTCGCTCCATTCATACAGCACACCTTCCCTCTGATAGCATCTAACCCTACACCCCGTGCCTTGTTTGTATCCCATGCTAAATTGGCAACCTTTTTGACTAGCACTTACACCTTTACAAAGTGCATGTCATCTAGATCTGAAACACAGGATTATGCTCACAAATACATTTGAGTCATATACATTATAAACTGTGGAATAAAAGACTGTCAGAACTCTTTTCAGATTTGCATTTGAATATTAAGGGTATTGCAGGGACAACAGTCCACTAGTGTTCTATTTCTTTCTTACAAAGGAAAAGGAAAATTTGATTCCCGAAACAGAAAAACCATCATTGTTGAATGTAAAATTTTAGTCCGTCTGGAAATTCTGGCTCATAGTTTTGCAGATTTATTCCTGAATTTTTCTTGAGTATACTACTGGAAAAAAATACAATTGAGAAATAAGAAGATGAATGTACTGATAGACTTTTTTTGTGTGTCTTTTGATTAATTGATTAATTGATTTATTGACTGATTGATTCTGGATCATTTTTCAGGACTCCTACCGGTTGAGGAGAAATTCAGCCATCTCTGTGTCGGACTCCAAGGACAGCACCGCCATGCAGTTCTTCCATCTTGTGAAAACGCCCTCGGAGAGCTGTATGAACTTCCCCATTGGAGCTTGAGCCCTGGTTTCACTCACACTCCCTTGTTTGCGAGACAGGATCCTACATGTAAACAGAGAGAAGACAGAATCAAAGTTAAATGATGTGCTCAGAATTGTTTCTCATCAGTGGCTTGCTCGAGGCACTTGATCCCAAACATTAAAAAGTCAATCTCATCTCACATTGTCCTTTCATACAAACTTTAATCCACAATTGACCGATTTCTAAAAAGAAGCGAATGGCATCATAAACTTGTAAAGACCCAGTTGTAATCAATCCAGACTTGAAAATTGTAAAATCCTATAAAAAATGGCTATTAAATTGAGCACATTCATAAAATTACTAGATCATTCAAAAGAAAGAAACCAAATATCTGAAGCAATACAACACTATCAGATTTCATGCTTGTTTGCACTTTAGAAGTGTCACTTCCAGTCAGATGAAAATGTTCCTGGTACCAAGTTTTTAAAGCTGGGGTTTAGTTTTGGTCAGACTCTTATGAAAACTTCCAACTCTACAAAACCATACTGACCATTTCAACAATCTCTTACATGTTGAAACTTTGTGAAAATCTAAATCCGAACATCATCAGATTTAACGGCCTCTATCAGCAATGATATTATTTCCCCTTTTGATAGGCCTTCTGCACAGTTATTTCATACTTGTTTTGCTTTATAATGTATGCGTTGAGGTCGATCCTCTGCCCTACACTACTCATCAGGGGTGCATGGTCTTTTGTAGCGTGTAACACAGATGAGTGGGGTGGGGTGGAGGATCATCACCAGTGTCCTGAGTATCATTTATTGATCTTACTTTGTGAAAAATCTTAACCCATTGCACAATTTTATTTTAAACTATGAAGCATGGAGATATGTAAATCATTTTGTATATATATGTTTTGATTTGAATAAACCATTTGTCTATCTATCTATACTGATGTATGTTAGAAAGCTCTGTAATATGAAATTTTTTTCTCCCCTTCCATAATAGTGAAGTTTTTTAATCAAAATTTTATGAGACCCAGACTTTACATTTTTTATTGCTAGATACTAAAAAATACACAAATCTTATGAAAAATAAATCACAATATATTAACATGCGATATATGCTTTATCATAATATACATTGTACATGTATACAGCCTTTGAAGTTCTGACATTCCATTTAAACTGTGCAAGTTTGTCATTTTCAGATTTACCAAAACTATAGCCAAGTTTGAAGGGAAATTATATTACTGCTGATAAAGGGCAGTAAATCTGGTCTAATTTTCACAAAGATTCAACATATAAAAAAATGGTCTAATGGTCATTATAAATTGTAAAGTTAGAGTGTTTCAGAAGAGAACAACAGAATTGAATCTCCTTCTTATTCTCGAGTCCTATCTCTCATTGTTCTGTTTGATTGTATAATTATATCCTTTTACATTTGAAAGATCATATTTGTTTCTTAGTGGGATTGGAGTCTCCAACTGAATCCAAATCTGAATAAAATTGATATTACACATGGAGGTTCTGGTGTGCGACTGCATAATCTCGGCAATACAGATGTTTGCATCCAGGAGCAAGTCAACTAGGCAGATTTATACATTTTTCTAAAGTGCTTTACTTTTCATGTTTCCAATATTGATTTTTGTTTTAGGTTGTTTTTGGGGGGCAGTTTAGATTTGAATGTTTCAAGGGTTTGGGCATCTCTTATGTCTGTCCGGAAGACATTTTTTTTAATTATTATTGAATCTTACCAAAATGATACCCCAGCTTTAAACTATTCCATTCTCTTTGGATCTGAGTTTTGAGGAGATTGACCTGGTGAGGATACTGGCAAGTGAAATGTAGAAGGGTTCTGTTCCTAGTATCACTTTCAGAACCTTCAACTTCTCAAGAGAAAAGTGCATGCAACATTTACTGATGTTAACCCTTTAGCACCTAGAGACTGCGTGAAAAGTGTCAGTTTCCTCACTAGCAGAAAGGGTTATGCTGAGTTTTAATCAAGTTTTTTTCAATAAGAATAGCTCTTAAAACAAACTTTTTTGTGCAGAATCGGACAGCACACATCCAATGGGTAATCCACAATAATTATGAGCATGTTTAATCACATATTTTTTATTCTATCTTGACTATAGCGTGCTTGAGACAGGGGCGGTTTGGGGCGGTTTAGTGAGTAATCTGAGGGGCAGTTTCGGGCGGTTTAGGTGCTAGAGGGTTAAAGGTAATGTTGCCCAGATGCAGTCCAGTTGGTCGTGCATTATGACATTTTTTTTATCATAATGCAGGATTTATAACACAGCACTAGCACTTACAGAAATTTTCAAAGAGATTAATATTTTCCTGAAGGACTTAATAAAACCGTCTCTAAATTTTAAAGTAAGCAGATATGTCTCATATCTGATATAAATCAACTTTTGGCTTTTAATTCTGGAAGATGCTGATTATTACTGTTAAACTGAATTAATTTTGTGCTGTTATCATTGAAATGTCAAAATCATGCATACCAATATCTAGGTACCATAAAACACAAACTAATAACAGAACAATAATCTTTGCTTAGACAATTCATAATCAATCATCTTTTTGTAGGATTTTTTTATTTGAATATATTTATCAAATTCAAAAGTACCGGGGGTCATAAACAAACTGTTCTACGAAGGGGCAAACAAAAGAGTGTGCCTGTCTAAACAAATCTATCAGCATATTTCTGGTATTATCATTATTTAAGCATTTATAATCGAAAACGAGTCAGCTCTGTCAGAGTTTGTAGGATTTATCATTTGATATTCATAATTTTTATTAGGACTACAAAAAAAAACTTATCACACACAATCTTTTTTATCAGAAGGGGCAGACTAAATGCACATGTCTGGTCTCAACAAATCTACCTGCAAATATGCAGTGTTTTTGTTTTGTTAGTATTCATAAAATCATACATTTTTGTCAGAGTGAAGCCAAGTAACACAGAAAATTGAACCGAATGTGACACGTTCATTCAGAGTTCATGTCCCATGGGACTCTAATAATATATGTAGAGATAAATTCCAATTGCTAAATTAAAGTGCTTTGTATATAAATGTAACAGTGTAAATAATATCTTCAATCTCATTTCCAATGTAATCAAACAAAATTTCCTGATCACCACTACACTGAGCTCGTTTTTTACTTTTGAATTATTAATTTTCATTACTTTGAAAAATATGCCTTTCAGATGGTAACAAGCCGGTAGTGTTTTTAGGACACCCTTCTGAGAAGACAGGGCAAGCGGGAGGCTCGTATTATTTCTAGCCGTCTCTTTGAATGACAGAATCATGTTCCCCTGAAGGAAAGAGTAACCTACTTCAACATCCAGAGCCACTTCACAGATAGGCTCATCTAGTATGCAGAGAGGACACAAAATCACAATATGTGTCTGAGACGTGCAAGGGCAAAGTTGCTCGTTTTCAGGCTTTGTTTTATTTAGGAATTAATGAATTCATGACGTAGTAGGAGGGGGGGGGGGCATGAAAGAAAGAAAGCAGGATGATGATGATGATGATTATGACATTAGGGGTGATGATGATGATGAAGGAGATGGTGTTGATAATGATTATGATATAATAGTGGTGAGGATGATGGTGATGATGATGATGATCGTGATAATGATGATGTTCATAATGATGAAAATGGTGGTGTTGATAATACTGATGTTGATGTTGATTATGATGATGATGATGATGATGATGATGATGATGATGATGATGATGGTGATGATGATGATGATGATGATGGTGATGATGATGATGATGATGATGATCAACATTATCATTATTATGAGGATGATGACGATAAAGAACAAAAAAAAAAATGATGAAAAAGATAACGATGGTCAGGCCCTTACAGCTTTTGGCATTCTCTAATACCCAACACAAATATTTTAAACTATAGACCTAAGATCAGTTCTCTTTATAGGCTTATGGCTGAACTCCTAACCATTTCAAAAACAAAATACGATTCCAATGAAGATACTCCTCATGCTATCAAAAAAGATAAGATGGTTTTTAGTCGGACATAAAATCCCTCAGTCTGAATGCAAGACAATCATATTTATTTTCAGAGGTTATCGAATGTTGCAGAGAGCTGCATGACCCAAGGAAAGCATTCGTGAGGTCAATGAATTAATACAATCTCGAGTGTCCTCAGTGCACGAGTTCAACAACCACTATTATGATACATGATACATTGTACATGTACAGATGGCTATAACAAGACATATCACTTGCCCATTGTACATGTACAGATGGCTATAACAAGACATATCACTTGCCCTTCGTCTACTAATATATCTAATGTGAATCATTAATGACTGTATGAAGAAATAATTGCACATTATAAATACTGGTATGTACAGTATAAAAGAAACTTGAAGGATGAACATGTACAGTCTGTGTCAAAAAAAATGGTACAGTCGGAAAAAAATTATTTAGGTGTGAAATATTTTCAAATAATGTGTATATGTGGTAACAAAATAAAGCCAAAAGATTTTCCTTGTTGATGCGCTTTATTCTGTATAATTTGCTTTCGTAAAACAAAAGTTATGCTAAATTTTGTGCGACGAGAAACAAATCGAAATTGCGCACTTCATGGCCATTATGCGAAACCTATACACAAAGGCATGGGACGGCGTGCAAAAAATTGATTTTTCTTGATTGTACAAAACTAGTCATATTTCAAAAATTACAACACCAAATGTGACGAAAAAAATTGCAGGTGAAATTCTGATCTTCCTGCTTTATGAAAATACCAAACAATAGCAGGATGTGATTAATCTTCATACTATAAAAAAATGTTTCCCACTTGTACCATTTTATTTGACACAGACTGTATAGACCGTTTAGATTCAGAGTTCATTGATGTTTCAGGCAGGCAAATGGGTGATTGTAATTTCAATTTCCCTTCTGATGTAACTTTCACACAAACCATTACATCTTCTATTTAAACATCCTCTATGGACAGTTGCATGTATAGGAGGAGAATGTAAAGGAATGTGTTGGAACTGCACACAATTTATATTAATTATTGAAACCACTATTCTAATCTTAATTCACAAATAGCAAAAAGTGTTTAACTAAGAAACTACATATTCTTTGAAATAATTGCAGAAAATAAAAGTGGCAATGATGAGGCACATGCAAGTACATGAAAACCTTGTTCTTCAAAAAAGATTGCACATAATCTGTAACTCTGCAGGCTCACTTATCAATTACTGGTGTCATTTTGCAGCCCCTTTGCGATTCACTGACCGAGTGACCTTAATTAGCCAGGTGAAATAAAAAATTAATTACCGTCACCTTGTCTCATTACTATAATAGACCTGGGCCCGTATTCCATAAAAGCATGAAATTTAAGCAATTTTGCTTATCTTTAGAATGCGCATTCCATAAATACGGCCTACTAAGAATTCTGTTCAAGCCTATTTTTGGCAGTGAAGCATAAATTCTTAGATTTTTGCTAAGTCAAAATGCTTAAATGGATTGCGCCTTTAAATCGCAAATAAAAAAAGAGAATTTTATCCTAACTTTAAGCCTTCTACCTAGTGGCTTAACTTTAATGTTGATTATATGGCAAGCTCATTTGAGACCACAAAAATTTAAAAGGACGATATTAATAAAATTCAGAATTTTGCTTGATGCTTTCTGACCTCAGACAAAGTGCTTAAACGTGTTTGGTATAAAGGCTAAGAATTTTTTTTCCCTGGGCAAAATCTTAGAAAAATACCTAGACTAAAGACAAATTGCTTAAGTATAGTTTATGGAATACGGGCCCAGTTGTTGAACTAAGATTCTAGGAAACCTACATTGTAGGAACATGAGAACTGACCATCTTTTACGCCGGTCATGTCAGTAAGAAAAAGAATTTTTAAAAAAACAAGCGATATTCAGTGTAAAAAAAAAAACAAACATCCTAACGAAAGAATAGGCCTACTTGAATGCACATGTGCGGTGGTCACAACTCGTCGTAGATTACGGGGCACATGCAATCACCGTGGCCTGCGTTGCATGCACAATGCACGCACAGGTCATGGGTCAATTTATGCGATTCCTGCGTTTCTGTAGTAAGGGTATTGGAAAAACTTCCTGCACGTCGTACAGGCAACGTGCCTGCATGGTACATACGCTGCATGAATTTTCTATGAAATCCATCGTAGGGAGTTGCACAGCGAAGGTGCGGCGAGTTGTGACCGCCGCATAAGAGAGCATGATTTGTATCTGCTTGGGTGCATTTTAATATTTGCTTTAGAAGTAATAATGCAAAGATAATATTAAAGATAAGATAAGATCTTATATACTACAGATATGTTACATATATTGGAGTGTTCTTCTATGTACTAAATTTGGCTTTTATTATTTTGTTCACTACGAGAAGGTCCCCTTCTCTACTTCGTAAGGGAAAAAAGAAATAAAACTGGGATTACAATGCTATAATCTCCAAACTCTTTTGTCTATGAGAGGTTAGGAGGTCAATGAATGAAGCCGTCCAGAAATAAGGTCAATATAGTCATTGAGCTATACACGCCCTAAACTCAGGCCAATACTCTTGCATTTCACACCTCTAGTTCCCTGTGGAAACACTATCCAAAATGCAGGATCCCACAACGCATACGCTTACCTCAATTGACCAGCTAACGGCGGTTTTCTCTTCAAATTAGTACAGATTCTTTTTTTTCTTCTTCTTCTTTTGTAGTGGAGAGTTGATCTAGTGACTTCATTCACAGATCTACTTAACAGTATCAATTTTGTAATATGAAGCAAGGAAATGACAAAAATATATCGGATACGTACAAGTTGTCATGTACAAAACAAGAACAATGAATGATATAGGCCTACACATGTACATTTGTAGCAAGGAAGGCAAATGCTCAGTGGTAAGTAGAGCTGGACCCCTAAGAGTGTTGGGTTCTAGGTCCAATCATTAGTAGAGCCTACATGAATTACTGGCATTAAGAAAGGTACAATCTCAAATAAAAATGTCCCCCCAAAATAAGATTGATTAAGATGTTCAATATAGATTCTGTGTTTTCTTACCTTCAAGCTAAAATGAATCATCAACAAGATAAAAACAATCTAGCAATGGCTGAACGCTCAAGAATACTACAAGTTATGTGGCCTAGGCCTATACGTTACAAGCAAAGTCTGTGACAAAGTGTCACAATCTTTCACCAAAAATGAATGCACATGGGTACAAAGTCATTATCGGGATACATATTTTTATACCGAACTTTTCATAGGTGACAATATAAGGAGCGTTTAGCCCCAACAAACTTTTTTTCTACGCACCCCTTATCAGAATCCCTATCTGGGATGAGTATTTAATAAACATGACATAGTTCAACACACCAGATAAGGTGTCAAATTAGTTCATTTTATGCAAACACCGTACTGTACTCGATTGTAATCTCCTACCCCACGATGCTATCATGTGAAAGATGGAAAACAATATTTTTACACATCCTTCTTGCTTGTAATAAAATTGTAAGAAGTATAAAATGAGATACGATGGTGGAAGATTGATCTCCTTTGTGAGGCCCTGTTTCCATTATTCAAAGGACAACTGAGATGACGAGGTATAGGGTTAGAGGGCAAACTCACAGAGCTGGAATAAAGAAGAAGAAGATACAGTGATGAAGTACTTGATATTGCATATGGGCTGCTGATTAGCTTCTTATAGAGCCTTTTCACACAAGGAAAGTTCATCATGAACCTCTATACAACAACATTGTCTTTCGCTCAAATTCACAAAAGGGGGTTGACGATATCTGTGGTCTACGTTGTCCATATGTCTGAATACACTGACACTTCATATTTTATGCCTTTTTTTTCACCATAGGTTAATAGAAATTTGCTTAAAATAAACGTACATGTATAGGGCATATACCAAAAAGAACTTTCACAGAACAAGAAGGCTGTTCACACACTAATGAATTTAACCCCAATGTATCATGAGTAAACGTTCATACCCAAAATTCTATTGTCTAACGATACTTTTTAGGATTTTTTGTGTATGAACACAGGGATGATGATGATGATGAATAGTCTGTAATGAAAAGGACTTTGATTCCCAATCTGTACATTATGCAGATGAAGTGTCAAGAGATATCGCCAGATAACTCCAGGCTGAAGGAACAACTTTTTATGAGGTCAATGAATAATACATGGACTACTCCAATTCTCTCCCTTCTTCACTCCTTCTTGACGTAGGTAATACCTCGTTTACACTGTGACTCGTGCTCGACAAAGCAATTTTATGCCATGTAAACAGGATCAGTGTGATCCTCGACCCGGGTTCGACACGCCTTTTTTTGCTCCGCCAAAATCGTAGGTTTCGATCCGGGAGGCGGGTTCGACACGGCAATTTTCATGTGTGTAAACAGAAAGCTGTGTCGAAGTAGATGACCTTGAGGTCAGATATGGAATTTGGCTACATCGAAACACACATCAATGACGTCCCTTACTTCCGGTCATGATCTGGGAGCCGTGTTGAACTCGCCTTTTTTGTTGTGTATAAACACGATAACAGGTTCACTCTTTGCAGTGTCGAACCCTTCCCGTGGATTCGACATGAGAGCAGAGTCTCAATGTAAACGCGGTATAAGTTACCAGGGTCCATAGCCCATTAACAATTCCTTGGAATTTTCCATGTATACAGACAAGTATGGTATTATTGTTGTGTGAATTGGATTGTCATTGCTACAATAAAGCATGAAGGGACATTAATATAAACACTATAGCAGTGGTTCGACTAAGGTCAAGATTATGGAAAGTTAAATTTCATAAGGTTGAACTTAATTTAACAATAATCCCAAGCAACTAAAACTTGTAAGGTAAAGTTTAGTTTACATTACTCTAGGCCCTATGAATTGTTCTTGAAAAAAAACGGTGTATATTTTATTGCTTATGTTTGTATCTTCACTAGTGCTAATTTCAGGTACCTGTTTTTAAGATATGTTATTTTTGGAAATATAATGCACAAAAAAAAATTAAATACCATTAAGTTTTAGGCCTGAAAAAAAACCCCAAAAAACAAGTTCACAATTTTGAGAATATTGCTCATATCCTTTGATCATTTCCTACAATTAGCATATGTTTGCCCACGTTTCCCAGTACAATGAAGACAGTAGTCTGCCCGCAATTTAAACACTGATTGGTCAGGGTAGGAAATACATGTATATATATATATATATATGGTTGCAAAGAGTGTAGGTCAGGATAACAATGTGTTTGTGGGAATAGAGTCAATCATTCACTTTTCTGACAGGTTCTGAACTTACTTCTTTGGGTTTCCCACTCATATGACATATCTACCATAACCAACATTTATTCCCTCAATATGCAGTGTAATGTGTTTATACCTACATTTAGAATTTGAAAATTTGATGTTGGCTCTTCATGCCAAAACATATTTGGACTCGACACCTTTTTTATGGAACACCATTCTATTGTACTATCAAATTTGTTTGTCATCACTGTTCCAAAAGCACTTGACTCTAGCAGTACTTGACAGATACATGAATGATTTAAGGACATTTGCTCTGGCGACAATTACTCCGCTATGAATTCCATACATTAATCGAATTTGCTTCATTATACTCTGTCCTAAACCTAACATAAAACCCCGTTACCTAACCCTAACCCTACACCTTAGATGAAATAAAGCCCAGGGCAATTGTCGGTGGAGCAAATGTCATTGGTATAAACACGGCTATAAAGACGAGCACCACAGCAACAGCATGTGTGATTCAAAGGAAAGTGGGCGTGTGCCTTGATCTCCTGACCATATCATCATGACACTACAGCAATAGAAAACAACACTTCCTTAGCGATGGGTCTTCAATGACCATGGCTTACCAGTCAATATTAAGGACTGTCCATCATAACTAGTCACTGGTCAATCATAACTGGCTAGCGGTCAATCATATCTGGTCAGTGGTCAAGTCATAGCTGATCCCTAGTCAATCCTAACTGCCTATTCATTGCTATATTTAGTATGTCAATTGTGGTGTCATGCCAACAGTAAGGATGTACATGCACACACACATGTATTGGCTCAATACGTATTTGAAATATGATTCTGACTACTTGTACATATGAAATTTAAATTATTCATGGTCCACATAAAATTAAAAGTAAATAAAAAAATATCTTATAAGTTATAGCATGCCTCCATTCTATCGTAATTGGTGGAGTGTCCTCATTGAACTTTGTAGGGCAGCTCTGTAAAAAAAATTGTTTTGTTTGTTTGTTGTTTTTTTTGTGGGGGGGGGGGGAGCACACATTCACACAAAACTGTTAGTGGCAAGTCATAACTATAGGAGTTGAAGGGGGAAATCCTATTAAAGCAAAGTGAATCACAGTTTAATATTGATTTAAATTCTCAGAGAAAGGGTTTCTCTTTCGAGATGCAACAAGAAAGCTTTAATTACAACTGCCATTAAAATGTTATCTTCTCACGATATTAACCTACTTTATTGTATTCTATTTCAAATCTAATATATCACAATGCTATTTCCTAACACATTAAAAATTGATGCCATTAAATTTTAAGACATGGATCTAGGCTATTTAGCAGTAAACAGTTTGTATATGACCTTTAAGAAAAATTATACAGGTACACTGTATGTCATACTAGCTACTAGAAATGCACTAAAGTAAACCTAGGAAATGTTTTGCAGAATTTTTTTTTTTCATATCTTATTGCGATTGTTCTCGGGTGTTCGCAAGGTGAGTGAACTGACAGACTTTGAGCTCGATTCCTTCATGCCTTTTCCTGTTTTTTATCTCTCACTGTGAACTGTGCGATAAAAAAATGACTGTTCTTGTAAAAAGTTGAATTCTTCACTTGCAACATGATTCAAACTTTGCAGGTTCAATGTTCCCTTTTAACATTTTTTTCTCTTCTTTCTGACAGGCTCATCTTATCTTTTGATCTGAAAACGTATGTAAATGTATTTTAGACCGAATAATTATGGAAAATTTTCAGTAAAACATACAAAAACCTCATACATGTACATTATAAGTTTAAAGCCACAATGTTTGACTCTCAAAGTTAAGCTAATGTCATCATTAATTTTTTTTTAGATCAAAATTTTTATGCGAAATCATTTTTAATACACACTGTACATTAAAATTTCATGTCAATTTATTGATTTTTCACAATAAAATAATAATGCAGAACAGCCTTATGAAGCTCCGATTGTATTTTTTTAAATGTTTGATATCCTAATTTTTAATTATGATCTAGGTAGTACATTGCACACTCTATGCATTTTCTAAATTCATACAAAGCTTCTTAATTACACCACTCAAAAATGAATTATTTCGTTTACAAATATAATACGTACAATTGTGCAACCTATGGAAAGGAAAGAGTTAATATCGAAGGATGTATGAAAAGTCAGAGAGTGAGAATGATACCAATGGATAGGATTAAAACATGAGCATAAGGTTACAGGGAAACAGGACAGTCTATAGAGCCCTGGATAGGACACTACAGGTCACTCACACTAGTTTGTCATCCTTTCTAAATAAACAATCTTTTCTAGGGTACTTGATAAACCCATTCTGATCGAGCACCAATATGAAATGGAGGAAGCAAAACAAATCCATTTTTCGAAACCATCAATCATAAGGTATCTTGTTACAATCTGTATTTGCATAGTAATTGACTAATCAAAAAGGGTTCTACACCAACATGTATGTGCTCGATAATGGTGAAAGAAATGTATCTGACTTTTTAAAAAACTCCCAGCGGAGTACATATCGTCGGCTGAGAACCAGAAGGGCGATTTTACAGATCAAAGATGTTCCGTTGAGAACCAGAAAGGCGCTATTACCATTGACTTTGTACATGTACAGCAATAGCGCCCTTCTGGTTCTCAACGGAACATCTTTAAAGATGCAATAACGCCCTTATGGCTCTCAACAAACGATATACTGTCAATACATGATTTTGGTACTTCGTAGATTTATAAAACAAATCTCATTGCCATTTAAAGCTTCATAATTCCCATTACACATGTAGCCCTAAAAGAAGAAGACATTACTTTTTAAAGTGGTTGTACATTTGGTAACTTTAGTTCTCAGGGTTTAAATAAAGATGAAACAATGTTTACGCAATTCTACTGAGGAAATATTAAAAATTATATCGAGAAGAAAGGAAAAAGGAATATAAACTGATCAATGGTTCACAAAAGATCAGCAAAGAAGAAATAACAGACAATTTGTAGTACCCGCATGAGTTGGCCATTACACTGCAATGCTGTTTTCATTAGGAAATAATTAACTTAAGCCGGGAAGTTAGTTTATATGCAATTATGTTAAGAGGCAGTCACAGGCATGACTACTACAAAAATGAACATTCCCTACAGCCTAGCATTCAGACTTCAGAGCTTTTCTGATATTTTTTGTTCTAAAGCCCCGTCTTTACAGACACCTTTTTGACAATCTTACCCGGGTAACGTCCGGACGTTACCCTAATAAGATTTCTATTAAGACGCTCTTACTAGGGTAACGTCCGGAGTTTCTCCGGGTATGATTTTCCAGATTCTTACCCTAGTACGACAAGGGTAAAGTCGCGGTAACAACCCAGTTTTACCCTGACATTGTCCGGACAACTGTTCTGTTAAGACGCTCTCGGGGTAATACTAGGGTAAGATCGACATTGCACAATGATAGAAGAGGAGAGAAGAAAAATGACAGAACAAAGAAATACATGAAAAATAACGGAAGACAAGAGGAAAGAAAGATAAAACAAAGAAATACATAAGAAATAACGGAAGAGAAGAGGAAAGAAAGATCAAAACAAAGAAATACATAAGAAATAACGGAAGACAAGAGGAAAGATAGATAAAAACAAAGAAATACATAAGAAATAACAAAAGAGAAGAGGAAACTTTAAGAAAGATATAAACAAAGAAATACATAAGAAATAACTGAAGACAAGCGGAAAGAAATATAAAATAAAGAAATACATGAGAAAACACAAGAGAACTCTTTTCATCGATTCAATTCCACACGTTGCTACGGTAACCTACCACGGTAAGTTTTGAGAGAGCGTCTGTTAGACGGTCGCAATATTCGACCACCCGTGGTTTTATGGAATGTTACCCTACTATTTCTAACCTGGCTTTCTCAGGACGTTGTCCGGACAATGTCTATTAAAACGGGGCTATAGTGAGCATAAGAGGGTGTTCAATGACTATTTTCACTTTTAAACGACAACATGAATCATGATACTAAACGCAATTACAAAACACAGAACACAAATGCGATCAGAGGTACACCGTTCAGTGTCGAAAATTTAAAGCTGATTATACGTCCATCGTCTTTAAATTCCCCGTTCTCAAAAACAAACATCTGCGCCCTTTTTCACTTGCACCGGAAGCTCCCACTGCGGGAGCACATTTAAAGACATTTGAAAACTCAATTGTGTTCAGTGTCGCATTCCGTTGCATTCGCGATGCTCAAGATCGTAAAATTGAAGCTGATCGTGATTCAAAACGCATCTTTTTCCTCCGAATGGAGTTTTGAAAGACGTTTACTTTTATGACTGGGAATGGTGACAGTGAACATCCACTTTGTTTCTCTTAATATCAACGTTTTGTAATTCTGTATTGTATCATAATTCATGATGGCGTTTAGAATTTGAAAATGGACATTTTAACACACCCTTATTTCATCCAAAATTCTAAGGAAGGGCTTCACAAATACTTTATTGATGGTGTTAAAAAAAAATTCCTTTCTTTCCTTTTTTTTTTCCCTACTGGTATCTTATGACAAATTAATTAGCCAAACTGAAAATAACGAGAAAGCCTTCCATTTAAACAAAAAATGTAATAGATCAGGTAATTTAATGGCAGTGCTATTCCACAAGGACTTGATTCCTACAGGCATATAAAAATCTTCTCATGAGCTTGAATTTGATACTACTTGGTTGTGAGAATCTGTGTTCTTTTCTTCCCCCCCCCTTCTTTTTTTCCTTTTCATTCACTTGCGACCTTGAAAGTTATGAACTCGATCACAACAGTCTCATAAATATACATGATACTATCATATTTATACTAATAATTTCTTCAATTATAAAAGTGTATGAACATTACTTCCCAATCCTCATCAATCCAATTAAAATTTTTGAAGAGAGGCAAACATGCAATAAAAGCAAATACGAATGGATAGAGGAAATTGCCACAAAAAGTTTGAATACAAAATCATTTCTTTGTGCCTTTGATGACATTTTCCTCAATTGAAAAACATAAAAAATTATTTTGAAAGAAATGGAAGATAACATAATCACATATGAATAAGATTGATAGACACCTCAGGGGGGCATTTCATCAAAGGACTTGTCGGACATTCTATTCGACAAATTTGCTCTCAGCCAATCAGATGCAAGCATTTCAGTAGCTTATAATAGTTTGTCAGATAAAACGTCTGACAAGTCCTTTCATGAAACGCCCCCCAGGTCTAACAAAAGGACAGTAAAAGGATAATGTAAACATGCATGTCACATTATAGACAACGCTCGGCACTAACATGTGCCCGGGCGCCCGGGGCAACTAGATTGGGCTGTCGGGCAACCAAATCCAGAAAAAATGAACAAAGTAGTTGCCCGACCGGGCGCCCACATTTTGGGGGATTTTTTTGTGGTATAAAGAGAAATTCAAATTGTATATTTCACTTGTAATCTTGTAATCATATTCCACCGAAGCGCACACTTCCCTGGTTTGAGGATTGAGATTGTCAATGATTATGTAGAGTGCATGCATGCATGCAACGCGCATGGTCATGTACTGCATTGAGTGTGCCATGTTTATGTGTATAATCAAAGACACTCAATGTGTGTGGATCTATGTGTGTGTGTTGCAATAAAAGGCGCATGTGATGGAGTTCTGTGGTTGAGATGTATATTTTAAAGAGAAAGAGAGAGGGAGAGGGAAAGAGAGAGAGAGAGAGGGGGGGGGGGAGATATAAAGTTGATGAAAAATCATGAAAAGTAGAAAGATGGGGATGGAAGCAGAAAGTTTGTATCATGTTTGATGAAGCGACAAGGTTTGTTTTGGCTAGAGCATGGATCGTAAGCAATCACACACTGTCGGTGATTTTGGGGATTCCACTATTACTGGAGATAGTCTTGCGATCATGCCACTTTGTCATAAACATTATGTGACTGATGGGAAAACTTACAAGATACATAATCAGGCTGAAAAATAATGATTGAACAAAGAGGGACAAAAAAATAAAAAAATAATAAGAATACAGTAATGGACCCCCGCAAAAGAAAAGAAAAAAAATGAAATAACAATACCAAAAAAATACATAAAACAAAAACAAAAGTAAATAAAAAAATTAATTAAAAATAAAAAAAAAGACATTAAAAAAATCAATGAAGGAATTACTGAAGTAATCTTAGTTTTACAGTTTTAGAAACAACAAAACAATTAGCGCTGAAGTGAAGATTAAACAAAAGAATTAAAAGAAAATACATCGGCACTTAATAAACTACCATTAAAGGGTCTGCATGCAGCGTAGACTAATACTAGCACAACAGTACATGCGCGCGACAATCAAGCTAGCTGTTTTGAGAACTGCGGCAATGCGAAGCTGTTCTTATCAGAGGTTTTATGCTTATTTTGGACCTGTCAGAACCTCATTTTTCTCAGGAACGATATTCTAAGGGTAAGATTTCTTGTGTGATTGTTATGTTTGATGCATATTTTGTTGTGAATTTGAGGTAAATGTGCAATCTGTTTTGATTATCGCAAGCACCCTTCATCGCCAATGTCCAGGCCGGTAGCTTCGGGTGTTTACACACTCTCCACCTGGTAAGTTGCAAATATGTTGTGCGGTCAATTAACATCAAAATATTATGTTTTAACCTAAAAAACTCTCTGAATATACTTCTTCCAGAGCATTCCTATCAACTTGGACCTTCATACAAGGTATGTAGTGTGATTTAACTCTTCATATTTTGACAAAATTTGTTAAAACTATGGTAGTAAAAAGTCTTTGACTTTGCGTCGATCCCAAGGCAAGCCTATCTCTATACCGCACCCCCAACTTTTGACTTTTTGTCAACGGCAAAAAACGGCGGCGTATACACCGATAATTACGGTATTTTTATTTTTATTTTGTTTTTTTTATCATGTTTGAGTGAATTTATGTTATATTATTATGAGCCTATATGCTCTATGAAGCCCCCAAACGAGAATGAACCACAATTAGCTGTTGTCGCAAACCAGGTGTGAGTACACATGTGAATCAAACAAAGATCTTTGTTTTTAATGTTGTTTTTTTGTGTTTTTTTCGGGCAACCAGATTTTTCATTCGGGCAACCAAATCTGGGGGAAAATGGATATCTGGTTGCCCGGCAGGGCAACCAAAAAAAATTGTTAGTGTTGAGCGTTGTTATAGAGCCTTCATATTGGGACTTTTTTTATTTATTTAAGAATGGTATTCTACCAAAATTAAACTCCACGAAAAGCAAAAGTAGGCCTAAATCTACGTTGTACATATATTTGTATTTGAGGTTACACTTGTGTACAAGCAATCATGGGATTTAAAATATTCATGGAAATGTAGTGATGCTTCTCTATGCCAGAGAACAAAATCGCTGACTAAAAAGGTTTCTGAACCACAACATTATAATAGCCCTAAGACAAATTTAAGAGCGTATGAATCATTGAACTACTCTGTTATCAACTTACATGAATTAAGTACCAGGTAGGTTTTATCAGGAACATATTATTCATGTTATAATTTAACATATTGAATGTTGAAACAGCAAGAACCACATGACAGAGAAAAAAATTGAAAGAAATTTCTTAACGTATAAGCCTACTTTATAAATTATAAGTGGTTAAAAAGTAGAGGTTTTATTCATGAGTTGGTCTTCGCCAACTTTTTCAAATTAATATACATGTAGGAGACATGTATGTATATTAGTGAAATGAATTCTGCTATCTAGTTTTCAATTCATAAAATACAATTGGGCTTATACATGTAAATGATAAATTTTAGGCTTACTTCATGTACAGTGAATCAACCTATAGATGTCACATAATGTTGTGGTAGCCTTTAACCCAGCAGAAGGGTTTAGAAGATGAAATGGTATACTTGAATGGAAGGTTGAATGCCCTATGGGACAGGGCAAGAGGGCTTTGTTTTGAGGCAGATCATGTGATCGTGGATTTCGGAGGTACCAGGAAATAATCAGGCAAGGATAGAGGGCCAGACAGACGAGGGGTGGAAGGAACAACTGAGAAAGAAGATAGAGAGATACGGAGGAAGACAGATAGAGTGAAAGAAAGAAAATAAGGAGTAAAAGAAGAGTGAGAATATAAGAGAGCTTTGGTAGAATTAAAATTAGGGAGTGTTGGGAACTAAACGAATGGTGGAAAGAATTAGAGAGATACAGAGAGGTAGTGAGAAAAAGAAAAGGAAAGAAGCACTTGTATCTACTCATTATATAAATGTTCATTATTATCATTATTATTTTTATTCAAAGGAGAAAATATAAAAAGAGATTGGAGCAAAAATTAGGCTACAATAAAGAATGAATAAACATGATTTGGCAGTAATAAGGGGACAAGATTAGATGATCAGAGAGAGAGAGATAGGGGGGGGGGGCAGAGAAAAAATAAAGAAAGAGCAAAATAGACGTACTGATATTAGGTGGAGCAAGAATAAAGACCAAGACAAACAAGGGTATAAGGAACAGAGAGAGATCCCTGCTACATCTATTTTCAAAGCTACCTCAAACCCGAGTCAGTCACGTCCGAAGTACAAAATTTAGCTTTGGATGTAGTCGTAAATTTTGCAAACAAATCTTTTCCTAGCCTTTCCCTACCAGAGTCCTATTCCAAGCTGGCCACTTCACGAGGACGTCTAAAACCAGAGTCAGTCAGGTCTGAGGTAAAAATATATCAGAATATAAACAGTTATACCCTGGTGCAACTGTACCCCATCAACCCACCTCCCCCCCTCAAAAAAAAAATGCTAATAATAATAATAACATTAAACATGATAATAAGTATCAAATAAATATATTGGTCTTAAAGCTACGCACTGCAAAATAAGCGCTAAAGTGAATAGGGCCAAAATATGCATTCGCATAATACAGGCGCTGCGATAGAAAAATAGAGTTTTATTTTAAAGTTCAAAATCCCTCCATTTACAGCTAAAAATAGAGGCAAGGTGCAAAAAAGGTAAAAATTATTGAATTATGGTAACAATTTCATAATATATTGTGAAAATTTGGAAGAAAA
>CALNVZ010002974.1:10509484-10535576 GCA_940671915.1 Paracentrotus lividus
TTTTTACCCATTTTTTTTTTTATGACTGCTTCGGGCTACTTACAAGTAAATGTATAGCACACTCTCTTCACAAAGCTGTTTCCAGCGCTCTCCGCATCACTAAAAGACGAGAAAGAGAGCATGAGAGGAGAGGAGAAAAGAAGAGAGAGAGATCCTGCTGGAAAATTATTATCACGAGAAATATTCACCAACCAGAGTCCTGCGAACCACTCTTTTTATTAATACCCGCATTCCATCCATCTACTCGTCCAGTGCCAATAGTACGGGGAGCATTGATTGATAGACAATTTCTGTGTTTGATGGACGTGAGTTCTTTGTAAACATCGAGAGGTGAAGAAGGACAAAGGGAAGGAGTTCACTGTGGCACTGTGACATGAGCGTAAGTAGCTGGAGCTGGACGGAACTATTGGTAGGTCGGTACCTTCTCTCTCTCTTTTATTCGGGCTGTCCGACTCTTAGCTCTCAGACTAATGAGATCTCATCTGGAGGCGTGTCGCGCTTAGTAATCCATGCCATTACTCAGTAGCCTCACTTCCAAAGTTTTTTGTTGTTGTTGGCCAACTGAAAAATGGTTTTTGGTGACCGAGAAGTGTGCGAGCCGGGACTGAGAAGGCGGCTGTAGTTGTGAGCCAAGCTGTGTTCGATGGCGTCTAGACGGATTAAAAAAATGTGTTGTGGAGGTAATACCCAACTTTTAGGGCTTTGTGTTACTGTGTGACTCAGTGTTGGGTTATAACGGTCGAGGTAAGTCCTTTCCCTATTACACACAAGTTATTTAGAAATAAGAAGCTCTTTGCTCGTTCTTCTGTAGCCCCATATTGTTGTGATATCTTGACAGAAACAGAAAGAAGTTTGAATAGCACTAGTTTGTACCTTTTTTTGTTGCGATGTGCATCTACACGTTTTTGTTTTCTGTAGACCATTGTATAATCATATAAACTTTGTAAATAAATTTCTGTGTTATTTGGACTAGATACACATTCAATAAAATAAATTGTTGGGGCAGTGATTCAAAGTAAACAATTAGTTGTATAATCTTCACTATTCCATACCTAGTGAAATTTATTGACGACTTGGTCAATTGGTAAAACAAACCTGGGGCTTGATAATAATAATCATAGGGGTTCACGTCAATGTCACCTTTACCAAATGCCCCCAAAGAACCCCAAACCTTGGTTTTCTTCTTGGAATTTATTTTTTATAATGCATTGCATGATGAAATGTTTTAGTTCATTGTAGTCAGGTTTGAAAAGAAAGCTCTCGAAAATAAAGAGGTTATTTCGTTTATTTCTCTCAGGTCAATGCATTACTTACAATATATTAAAAGCGCCCTAGCTGCAAAACAACCAAAGGGAGGGTTGTATTTTAAATCTTGGTTTAAAATTTGTTGGTTATAGCAGTGTTTGTCGTTTTTGGATTTTATGATATGGAAATAAATTTACGTTGATTAGCATAAATTAGGCTATTGGTAAAATAAAAATTCTTTTCATCTGTGTAAGTGTGATTCTAAAATGTAAGCATGAATGCAAATGCACAGTTGTACATGGAGGGATTCTGATATATAGCTACATGTACATGTATGTATGTACTGAAACAAAGCAATTTTAGGCTAGAAGCACTGGTAAAACTGAAGACTAGAGAAAAAGGAGACTCTGAATAAATCCTTCGAAATTGAAGTATTTCCTATCTTTTATTTGAAAAATTAAAGGGAAAACACAGAAATTTATATTCCAATTTGTTCTACACAATTATTGTAAAAATTATTGCCCGCGGCAGAAATGCTTTGCGACTCTTATGCTGAATGGTTTGTATAAGGACATGTGCCCTATTTTGCAGGTTGCTATATTGCATCATTTATTGAAAGTTTGTATTTTTCTTTTGAAGATCATATTCACCTGCAGGGCTATAAAGCGTAGAGGATTTAGGGTATAAAGCCAATCTGCACCTGGTTGGATCATATTAATCCCATTTTTTTTTAAAAGAGTTTCTGTTAAAGACTTAGCTCTGTTTTATGGAGAGTGGAGAAAAAGATTAAATGAGAAAGAAGCTTTTTTCTCCCTTTTTTCATACATGGCACTAAGAAGCATTGCATGGAGGGGGGGGGTGGCCAAATGATATATTATCACGATTGCTACTCCATTCTCCAGCGCTGTACGTACTCTATACGTCACATCATCTGACCAAGCGTTCCTATTTCGATACTAATCTTGTTGCACATTAGTACATTGAACAAATATACTACACATAAAATATCCAGAAGAGACAGCCGCATTGCATTAACTGCGACTGACTGGTGATCAGCTCCTAGGAGCTATTTATGGCTATAAGCTGTAGGCTGAAGTTCCCTTAAATAGTGGAGAAGGCGGCAGGCAATGCGTTGTCGAAGAGAGGGGGATGTAGAATTTTGATTCTCGAAAGGGAGCAAACTTTGTAAGAAGTAAATCAGGGGGGCCATCTTCATCAAAGGACCTTGTCGGACGTTTATCACCAAACGTTATAAGCTACTGAAAATGCTTTGTCATCTGATTGGCTGAGAGCTCTGTCGATATAATGTCTTCTTTGTTGTACACGTGAAGGAACAACAAAATGTAGATTACTTGCGGATTAAGACGATGTGAGAGGGTAGAGAGGCGAATGAGATATTGAAAAAGACGAGAGAGAGCAGAGAGAGAGAAATACTAGGAGGGGGGGGGGGCGGGGTGGGGGGCCGCGAATTAAAGATGATAAAAAAGGGAATTTTAAAAAAAGGCATACATTGGTATGGCATTACTGTAGAAGTAAGCTAAAATAGCATTCAGAATTTCTTCCCTCTTATCATTTTTGGTCCCTCACGGCACAGGAAGCAATAACCTCACAATAACATGGCGATGTTTTGAAGCCTTCGTTCATGTACAACATGTGTTTGCGTTTCTATTTTAATTCCATGATCTGTCGAAATGAAGGCTGCTAAGGACATAGATGAAAGTATCAGACCTAAGGTTCATCTACCCCAATATAATCCATGTTTGTTTCTGAAAAGGACGTTGCCGTCCTACACATGGGCACATTGAACTTCTCATTAACGTGAAAAGAGGCCAGTGTGTGGCGTTACTGAAGAATTTTTTAGTTAGGATAATTATAAACTTAAAGTATTATTGTCTCATTAAGGCTGATGTAAATCACAGAATATTGGGCTATCAAATCTGAGGTTGGCATTTGGGTCATCCATGAAAAAAAAAAAAATCACATTTCCAGTCTAATGCTAGTGTTAATGTGCAAAATTAAAATAATAGTTTTATACTTGCCAACCCAATTTTCTCATTACTGTGAAGAACATTCCCCCTAGTACTACATGTAGTAATTTTTTTAGTAGAAAAGGAAAAAAAAGAAATAATTTTCAGACACAGTGCATGGGTTTCTGTCTACAAAACTATTTGAATAAATGAGACGAGCCTCATTTTCCTGATAGTAGAGGATCCTGAATATTTGTAAGTTTTATTGGCAGCGAGCTCTATCCTCTGGAAAAACTTCTATGTGCCATTTTGTTTACCAAAGTGAATCATGCATGCTATATATGTTCACTTGGTCTACTTATGTCGCCCTATAGTTGGGGGGGCGGGGGGGGGGGGGGGTTGTCCATAATGGAATCTTCGGCATTCAAATAGTATGAAGTGGGACCGAAAGCTACGCACTTAGTTTTTGACAATTTAGAAGCCATAGAATTCAATATTTCATGTTTCTATTTTTTTATACATTTTGTGAGGATTATTTTGATGCAAAAAACATGGACATAAAACTAACCATCAATTACGAAAATCGCCGCCAGATCGAGACCCTCTTTTCCGTTGCTGTTGCTGTTTGATTTAAAATTTTAATTATTTGAAAACTTACAAATATTCAGATCCTCTACTATCAGGAAAATGAGGCTCGTCTCATTATTCAAATAGTTTGTAGACAGAAACCCATGCACTGTGTCTGAAAATTATTTCTTTTTTTTCCATTTCTACTAAAAAAATTACTACATGTAGTACTTAGGTGGGATGTTCTTCACAAGTATGAGAAAATTGGGGTGGCAAGTATAAAACTATTATTTTAATTTTGCATCATTAACTAGCATTAGACTGGAAAATGTGATTTTTTTTTTTTTTCATGGATACCCAAATGCCAAACCTCAGATTTGAGCCCAATATCTGTGATTTACATCAGCCTTAATGAGACAATAATACTTAAGGTTCTATAATTATCCTACTAAAAATTCTTCAGTAACCCACACACTGGCCTCCTTTTTCAGGTATGAGAGTTCATGTGCCCATGTGTAGGAGGCAACGTCCTTTCAGAAAGCAATACATGGATTATATGGGGTAGATGAACTTGGTCTGATACTCTCTATGTCTTAGCAGCCTTCATTTCGACAGATCATGGATTAAAATATGAACCGCAAACACATGTTGTACATGAACGAAGGCTCAAAACATCGCCATGTATTGGCAGGTTATTGCTTCCTGTGCGTTGAGGACCCAAAAATGAAGAGGGAAGAAATTCTGAATGCTATTCTTAGCTTACTTCTACAGTAAGCATACAATGTATGCCTTTTTTTTAAATTCCCTTTTTATCATCTTTATTCTCTGGCCCCCCCCCACCCCGCCCCCCCCTCCTAGTTATTTCTCTCTCTCTGCTCTCTCTCGTCTTTTTCAATATCTCATTCCCTCTCTACCCTCTCACATCGTCTTAATCCGCAAGTAATCTACATTTTGTTGTTTCCTTCACTGTACAACAAGAAGACATTATATCCGACAGGCCTCTCAGCCAATCAGATGACAAAGCATTTCAGTAGCTTATAACGTTTGTGATAAACGTCCGACAAGGTCCTTTGATGAATGCCCCCCTGATTTAACTTCTTACAAAGTGCTCCCTTTTCGAGAATCAAATTCTACATCCCCCTCTCTTCGACAACGCATTGCCTGGACCTTGTATGATTTTGAAAGAATTTGGAGATTGACTATCTATATGCCTATAGCAGGCTATTATAAGCATAAGCAGTAAATAGACATTCTCAATCAGGACACGCTAGATAGCAGCCAGGTCAGTACGCAGTTAATGCACAATCAATAGCGGGCTGTGCGTCGTATCTGGAGATGATTTTAAATTGTGTAGTTGTAGTATAATTTAATGTTTCAAGATTGTTGTAACCTACGAATTTCGGTGCAAAAACAATGGATATTTTACGATAGTCAGATAGATAGGAACCAGCGGTCTATGGTCGTAGGAGATGATGTTGTGACGGTTAGATGACGAGTACGTAGCGCAGCGTCCGTCTGGAGAATGGGAGTAGCAATCTGTGAATTAATGGATATCCATTTTCTTGGCCTCCACCCCCTCCCACCCCTTCTCCTCCATGTGCATTGTCTTTTCTTTAGTAGCCTACTGTTCCTAATACATGTACCAAAACAAGAGGGGGGAAGAAAAAAGCTTCTTTCTCATTTATCTTTTCCCACTCTCCATAAACAGAGCTAACGTCTTTACAGAAACTCTTTTATAAAAAAAATGGATTAATATGATCCAACCAGGTGCAGATTGCTTTTAACCCTAATCCTCTACGCTTTATAGCCTGCAGGTGAATATGATCCTTCAAAAGAAAAATACAAACTTTTCAAATAAAATGATGCAATAAGCACCTGCAAATAGGGCACATGTCCTTTACACCATTCAGTCATAAGAGTGCAAAGCATTTCTGCGGCAATATTTTTACAATAATTTGTAGAACAAATTGGAATATAAAATTTCTGTGTTTTCCTTTAATTTTTCAAATAAAAGATAGAAATACTTCAATTTCGAAGGATTTTATCAGAGTCTCCTTTTCTCTAGTCTTCAGTTTTACAGTGCTTTCTAGCCTAAAATTGCTTTGTTTCAGTACATACATACATGTACATTGTAGCTATATACTAGATCCCTCCATGTACAACTGTGCATTTGCATCATGCTTACATTTTAGAATCACACTTACAAGATGAAAAGAATTTTTATTTACCAATAGCCTAATTTATCTAATCAAGTAATTATTCCATTCATAAAATCCAAAAACCGACAAACACTGCTATAACCACAATTTTAACCAAGAATTTAAAATACAACCCTCCCTTTGGTTGTTTTGCAGCTAGGCGCTTTTAATATATTGTAAGTAATGATTGACCTGACGAGAAATAGAACGAAATAACCTCTTTATTTTCGAGAGCTTCTTTTCAAACCTGACTACAATGAACTAAAACATTCAATCATGCAATGCATTAAAAAAATAAATTCCAAGAGAAAACCAAGGTTTTGGGGTCTTTGGGGGCATTTGGTAAAGGTGACATTGACCTGAACCCTTATGATTATTATTATCATCAGGTTTTTTTTACCAATTGACCAGTTGTCAATAAATGTTCACTAGCTATGGAATAGTGAAGATTATCAAATAATATGTTTACTTTAAATCCTGCCCCCAACAATTTATTTTATTGAATGTGTATCTAGTCCAAATAACACAGAAATTATTTACAAAGCTTTTATATGATTATACAATGGTCTACAGAAAACAAAAACGTGTAGATGACATCGCAAAAAAAGGTACAAACTAGTGTATCAAACTTCTTCTGTTCTGCAAATATTCACAAGTATAAGGGCTACAGAAGAACGAGCAAAGAGTTCTTTAATTTCTAAGAAACTTGTGTTGTAATAGGAAAGGACTTCCTCGACCGTTATAACCCACACTGAGTCCACAGTAACACAAGCCTAAGTTTGTATACTCACATACACTTAATCCGTCTAGACCCATGACACAGCTTGGCTCACAATACAGCCCCTTCTTCAGCCCGGCTCGCACACTCTCGGTCACAAAACCATTTTCAGTTGGCCAACAACAACAAAAAAACTTGGAAGTGAGTGCTCACTGAGTAATGGCATGGATTACTAGCGCGACACTCCAGATGAGATCTCATTAGTCTGGGCTAAGAGTCGGACAGCCCGAATAAAACGAGAGAGAGAGAGGCCGACCTACAAAGTCCGTCCAGCTCCAGCTACTTACCTCATGTCACAGTGCCACAGTGAACTCCTTCCTTCTTCTTCTTCACCTCTCGATGTTTACAAAGAACTCATCGTCATCAACACAGAAATTGTCTATCAATCAATGCTCCCCCGACTATGGCACTGGACAGAGAGATGGATGGAATCGGGTATTATAAAAAGATGATACCAAGACTCTGGTGTGAGATTCTTCGTTGATAATAATTTTCCAGCAGGATCTCTCTCTCTCTTTTCTCCTCCTCTCTCATGCTCTCTTTCTCGCTCTTTAGTGATGGGAGAGCGCTGGAAACAGCTTGTGAGAGAGTGTGCTATACATTTACATTGTAAGTAGCGAAGCAGTCATAAAAAAAAAATGGGTAAAAACTTGGATTGAGGACTGTTGGGGGTTGGTGTATCAAGTGCGTAGGTCGTCCATAAGACTGGTGGGAATCTAGCGAGTGTGTGAGAGCCACGTTTGTGTGTGCGCCTCGTTTGTGTCTACAGAAGAGGCCTAGTCTCTATTATTCAGACTCTATGTAGATGTGATGCACTCAAACCACTTACACTTGAGGGGTGAAAATACTATCTCAAATAATTGATAATAGATTTATCTATGATTTGGTAAAATACAATGTATAAAACAAATAATCTAATATGTATAAATTATTGGCATATATTATGTACACACTTATAAAAATATAAGTGAGCCTCCATTTTTGTTAAATTAAATCAATCTAAACAATTCAGCCATAATAATCTATAAATAATAGTAAATTATACTTATTAAGAAATGGACTTACTCGTAAGTGTTCATTTTTAAAGTTTTCATGCTGTTGAGAACAATAGGTTTCACATCATAGCCAAAAACGCTGTAAAAATAATACCTCTTTGATATCACATTCAGCTCACTAGGTTTAATCTGAGAAAACGTGAAGTTGGATACCTCGCATTTTCAGACTAAGGAATAACTGTCTTGCTCGAGGTGCAGTGAGAACAAAGTTCAGTCAGGTCGCAGGGTCAGTATCCTGTCACCTTAGCGATATTGCAGTGACCTCATCAAAGCAGGTCACTGGTTTTCCTGGGCCTGATAGCTGTACACCAAGTACCGCTCACTCCAAGCATAACAGTCTTCATACGCAGACTCGAGTAAACACAGAGCTGCATAGATTCAATATTTGGGTCTTCATTTTGTGTTGGTTAAATTAAAATCTGACAATTATGTGTGATTGTCACAGTGAGTGGCATGGAATTTCAGGCGAACGAACACATTTCTAGATGGATGAGGAAAACACTACTTGTAAAATAAAAGAATAAAAAGTAGGCCTATGTGTTAATGATAAAGGCAAAATCAAATTTTTGATGTAACTAAAGGGTAACTGAAAAATAAGGTAGGTGTTTGTAATACAGGATTACAATTTTTTTTATTGCTTCTTCATACATAGGTATACATGTAGGTCTACATTTTTATATACGATCACCCAAACAAGCCATATTACATGCAAGTTTTGCAAAGAATAGAAAAGCAGTCAACAAACTTCTTGGTTTTCTCAGTGCGATATTGATATCATTTCCAATTCTAGAGCAAAACTCACATTATTTAATGTCTGGTTGAAGGGGGCACATAAAGTGGCAAGTGCTGATAATACTAATAGGAAATTAAAATGGCCATTTTTTTTTTACACATTGATGTGGGAGTGGCTAAATAGAAAAATCAAGAAAATGTTTGTAAATAAATTAGTTAATTAATTGAAAAGTTGAGATTACCCAATTTATATATTTTAACCTGTATTATTTCAATTCTTGTAGTAGTCGCTCTATACAATGGAGAGCATTTCACATCAATCAATTTCATACACATTTATTCAAAATCAAAATGATAAAAAATGTGGAAATTCATAGATTTTTGTTGGGAGGTTATCGCTGTGCATACATGCCTGTCTAGTTCTGTAGTAAATTTTAAAACAACAACAACAAAAAAGAATTTGAGATAATAGAGGGGAAAAAAAAACACCCACTTGCATATTCCTCTGACCTCTTTTCTCCCCCGTCTTCAACAAACCCTGGTGTAATTATCCAGCAGCAATGCATACATGCATATTAAAGCTGCACTCGATCGAATGAGGAACGGCATAAGAGAGCTGTGAATAGAGACTAAAAAGCGGGCCAGTGCCTTGGGCTTACGCAGCATGCTCTCCCACTCTAATTACCAGCTAGGTTAAAGTGCAGTGCAGACACGCACTTGCTTTCCATTATACACCTCAGATGCATTCACACTCCGCACAATCATGACCCCAATTTGAACTTGAATACCAAATTAGTTGGGGCAACAACAGTCTGGACACTGTCCAGATTCGGATCACGTGATATTCATAACCAGAATTGATTGCTGGAGAAAGGGGTTAGACCTAGACATATCGAATTTGAATATTCATCAACAATGATTTTTATAAGAATAATGCCAATTGGTTCTAATTCTGAACATTAGTTGACCAGTCTAGACACTCCATGATCTTGCTTCACACACCACAAATGTATTCACACTCGCACAAATATGAACCCCAACCTACAGCAATAGTGTGGACACCAAATATTGTAAATTGTAACTTGAATTGATTGATTTTGAAAAAAGTGCTAGTGCTAAAAGTATCAAATCGGAATAATACACAGTAACATAGAAGTAAAATGTTATTCTTCATTCTGGGCATAACTTGACCAGTGACACTCCATGATCTTACTTCAGACTTGCTGTACACTTCAGATGCATTCAAACTCTCACAAACACGACCCTAATCTGAACATGAACAATAGTCTGGGAACTCTAGATACAACTTCTGACCATATTCATTTTACAAAGTGCTACACTGTACAAATGTACATGTATCAAATCAGAATAATATTCAGCAAAAGAGAGGTTAGATATTGGTAAACAAAAGTAACCTGACCAGTCTGGACACTACTTGATCCAGCTTCATACACACAATAGCTTTCCATTATACACTGAATGTGCATTCACACTCACAAAAAATATTACCCCGTTTTGAACTTGATTTCAAAATTAGCTAGGGCAACAACAGTCTGGACAGCCTAGAAGACTAGATCCACCTTCCGATTCATTTAAAAAGAGCTACATGTATAAAATCTGAATACTATTCAGCAAAAGAGAGGTAAGATATTGGTAAACAAAAATAACTTGACCAGTCTGGACCCTACTTGATCCAGTTTTTAGACACACTTTTCCATTACACACCTCAGATGCATTCACACTCGCACAATCTGAATACTCCTTGATCCAGCTTTGGAAAACATTCATCATAAGAATTGATTATTGGAAAAATGGCGAGATATATATGAAATACAATATTGATTAGCAATAGATCAATATTCAGCACTAAGTAGGTGAAAATATTGGTGTCAATTTAAAAAAAAAAAAAGAGTAAAAAAGATGCATTCTTTCATCATCATTCAAACTCATCAGGTCATATAGGCCTATGCTTTTAATTTAAAGCCCACATCTAGTTGTGGAAGAGACAAAATGTACATATTAGGAAGAAGATTTATCATGTATGAATGTCCGACATTTTCTATAAGTAGTTATTTTGATGATACATGCATAGTTTCTGAGGAAATTTAGTGTAAATATCAAAAATGAACAATCAGTTGAGATCCTACATGTACATGTTAAATGCAACCAGTTACTGTATGGTATTAAAGCTAGTGACTGGACAGGTAGTAAGTCAAAAGTATATAACTAGTACCAGCTTTGGTAGTTGCCTTTGGTTATAAAGCTGGTTTAGTGTTTAGTAAGATTGATTGGTATAAATTATAATGGTCTTTTTTTTATACCCTCCAACTATGAAACAAGCAGAGTGACCATTGCACCAATTTTTTTACAAGTTGAATCTTATATTTTGAGATTTGCCAAAACTATGCAAACTTTAATCATACACTTGTCGCTTGGTAATTAGTATCCCCTCTATCTCTCTCTTTCTCTTCACAAGTATATCTATCAGTATATATTTTTTCACATTCATAGGTCCTTTAACACCAAAGACTTCATTTTAAAGGGATTTAGTAACTTCCAAAAACAAGTGCAAAAGAGATGGAAATGAATAGAAATCTATCGCTCTAACGGTAAAAACAAACTACTGCAAGTTTCAGATCAAATGCAAGTCATTTACTATCTTTAAACAGTGAAATTTCAAACGTGGCTAAGGATACGGCCGCGCATGATTAATTTATACCGCTCTGTTGCAAGCTTAGCCACCCGGTAGGCACGGGGACTTGACAACAGGAAATGTGGTGAAAACCATGTGTGTTGAAACGCACGCGGTTTTCTAAAGCGTCAAGAAACGGGTTAGAAAATTTGAATATAAAATCGTAGATATCTCGAAAGTAAAGCAAGCAAGTAGACTGCAATTTTTAAGGAATACCAGACTGACCTATCGGTTGATAATCATGTTGGCAAAAGGAGCTAAATCCAATAAATTGCAATTTGAATATCATTCAATGTTACTGCATACCTTTAAAAGGAGAACACATTGGAACAGGAAGGATTCAACCCTCAATGTACATGCGTATGAATGCAGCCTGGTACATTAAAATGCGAACAGCCCGAAGACTATACATTTTGCAGCCAGCTCAACGATAATCTTGACATCAAAGTTGGCTATGCATAATGCATGCTGCATGTCCACGCAACTTGCAAGTACAGCTTCCAACTCGGCACATAATATTCCACATTTTCCCGCAATTCTGCCATGATAGCAGTCACGAGATGGCAAATCTTCTCTCAAATATTCATGAAAATTTCTCAGTCTCAAAGGTGATGCGTCTTATACAATCATGTATGTACATTTGTAACATTAGGAAATTTTCAAACTTTCGGTTTGACAGTTCGAACATTTATAACCGCTTAATTATTCGAGAATATTTTTACGACTTATGTTTCCCTATAGATGTATCCTCAAAATTAAATTTATATAACAGTGTTCTTTTCTATGGAAGTAAATGAATTTTTATTCAATTCGACCACAAGAAATACAAGAACACAAAAAAATCAATGTAAAATTGGACATCTGTAAACTGCTCCTGAATATTAACATGTAAGTTACATTTGCGTAAATTGTTAAGAAAATGGATAAACTACATGTAATTACCTCATGCACCGTTCTCCTAATAGTTGTGCCCTTGTATATTCTTGCTTCAAGTTCACAAAACAGTTATAAATGCAAGAGGAAAAAAAAAAGAATTAAAACTTCTCTATAGCATACAAAGCCCTTGTTGTTTAAAAAAAAGAAAAGAAAAGTAGACTAAAAACAAAATACCATCTTCATCCGTCACATCCTGAAGAGGTTTTAATAAAAGGAGAATGTCAGTGAACTGGTAAATCCTCTTGAACAATTCAGTATTGATTGTCATTGATTTTAGCTCCTAAGAATTCTACTCACACACAGTGGCCCAACTTCCCCTTTACCTCCCCATCACCAGTCACAGATTAAAAAGAACTTTTCACTTGCAATACAAAAAAGACCTCTTCTCCTAATCATCTACAAAAATCATTGAAAGAATGTTTAATTCTAAGAGGAATATTTTCCTTTATCATTTATGTCATATTTTGGGTTCATTTTCATGAAGTTAATAACTTGCCTGTGAAGCTATTTTAACAGACATGAGACACACAGTAAACACAAACTATTATTGATGCTCAATATGTCACAGGGATGATCATTTATTAATTAAGAAACAAATCAATTTTCCAATAAAGCGTGGTTGGCATAAAAAGCAGTTCAAAAAAAGGGTAATGCCCGTCAGTTGACTGCCCCAGGGGCATGGAAGTTAAATAGCACATATTGTCAAAATCATCTAAATCTTCTATGAAATCAAATATGTAATACAAATAAACTTTTCACTGCCAATCCTGGAGCTTTTAATGACTTAAGATTAATCTCTGAACTTAATACTCTACTTTTATTTTAGAAAAGAAGCAACAAAAAAAAATATATAAAAAATACAAAAATGTACCCCCCCCCCAAAAAAAAAAAAAAAAAAAAAAAAAAAAAAAAAAAAAAAAAAAAAAAAAAGTTTTTACTGGGCTCCAAACAATTATAGCCCAAAACTCAATTCTTGAATATTATAATCTCGCTTTAAAGAGCATACAAGTACTTCAAAAACAATATATCAGCTACCATACTTTACAGTAGATGTAGACCTGTCTGTTCATTACATAATTATATTTCAAAACAAGAACATTAATGTAAAGCATTCACCAAGATGATGAATACTGGCAAACAGAAAATAGCTTTTCATCAGGTTTCCATGGAAATACAAAATAATTAATCTATTCTAGTATACAAATGTAATATGGACTGGTTCAAGAAAAAAACCTTGTAGTTATCTGACTAACATCAATGTGAGTATGAGATACCAATGAACCAAAGGCAGATGGTCCCATTGGTAAGGGTTAGTGGGACAACGAGTTAATGATATGGCTGTAAATAACACCCATTTCAATTACTTCCTACAATAACAGGCATTCACTTCCTTTGTGCTTGTAATTTGCTATTCCACTTTGATATGACAAGGAGGATAGAAGATTGCCATGATTTATGACAGGCTTTCTGCCTCCAGTCTTCTTTCATTCATCAATCTCTTCGCAGTTCTTCAATCTTCAGAACTCTTTCGTCCATCTTTCCCTCTCATTATTCCCACACTCCCTATCAGTATCTGTCTCACTGACACTACCCTCCCTTTCTCATTCTTTACCAGTAGTTCTTTACGTACATAGCCTTTGTTGAGGCTTCTTGGCCGTTTACCCTGAAATCATCACAATTCTCAAAATTCTGAGCTGTACAATATATCACGAGCTGCGTCAGCGGCGAGGTCTCTATGCACTCACAAACGCTGTAAAACTTAAAGTTATCAATTATTCAACGAATGATACAAATATTACTATTTTGCTATATTCACTAAATCTACAATGTATACATGTACAATGTATTACCAATCCTTGCATGTATTGTTCATTATGTGCATGTATCCTTATTTTGTATGTGAGCTGGTAGAGGGCAAATAACCAATATTTGGACTGGAACTTGTTAATTTAACAATTTATAATACATGATTTATAAATTTACAAAATTTACAAAATTTCCTGATAAAAATACTTACAAAATTCATATTTTTGTGTCCCTGCAATCAATCAAATAAAAACTTCACTTAAGAATTCAATAACAGACAAGTTTATTGTAACACTCATTTCATTATGTTCCTAATATTGTGAGCTGGTGGAAAGCAAATTTCCATTATTTGGACTGGATCTAGTTCAATTAACAATTAACAATATATATTTTTTTACAAATTTACAAAATTTACAAACTTTCCTGATAGAAATTCCTCAACGAAATTCATATTTCCCTGCAATAAATAAAAAAACTGGACTTAAGAATCCAACAACAGCCAAGTTGATTGCAACACTCCTATCAGCAAAGTCTTCCCCTCACAGCTCGCCCCTCTCATCACAGCTTCCTCCCATGTGAACCTAACATGACAACAGCCTCCATATTTGACAATTCCTAGAAAAACGAAACTTCCTCTGCGTTCTCATTCTCCCTTTTCAAGAGGAGGTGTGTCGCTAATGCACAAAATTTTCTCTCTTCAACAAAATTTATCAGGTGATGTTAAAATTAAAATGGAAATATAAGTTTATTCACAGCCCCAACGTATGTTTTCCCTGCTTCCCCCAATTGGCACATTGTAGTACTGGAGACCTAAAAAACCTGTTTGGACATTTCATATCAAAACTACATGTACATGTACATGCAATATAAACAATTAATGTCTATGTATAAATGGATTAATGGTCTTCAGACGTAGGAATAGCTTCCGACTCTTCTGAGACTTTCCTAGGACCGCACCTAGCATTACTACTGTTGTGTCACACAGTACACAACCCAAGGAAGCTGTAATTATTAGTCCACACACTTGAGACCTCTGCACAGCGGACGGCCAGGACCTACCCAAGAAAGGCATGTGCAGGAACTGTGATACTGTACAGGCTGCTTGTGATTCGCCAAACGTTCAATGAGTGATCCTGGGGTCATGTGACCTATAGAGAGGAAAGCCGTTTCACACAATGGCCTCAAAAACACTCAAGTTCATGCCTCATGCGTTCACTCAGTGGCGAATTGCACAGGGAAAACAAAATCTACAATTCTGTATTACGAGCTTGATTTAAGAGACTCAGTGCATGTGAAAGTTTATGCCAGGAAGTCGAGAATTTTAAACAGAAAATTATCAATAGAGAGGACGTTAAGTGAATTACGACTAAATTACAATACTTGCAACAATAAGAACATACTGTTGATTTGATTGTGGAAGTGACCTTTCAAAAGATCTCATAAAAATTTATTTTAACAAACTTAATGAAATGTTTGGGTTGTTTTATTCTGTGACGTACATGTACATCTGTATTTCTACTCAGGATAATATTTAACAAGAGATGCAGCTAACAATAATAAAACTGAAAATCATCTGTAAATGAACCGTTCACAAAATGAGACAGATACAGTGCCATTTTCAGAGTGTGTATGTATCCAGGCCTTCAGTATGAACATGGTAAACAAGCCCGTTACCGCATTTATTAAAGATTCGTATCATACATATTTGTATGATTTTGCATTTTATAATTCCTTACATGTAACATAAACTTTGAATACTTCTATTCTATCACACCTAATTTGATAACATTGACTTGAATTCCCTCACAATGTATCCATGTGGTTTATGTATTGTAGCTGTTAAATGTCTTTGAATAAACATGAGACTGCACACAGCCATCCATTTTTCAGATGAAGAAAGCAAAAGAAAAAAATTCTTGAAAGATGTCGGGTGAATTTTGCTGATGGCGTTGGACAGAATCTCCAAGTCATCATCTTCCCTCTCTTCATGGCATAAATTATTAATGTCACTTTGGTGATGAATCTTTCTCTCTACTTGGCTCGCACAAATACTAGTCTCATATTCAGATTGAAGACCCTCCATATTCCTCTCGTTCCATCACGTCTGACATTTGGCTTAGATTTGAAACCGCGTGGGACTAGAGAACCGACCTGTCTATATCCATGAAATGCTTCCCGTGTACATGTACATGTACGTTACATAATCAAACATTTATGTAATGTGAAGAAGTTTGAGGGTAAGCAGTACCAGTGTTAAAAAAAATGATAATAAATAAAAAATGAAATACAAAAAATGGTACTTATTTAACGTTTATATAGCTTGTGAGAGGTCTCTATTGTCTATATTGATTTGATAAAAAGTCAAATTTCTTTGCAGTGACTCTTTCGGGGGTTTCACCAGAACTACATGTACATGTACATTTTAAGAGCATACAAGTTAAATTGCTCTATTAAAAGCTCTTATGTAGGCCAGAATGTTTATTTTGTTACTAATTTCAAGTAAAAACTTGCCTAAAGATTATAAAGGACCAATACAGATCATTGTGTTCATTTTGTATAATTTCTAAAAAAAGGACATGTATCTTTGGGTTTTTTTTGGAAGGGGGGAAGAAATGGCATATAGGGGTATCAAGGGAAAACAATCGGAGTGAATCAAAAATAATGTTATAACAAGAACTACAGAAGATGACTAATTAATGTAACTCCACATGTAAGGTCTTGAAAGGGCCATTTTTGCCTTACAGATTTTGTATATATATTTCAAGCATTAAAAGGGCTGCATTGCGAGGGGAGTGCTATCATCGATTTGGGGATACAATTAGACAGGGCCATGCGCCCTCAGACCCCCTCTCCACCACCCATGACGACATCTCAAAGGAATAGGACTAACTCAGCCTGCTAATGTAGACCACATTGCATCCTGGACCAGAGGGCATAATGTAGACGCACATGACCACATCCATACAATTTTAACATGGCTCTATCAATCTTATGGGTGCCACAAACTGTAACCCGATAGCCTTTTCATGATTTTATTGTTCCGTCTTCCCCGCTTTTTGAACTTCTTGCCAGGATATCCTTAAAAAGCGGTGATTTAAGATGCATACAATCAAGATGAACGTAATACAGCACAACCTCAGTCTATAATTAAGGATAGAAAGTAGTAGTCCCACATGTGCATTTATGTGAAGGCCTACAGCCTGGGCCTTGGTCATGAAAATTATGTTGCCTACATGTACGAGTATCATTACTGACGAAATGCAAAATGAACGACAAATTTGAGAATGAAGTCCCATGCAAATTATAGCTATAATACCAGAATGAACTTTCTTTTTTCAAATCCTCCTTTAATTCAATAAAATACATCAATACATTTCATTTCCTTAATGAAATTTTAATGGGTTCTCCTAGGTTGGTTTACTGATTCATAACGCATGTAAATTTTAGGGGAAAACCATCACTGCAAGTAGCAGACAAGCCGCCACATGTTTACAATAATTGTTTCTACATTACTTTATAGAATTCCAATGATGCTATCCTGTGAGTTTGAACTAGCCTAGGGGCATGGAAAGCGCAAGTTCCCTTTAAGATATCCTTGGAAAGCCTTGGTATTAAACTAGATATTTAACTAAAGCAGTATTTGCACCCGAAGTCACTTTCAGTCTCAAAAGGTTTGAAAGGTTTTATCACCTTCTCAACTCCCTTCGGGAAGACATGCAGCCTCTCCAAATACAACAAATTTACATTTATTCCAAAACTCTGTGATAGATGTCTTCGAATCATTGTAAAGTGAATTTATAAGGCTATTTAATGCAACAAGGCTAATAATTCTACTAGCTTGGGGACAAAGGACATGTTGGAAAAGGCAATGAAATTAAATCACTTGTTTCAATTTATGAATCCAAACCTACTCAGCAGTGCATGATTCAAGTACTCTAAATATATTCTTAATCATAATGCTTCATTGGTATAAATTTCTTAGGACTTAGAAATTTTGTCCACTTTTTGAGATGATGTATCCTCCTTTAGTTGATTTTGAACAATGTTCCCCTATGAGCTGCTCTCACTGAAACAGAGAACAAAGGCATATAATGTAACCTTTATGGTATGGGAAAAGACATTACATGTAGTCCCAATGGTAAAATCAACAATTCAGGTTGACGGATCGAAACATTGATGGAAAAAAGAAAGTGAATTATTCCCAGATAACAAGATGAATAAAAGATGAATAAAAGATGTATCAAAGATGTTCAGCAAAGACATTTAAGATGGTGTTTGAACAATTATAGCCATAGTGGGTTGTGTGCACAGTGATAAATCTGCACTCTGACCAAAACTGAAATTTTGTATCATATTATACTAGATAGCACTAACTGCTAACACTACATTTATGATTCTCCAAAAGAGATAATGCATTCAAAGTTAATTGTTTTACAACACCCTTCCTCCCCCTCCCCCACAACTCACACAATGTAAGCATTATTTATGCAGTTAACACAAACAATAGTCTGAACAGAATTGTGTGTACACATACATTAATTAATGTAAAGTTATGTGAACTACAAAAAACAGATTTGAGACTTAAATCCACCACTTAAAATGAACTGAATATTATATTTTGTTTGTTACCTCTGAGTCTGCATTTTAAGTTACATGAAGTTCATGCAGTTCAGCATTGAAGATATGAATGTAATCATTTTATTAAAATATATTTTTAAAACACTATTTTGCTAGACAAAAACAAAATGAGGAAATTGACAAATATGTCCTTGTCCAACATAATCACATTTCTGTTACTATCAGTCTACACTTCATATTTCATAAGTTCCATATCTCTTAAGGTTTCCCTAAACTATCAATATTAGTGGTTTGAACCTTTACCTCAATTTTGTGTGGATATCAAGTAGCAAAATATTAACCACAAAGAGTCAATTGTTCTGCTCATATACAAAGTTTGCTATTTGCTTTGGTACATATATGCATAACATTGTGATGCATGCAAATTTGTGGTTTATGGGTAGCTGTCCTGTTGAGCTCAGAATATAAAAAGAAAAGTGACAAAACATGGGGAAAGTGGAGCAAGACGAAAACAGATGATTCCTAATTTTGTTTTCAAAATGTTTGACTTGAAAAGGACCAAGAACTACATGTATAACTATATTCCTAAAATCATTATCCTCATGTTATTGCCGATGTTCCCAAGAGTAAGCATCTCATGGAATTTAGATCAACAACTTTGTCATTTTATCAAGAAAAGACACCCACTTTATTGTCACTTTATACAACGGAATGCGTCACATTTCTGCAAACTCTTTCATTTTACAGAACATAGATCTATATATATATATATATATTAACACCAACGTGACAGATACCCAAGACCTTAACAAATGTCAACTGCAACAGCATTACAACGGATCACCTACTATCAAATTACATCATCTGCACATTAAACGTAGCTCTGATCACTGGTACAGGGAGTACATGTACTTTATGTACATCACTGTAATGCAGCGGTCACAACTCGCCGTAGCCTACAGAGCACATGCATGCAACGTAGCCTGCGTTGCATGCACAATGCATGCACAGGTCCTGGGTCAACTTCTGCGATTCCTGCGTTTCTGTAGTAAGGGTAATGTAAAAACTTCCTGCATGTCGTACATGCAACTTGCCTGCATGGTAGTACGTGCGCTGCACAAATTTTCTACGAAATCCGTCGTAGGGAGTTGCACGTCGAAGGTATGGCGAGTTGTGACCGCAGTATATGTTGCAAACCCAGGTGAATGTTCAAAGGAGATTTCCACAGTGCCATACAGCGAGATTCTAGCCAACTCTAAGAACAGTAGATATCAAGATGGCATGTTTTCTTTTGTACTGCTTTGTTAGCAAGGGACATTACCAAAGAAAACACGCCATATTGATACCTACTACGCAAGATACTCTCTATACTGTACATGTTTAAGCCAATATTTTCAGGTACAGATATTTTTGCGATTTTGGACTAGTTGGGGAAATTTGCGAGAGCAAAATTCCGTGATTTTGGTGATGATTTCATTATATAGCCTAGTATTGAAGTGGAAATTTTTCGCAAAATTCGCGTAAATAAAGTCACCACAAAAATAACCACCTATACAGTATATGGCACCAGTTTGTTCACCTGTAAGTAACCCCCTTTAAGTATTTTACCCCCACAAATTAAAAGCCCTGAGCAGGCACACTTGAAACCTCCATGTGGTATGGACTGTGTCATCAAAACAAGCATTCAATTATATTTCATTTTTCATTTAATCAATATAAGATAAATTTCAACAAGCTCTAGGTATATGCACTATGAAATACCTTGCATGAAATTAGGAAGCAATTCTCTAGAACTTGGTACTAATTTCATCATAATTTGATATGTTCACTTTAATGAACAATGAAATAAGAGAAACATTTTTCAGGCGTTCTATATTTTGTCACCGATATATTTCCACGGGTCAATGATTTTTTTTCTTGAATTTTGTGAAATTTTCAATGACAAATGGAGCTTTTTAATGTTGCCAGAATCTGTGAATACTTATAAGTCATCACTTCATGAGGGCCAGATAAAAACATGTATGCTCAAGTTTATAGGTATACAAGCATTTTAGGAACGATGAAAGTTCTATTTTAAACAATGTTGATCAACACACAACCACTGTGAACGCTGCTGGAATCTTTTTTTTCTTCAAAACTCATTGCTGGTCTATAGAAATGTACCAACACAATGACTACATAATCGTTCAAAGCAGTTTCGGGCAAACTCAGAATTCAGAAGTCTGATATCAAGGCTGCTGAACTTTTGATTTAGATGTCTTCAAACTGTTTTCATCTAAGACTAAATAAGTTCATTATTGCGGATTGAAATAATCGCGAGAGGGTATTCATTTGTCTCGCAATCTACTATGGTCAACAAGGAAATTTGTGATCACTCTCGCAAAAAGTGATCACTAGCTTACAAGTTCACGAGCTTTCGAGTGCCGCTGCAACTCTTTATCAAGTGACGAAAATTAACTGAAAACGTAGTCTATTTATACGAATCCCGCGGATCGCAGCGCACCAACGCGGAACAATAGGCAGGCGTTAAGCTGCTACGTGATTGGTCAGGTGTTCACCATCTATTTTCTACAAATTTAACTAGTTTCAGATGTATTTAACTTGCAAATTTTCAAGATAAGACTGCCAATATCAGGAGACTTCCGAATTCTGAGTTTGCCCAAACTGAGAGAACCAATATAATGAGCGGTCCACAAATTGGCACCAGCTATGACCTTAGTGATAAGGTGCACAGTGGGGAATTCAATTTAAAATTGTATGGTTGAGGTTTTCTAGTACCAGAGCCTACAAGTCGCCACTGAATCCACAAATTGGCACAAACCCCCCAAAAAATCAACTTTAACTTAGAGGTTTTTTTTCAGCTTTACCACTTTTGGTCATAGCCTTTCAGATTTCAAAACCCAAATCTGTCTACTTCATGAGATAATAAAAGTGGAAAAAAAAACACGAGGTTCAGAAAGAGAAAATAAAAAATAAATGTGCGCATCCGTAATATGTCACTTCGTAAACATGGTAAATCTAACACAGCAAATTCACACAATTAGGAAACAACACAATCACTTATAACATTAGGTTCCCCTATTTTTGAAGTCTTGCTTCACTTCTTATTGGAAATTCACTCAATGAAATTCGATAAGAAGTGAGAGTAGAGTATCTTCGAGTTCTTGATCTTACACGATTTCTTTTTCACTTTCGTCAATAACTTTTTTGCATTCTTTCTTCCAATTTGTAACTAAAAGTTGGATCTAGATTCTAACGTTAAACTAACTTAGTTAAACCATTTCTACTATGTTGCTCAAATTCCCAAATTGTTATTTTAACAATGAAACAAGAGATGCAGCTATAAATTAGTCTTCATATGATTAAAATTTTAAATGCGAATGATGGACCATCATCATGATTTTCACAATCTTGACATAACACACAATGCACACAACTGCAAAATGAACGAATGGGACTACGATTTCCATAACGTTAACTCGAGTCTAAATCGACAAGAAGCTACTTCATAATAAGTGGTTCAAAATTCTCAAAATAGAAAAACCAAACTAATAATCAAACACACAGATCATGACATATCACAAATATTGACATAAAAAAGAGAAACTAACCTGTCTTGCTGTAGATTCTAGATCTTTTGTCTCGAAAAGGTCCGTATCTTTGAAGGTTTGTGATGAACGTCTTCCTCTCCTTTTTCATTTCAGTTTTGTGAACAGCGCCATCTGGATAAAACGGCCCGTTAGTTGTAATTTCACTTTTCCCACTTTCATTCAGAGATGCCAACAATTACCATTTTTTGGTTTGTTTGTTTGTTTTTTTTTTTTAATAGAATGGTGTAATTTACTATTTTCTTGTTTGTACAAGTTACAAATGAGGCTAAACTGACGAAAGTCCTAAACTTTGGAACCAACTACCCACATGGTGAAAAGTGGCGGATCTAGGGGGGCTGTAAAAAGTAACTAGGCCTATTGAAAATTACAAAAACAATAATTATTTTTCGACCACATCCAAAAAAAAAATTATATCAAATTTTTGCATTTTAATTAACTGAAAGTTAAAGACAGTTCCAGAATATTATCAAAAAAACATAGGCCTATGCCTGCAATCCTCTATTTGATTTAAAAAATAACATTGATCATTTACTTTGAAATTCAATTTGAACAGGTTAATTGATATTGCCAAGATTTTGTACATGAATCTGAAATCAAAATTAATCAATAGATTATCCTTTATGTATTTTAACTTGTATGACCAAACATCTGGCCATGACTAGGTATACGTTCACAAACTAAGGAATGGCACAAAAGATTCTCTGCTCGAGATTCTTCGATTTTCGTTTTGATCAAATCATTATATATTCTTCTAACTGTTAATGTTCGTATAAGGAAATATCGCTACGTTGGTATGCTATCGAAATGAAGTTGCCATAGCCTATATAAGTTTCCTAAATTCTTAGTGTAGGCCTATAATCTTTTTTTAATTTTTATATCTGATTGTATAATCTTGCCAAGATCGGAGGGGAGTGATGAAACATAGCCTAACCCTTTAAAACCATTAAAGAAAAATCTAATAGGCTTTAAATGAGCTATAGTCAATCGAGAGAGAGAGAGAGAGAGGGGGGGGGGGGAGTACACTTTTAAGAGATTATGCACAGTAAAGGAAGAAGAAGAAAGAGGAGAAATGGGAAGAAACTCCAAGTTTAACAGGACTGGCCGTTTGCCCGCCCCCACCCCCTCCTTTACATGTTGGGTTTTTGACGAATCGCTACTGACCTGTAGTTCCAGAAATATTTTCTGTAGTTCTTCATGTTTCAACATATTATGACATCACCCAATATGTTTTATATTTCGATATCATTGTAAATCATCCAGCTCAAGTAAATCGGTATAGCGCCCCCTCAAATTGAATCCATTCGCAGTTTGGTGTTTGAATTCCTCATAATAGTTACATGAAGCTAAACGTTTATTTCTGCCCGGTTTTTAAATCGGAAGCTTAATGGTTGCCATTCCTATAACCAATGTTAGAATCATATGCATATGTTTGTCTATCAGTTCTTCTTTTTAATAATTTTCCTTAATTATTTCTACTCTTCTTTCTCCCCCCCTCTCTCTCTCTCTCTCTCTCTCTCTCTGCATGATTGTATTTTCTTCTTTGTACGATATCGTCACAACCATTAAAGGGGAAGTTCACCCTGGAATTTTATTGGTCTTAAAAAATGCAGGAAAATAAAATAAAAATATGAGTGAAGGTTTGGGGAAAATCGACCAAAATATGATGAAGTTATGAATATTCAAAGTTTTGATTCTGTGACGTCACATGCGAGCAGATCTCCTATGTGTTATGTACTGTAAATTCCATAAAATGTCCTTTTTTTCAGAAGAAAATAATTATGTCACCTATGCGGTCGATATACCATCAAACATATGTTCATATACATGACTATATCAAATTGACCCATTCCTTTATCAAGAACCATGACAAAAAGACAAATTTATGGAATTTACATACACAACCAATGGGAGAGCTGCTCGCACGTGACGTCACAGAATCAAAACTTTACATATTCATAACTTCGCTATTTTTTGGTCGATTTTCTTCAAACTTTCACTAATATTTTTCTATTATTTTTCTTCGTTTTTTAAGACCAATAAAATTCCAGGGTGAACTTCCCCTTTAAAGGGATCCAGTATTATTGAATGATGTTCAAATCCATTTTATTCGATTTAGCGTATTTTGCCAACATAATTATAAACACTTAGGTCAGTCTGGTATCTCTTCAAAATTGCACGGTAATTGCTTGCTTTACCTTCGAGATATCAATGATTTCATACTCAAATTTTATAAACCAACACCGGATGGTTTATAAAACCAAGTGCTTTTGCACATAGCCCAAAATACACCTATTTCCTGTTGTATAGTACCCTTCTCTAGCGGCCTGATGAGCTAGCAGCAGAGGGTACTAGTGTTCGGCTGTATGCTTGGCATTGTTTGTTACACTGTTTTAAGGTAGTAAATGACTTCCATTTGATCTGTAACTTTCAGTAGTTTGTTTTTAGTGTTGGAACAATATAATTTTATTAATCTTGATCTGATTGCTCTTGTTTTTGAAAGTTGCCAAATCCCTTTAACATTATGATGATGATTTTTAGAAGGTCTTTTTCAAACACGAAATATTATATATTTTCTATATAATAGTTCATCATAATGAAAATTAGAAATTAGTAAATGATTATAATTCACGATGAATGCTAAACTAAGCAAAACAAAATTAATGTGACTTCATGTAATTATGTGTTTATCATATTTTGTTTAAACCATGGAGGACTGAATTTAGAAACTATATGGTATTCAAAATTATTGACTAGGGTACATGCAGGTAATATGGGCCAGCAGGTAATATGGGCCACCTGAAGCAAATCATGTCGTGACCGTCGACCGGTGACCGGTGACCGGTGTGAGCACCATAATGTTGTTCATATGAACTGTATACGAAAATATCTCGTCGTGAGAGTATCTGATGCCGAAAATTCTCTGAGAAAATTGCTAAAAACCAACAAGGTAGGTAAAACTTACGGCATTTTTTTACCCTGATGTAAAATATCCCAGAATGTGATGGTGAAAGAGTGTTTGAGGGGGTAACCTCGATTGTTTTGTATATTTAGTAAGCTTATAGTTTCATTTTGATCATACTAGCGTGAACAGGTCAATTTGTTTTAGTGAAGGGGTGCAATGTGGCATTGAATGCATGCCTGACACAGCAACATTAGTGCAGGTAATATGGGACATCCAAAATGGAGGAAATTATTCTGGTACTTAGTATTGGGATGAGGCATCAACCTCTTTGCTACGATTTCGTGGGGTATATTCACATTATATAATTAATATAAATAACTTATTGTAGGCCTATATTGACTTGTATAATGAAAATAATATTTAAATAATATTAAAAAAAGAAATAATATACAAAATACATAACATTAAAATATATAGTCAAAGGATTTACTAAAGGGTCTTATAATTTCGAATTATATCTTAAAGTTAATGATTTTCAACATTTTAAGCAAATTCCAGACATGGCAGAGTCATTGTAGTTTTTAAAACATACATTGAATACATGTGCCCATATTACCTGCACATGCAGGTAATATGGGCACTTTGGTAATGACGTCAACATTTGAATATTGCAGACAGGGGGGTTGGTGATAATTGGTTTTCTTCACAATAAAAGTTAGAGCAGTAGTTATTGATTCATATAAACAAAGATAAGACTGTGTGTCATTTTGTAATTTTATGCAAATTAGGCAAATGAGCTTAGGGTGCCCATATTACCTGCATGTACCCTATGCAAAAGGAAAACAACCAATGCCCTTTGATGGACAGCACGTGTAGCAGTTCACATGGTGATAAATAACTCGGTTATCAATCATAATCACTAATTATCTATATGACTGATTGGACTGATTGACTGACAATATCATAATTATGAGAGAGAGAGAGAGAGAGAGAGAGAGAGAGAGAGAGAGAGAGAGAGAGAGAGA
>CALNVZ010002974.1:10538090-10555351 GCA_940671915.1 Paracentrotus lividus
AAGCATTTTTAGGTTATAGTTGGGAACCAGTCTATTTCACATAATTCAATCGTGCTGAATCTGATAAGACCGGTTCCCAAGCCGATTTCTCATGTTTTCACCTCCTAATTTGCATTTTTTTTAAATGGCCGCCAAATTGACCATTTTTGAGCTTCTGTCTCCATGCTTTCCTGGTTGTATCCACTTATTACCCTCATAATGGTCGCCTAATTTCGCACTCACAATAAATATCATTTTAAATTGCTAGAATAAGCATTATAATTTAAGAAAACAATAAGTTTAATGTTTTGAAACTAATTAATTATGCAAATTTATGCAAGTGTGCAAAAATATATGCTATAAGTTCATCAACTTAAGTCAAACGTTTGTAAACTGTGGTTCAGATGTCTTGGAGGGAGTTATCATGAGTTGGAGGAGCGGTACCAGTCGTTGTCACCTCTCTTATCAGGCTACAATTTCACGCGGATTATTGGACCCAGATTGGCATCCCATTCGCGCCTCAATTTTTGTGAAAATGCTTCCATTATAATTTCACAATGAATAATGTCAAATAAAGAGTACTGCAAACAAGTACATATAATTACAAAGAAAAACCTAATTCTTTGCTTTGTGTTCAGGTTAAGTTATTATAAACCCCTCACAAAAAGTTTCGCAAATCGACTTTGGGCCATGATAACTTTTCAAGTATGCTTTATTTATTCCTGTTATTCATACCATTGGAAAGATAATTTATCCCCCTTTTTATTGATATCCTATTTGTAATGATTATGTCATGCACAGAATATCAGAATATGGAGAAACGTAAAAAGTCAAATGTTGTAAAATGCACTTTTATTGATCACATTGAAGTTCCGCAACTCAAATTTAGACCCTGATAACTTTGCGGTATTTTATAATTTTTATTAATTCTATACCATTGTCGAGTTCATTTATTCATCTTTTTATTGATACCTAATTTGTCATGGTGATGCCATGCCTGGGTCCACAGAACCCCTGAATACCACCTGAATGCAAGGCAAAGCGAAAATTAATGTTCACTTTAAATGTTATGTAACACAACTTTGAACCTAGACACATTTAAATGTGGGTTTTAATCACGATCAATTTTTATAGCATTGAAAATTTCATTTATTCTTCTTTTTATTGATACCCTATTTGTAATGGTAACATCATTTTTGAATGCACATTATTAATGAATATAATGCAAAGTAAAAAGTGAAAAGTTGTGAAATGTATTGTTATTACTCAATAATAGTCACAATAGGCATTCAATTTGCAACATTTGACTCCTGACTTGTTCTAACATCCAGGTGTTCTGTGCTTGCAAGAATAACATCATTGTTACAATTAGGGTATCAGTGAAAAGAGGAATAAATGAACTTGACAATGGTATAAAATTCAATAAAAATTAGGAAATACCCCAAAAGTTATTAGGGCCTAAAGTAGAGTTGCGGAACTTCAATTTGATCAATAAATTTTGCAACATTTGACTTTTTACTTTTCTCCATATTTTGACATCCTGTGCATTGAAGCATGACACAATCATTACAAATAGGATATCAATAAGAAGGGGAATAAATAACCTTTCCAATGGTATGAATGAAAGAAATAACTAAAGCCTACCTGAAAAGTTATCATGGCCCAAATTCGATTTGCGAAACTTTTTGTGAGGGGTTTATTTGTAGGGGTACATCACTTAGGCTACATGTACATCCAGTCTGGTAATATAATCAGTATAGGGTACATGCAGGTAATATGGGCCACCTGAAGCAAATCATGTCTTGACCGTCGACCAGTGACCGGTGACCGGTGTGAGCACCATAATGTTGTTCATATGAACTGTATACAAAAATAGTTCGTCGTGAGAGCATCTGATGCCGAAATTTCTCTGAGAAAATTGCCGAAAACCAACAAGTTACGTAAAACATACGGCATTTTTTTACCCTGATGTAAAATTAGATATTTCACAGAATGTGAGGGTGAAAGAGTGTTTGAGGGTGTAACCTCAATTGTTTTGTATATTTAGTAAGCTTATAGTTTAATTTTGATCATACTAGCGTGAACAGGTCAATTTGTTGTACAGAAGGGGTGCAATATGGCATTGAATGCTTGCCTGACACAGCAACATTAGTGCAGGTGATATGGGCCATCCAAAATGGCGGAAATGATTCTGGTACTTAGTATCGGAATGAGGCATCAATCTCTTTGCTACAATTTTTGGGGTATATTCACAGTATATAATTAATATAAATAACTTATTATAGACATATTTTGACTTGTATAATGAAAATAATATTTAAATAATATTTTTTTTAAAGTAATAATATACAAAATACAAAACAATGATATATATAGTCAAAGTATTTATTGAAGGGTCTTATAATTTCAAATGATATCTTAAAGTTAATGATTTTCAACATTTTAAGCAAATTCCAGACATGGTAGAGTCATTGTATTTTTTAAAACATACATTAAATACATGTGCCCATATTACCTGCACATGCAGGTAATATGGGCACTTTGGTAATGACGTCAACATTTGAATATTGCAGACAGGGGGGTTGGTGATAATTGTTTTTCTTCACAATAAAAGTTAGAGCAGTAGTTATTGATTCATATAAACAAAAATTAGATTGTGTGTCATTTTGTAATTTTATGCAAATTAGGCAAATGAGCTTAGGGGCCCATATTACCTGCATGTACCCTACTAGTAGTAGGACTCATGATTAAAACGTCATTTACTTCTTTTTTTTTTATACGAAATCGTCATATAAGCATCACAATAGTTTGATATCATCGTCTTTTTCAAGATCTGAATATTTTATACTGTATTATTATGTAACATTGGTCCATCATATTGAAAAGGAAAAGTTATCAATTATAATAACACACGGTAAATACCTCACTGAGAAAAAGAAGATATTTTGCTAGAACAGGGAATCACTGGAAACTGAAATATCCGACAATCAATAAATGGGAGTGTAAAATATTTTTATAATCGGGCTTAACCAGACATCCAAGGTCCAACCCTAGACAACACACATGGTAGTTCACATGGCTCTTTTATCAATCATAATCACTAATCATCTATATTACTGATAATAAGTACATTTCCTCCTTTTTTAAATGGAAAATCAAGATGACATTAAACATTGTAGCCTATATAACTAACTGAAATATCCGACAATCAATAAATGGGAGTGTAAAATATTTTTATAATCGGGCTTAACCAGACATCCAAGGTCCAACCCTAGACAACACACATGGTAGTTCACATGGCTCTTTTATCAATCATAATCACTAATCATCTATATTACGGATAATAAGTACATTTCCCCCTTTTTTAAATGGAAAATCAAGATGACATAATTATGTAGCCTATATAACTATGAAACGGTTAAAAAAAAATGAATAAGACGCTTTATCTGCGAATTTGAGTTTATTTCTCGCATGCGAGAATAATTCAAACGGCCACCATTCGATATCGTTTTAAATATTGACTAATTGTTTCATTATATAAGAATACCTCCCAAATATATTAGGGCCTATTATTATTTTGAGACATTCACACTTAAACTGTAGGTCATTGGCCCGTATTTTAAACCAAAAACTCAGTTTGCATGAAGTTGAAAGTTGCGCTTAAAGGCGGGCTCATACGATGCGACTTGCTGCGGTGCGATTAAACAAATGATAGTTTGCATTATTAATGCGACATTTGAAATACGCAAAGTTATCTTATGAGAGGTAAACATTGTAAAGGAACAATGTAATCGAAACTTTGTTCCAATGCGAGCCTTTAATTAGGAGTAAAGGTCAAATTACCTTAAAATCGCAAGATCACTATGACGTCACTGCGGTATGGAAACAATTTGAATTTAAACAGAGAAGGGTTTACGCAATCGCCTTGAATCTCAATTTTGGTATTCCTAGGAATATTTCCTTCCAACAACTGTGGACAGTATGAATTTCCTTGTTTAAATGTTTGTGTCAAATAATACAAAGTTTTCCTGAAAAATCGCATCGCAGCAAGTCGCATCGTGTGAGCCCGCCTCAAGGTATACACTGCACAAATACAAATCATTTTCTAAACCTTCTACACGAACCCAAACTAAAAAAAAACATACAATTCTAAACCTTCTGCAACCCAAACTCCAGACAAGTACAATTCTAAACCGAAAATCTATTGAACTTGTATAAAGTTAGAAGCAGCATGACAACAATGTCGTTTGTCAGTAACCCCTTGCCCTGAATACCGAGTGTCATTAAAGGGCCTGTCCCACAGAAGGCGATCGTTGTGGCGACAACCTGCGAACTACTTTTTAGTACCCATCGCCACCATGCGCAGGTCCAATCGGCTATAAAATTTTAAACACTCCTTTAAAACCCATCTTCTGAAGTGTACAAATAATTTTTGGGCCGTGAAAATTGCAAATGGCGGCCTAGAACTTCCGAGACTGATGGAACATTTGAGATTTAGTGTTTAGGTGTTAGTGACATTACCTACCATTTGATATAAATAGTAGTTAAAACCAACATCGATTTATTTAATTCCATTTTTTCAAAGTGTACAAATAATTTTTGGGGACACTGTATATTACAGACAATTTCTTAAAGGCAAATCGAGATGAAATATGTATAGTTATATGATTACCCGGCGTATGAATTATCAAAAACTTTGAAAATTAAACATTTTTAATTAGACGCTTAATGAGGCGGTCACAACTCGTCGTAGGCTACGGGGCACGTGCCATCAACGTGGCCTGCGTTGCATGCACAATGAATGCACAGGTCGTTGGTCAATTTCTGCGATTCCTGCGTTTCTGTAGTAAGGGTATTGGAAAAATTTTCTGCACGTCGTACATGCAACGTGCCTGCGAGGTACCTGCGCTGCACGATTTTTCTACGAATTCCATCGTAGGGAGTTGCACGTCGAAGGTACGGCGAGTTGTGACCGCCGCATTAGATAGGTTGTAATCTGCGATTTTGTGTACTCTCACTATTCGCTGGTATTGCAACATAGCTGAAGAACTGCTATATTATTCAAGTTTACAAGTCTTTTATATATTGTCATATTTCATTCATGGCACAAGAGATTTGTTGAATATTTTTGTATATTCTGAAAGAGGAGACTTTTCTCTTTTCATCCCTGAGAGCAGTAAATACCCAGACAGGGGCACTTCTGAAACATTGGGGGGCGACAAAAGGACAAATGCCCCCCCCCCAATGAAATTTTAAGAGGTTGGGATTATCAGTGAATAAAATCATTTTACATGTTTCATATTTCTCCGAAAGCCATTTACATGTTTTGTTTATACCTGTTGCAAATTAGAAATAGTCATAAGAAACCATCACAAAGGCAAATGAAAAAACACCACGCACAGAAGAAAAATTCTTTATTGTCGTTGCTAAGGAGGATACGTGCAAAAATCAGAGGTCGTGAAAATCCAGCAAAATGTAATAAAAGTGTGAAAATTTCGATTGCTTTTGTAAACTACATTATATCGACAGCGTGTCCCAGAAAAAATGTCCCTCTAATTCATCACTGAATAATTACCAACATTAAGTTTTATACTCAATTAAGTTGATGAAAGCACAACTAATACTGCAATTAATTTTAAATGTTTCGCTCCAGTGGTTTAGAATACACAGGCTCTTTTGTAACAATAGTCATTTTTAGCCCATTCCAAGTTTGATAAAAAAGGAGTGCACTACAAAAATGTCATTCATTATTATGTGCTTCACCATTATTTCAGTTTAACAAATGTGATGTTCATGCTTTTGTTTTCAAGTATTAATGTCACACCTCACTTGCCATAAGTCTCGACTAGTTTGTGATTCGAGTCTCTGGAGTTGTGGAGACGTCTCCTGAGTCTCCGGGGAAATTAAACAAAAGTCTTTTAAAAAAAAACATTTCCAGTCTCTAGCAAGTCACCACGTTATCGCCGGGACTTTTCATGTCTTTATTCGATTTGTGATAAAAAATTTTAAAAATGGTCACAAGTAATTCATGACTCCTTGGAGACGTCGCTGTGACGTCTTCTGGGTCTCCAGGGAGTCGCTTGAAACTCAGTTAAAAGTCTTTTTAAAAAAGGGGGTGAGACATGTTTGTTTTTTGTTTGTTTGTGTGTTTGTGTTTGTTTTTTATTTTTCCACTTACTAAAACGAGGCGACTCTTCAGTCTACCAGACATGTACAAAATCAGTTACGGCCATAATGCTCGGCGACGTCAATGTGACTTGCTCGCAACTGGAAAAGGTCTATTAAAAAGTCAAACATATTCAGTTTTAACCTGTCGTAAGCAAGTCGCGACGTTACTACGACTTGCTCACAACTGGAAAAGGGCTTTTAAAAAGTCAAACATGTTCAGTTTTATCCAGTCGCAAGCAAGTTGCAGCGATGTCGCAACGATTTTGCTGTGACTAATTCACTGACTAAAAATTACTGGCAAAGAAATATCAAACCTGTTTGACAGTGTTTTTAAACTTCTGTTTGATTTTTGCGCAGCTCCCTGGAAACTCAGGAGACGTCTCCACGACTCGAGAGGGTATAGTCGTGAACTAGTCGCAAACTAGATTCATCACAACTGAGATAGGTCTTTATTGAAATAAAGTTTAGCTGTTTTAGATGAAAACTAATCAAACTTCAGTGTCAATGGTTGTGTTTGTTTTCACATGCAGAACTGCAAACTTGGACTGTGCTGAAATGCACTGCTGTTACATAATAGACTCTCTGTTCAAAACCAATGAAGCGAGACCAATGAAATTTTCACACAAGTTACAAAATTAAATGGGCTTTCAACATATTAATATCCAATTGGCAATAATAATTCATTTTTAGAATTTATTAAGCGTCCAATCAGAGGGACATTTTTTCTGGGACACGCTGTACTACAAAAACTTCGCTGTAATTTGTGAATTCGGTGGATTAAACTTGCATTAAATCGCCATTGCAATACGGGACTAAATTTGTCCTTGGCAATGACAGAAATAAATTTATCTTCTCCGGATGTTGCTCCTTTTGTTTGTCATTGTAGTGCTACCTTTTTGGCCATTATCGATTTGCCACAGGGATAATGGAAACATGTAAACAGTTTGCGGAGAAATATGACTCCTCCTTAGTAAGTTTATTCACTGATAATCCCAACCTCTTAAAATTTCATTTTTAGGGGCCTTTGTTCTATTGTGGCCCCTTTATTTAAAAATTTTCCGGGTCTGGCCATCTACTGCTCCAAGGAATATAAAGAGCAAAGTCTCCTCTTTCAGAATATACAAAAATATTCGGAATATCTTTCGCCATGAATGAAATATGACAACATATAAAAGACTTGTAAACTTGGAAAATATAGCATTTTAGCTATGTTGCAATACCACAGAGTCAGAGGCGGCGGAACCAGGGGGGCAGGGGGGGCACTGTGACCCCCACTTTTTCATCCAACCTAAAAGTGCCCTTTTTATAACTAAAAAGTGCCCCTTTTCCTAGATAAAAAAAAATGCCATTTTTAAAATAAAATTAAAAGGTGCACTTTTATTACTAAAAGGGGGCACTTTTAATACACACAAAAAATGACTCCATATGACTTTTAAAACCCAAATTTTCGGCTCGCGCTTCGCGCTCGCGGCGCGGATACTTAATAGGAACCATAATGCACAATAAACTCAAATTTTATGCTCATAATTTTCAACTCACGCTTTGCACTCGCGGATAATTAATAGGGTCTACAGTCTGTGTCAAATAAAATGGTACAGTTGGAAAACATTTTTTTATAGTGTGAAGGTTAATATCAACGTGGTATTGTTTGTTATTTTCATAAAGCAGGAATATCACTCTTTCTTCTGCAATTTTTTCCATCACATTTGGTGCAGTATTTTTTGAGATATGACTAATTTTCTACAATCAAGAAAAATCCATTTTTCGCACGCCGTCCCATGCCTTTGTGTACGATTTCGCATTATGACCGTGAATTCAGCGCTCCAGAACAATAGAAGTGCGTAATTTCGATTTGTTCCTCGTTGCACAAAACTTAGCATAACTTTTGTTTTACAAAAGCAAATTATACAGGACAAAGCGCATCAGCAAGAAAAATCTTTTGGCTTTAATTTGATACCACAAACACACATTATATGAAAAGATTTCACACCTAAATAAATTTTTCTTCGACTGCACCATTTTTTTTTTATACAGACTGTATAATACACATTAACTCCCATTTTGAGCTCAGAATTTTCAGCTAGCGCTTCGCGCTCACAGATACTAAATAGGTTATAAAATGCACAATTAACTCAAATTTTCAGCTTGCGCTTCGCGCACGTGGATACTAAATGGGGTCTATGATGAACAGTTATCTCAACATTTTCGGCTCGCGCTTCGCGCTCGCATTCCTTTTGTTTATCATTCTTAAAATACAAAGCCATTAAAAGTTTTTAAAGTACAAATGTCAAGGCAAATTTTCTGCGCACCCCTACTTATCTGAATACTTTTCTCTTTAAGCCTCCGGTCTCAAGTGCCCCCTTTTTCAGAAAAAGTGCCCCTTTTCCATCGTGACCCCCCACTTTCAAATTCGATCCGCCGCCTCTGCACAGAGTAGTGATTGTATATGATTTATATAGTTTGTTTCTCGCATGCGAGAATAATTCAAACGGTCTCCATTCGATATCGTTTTTAAATATTGGCTAAGTTTTCATTATTTAGAAATACTTTCCAAACTAGTTGAGACATTCACACTTGTATTTTAAACTATAGGTCATAGAAAAGGAGTAAGATCATTGCCTGCGGGTTTTTTTTTTTCAGTATCTAAAGAGAGACTTTGAGATTGGTAATTTTAAACTATATCATATTTTAATACCATTTTAAAGTAAATTCTAAAGATGTTAGGCTTTTGAAGAGAGAGCTAGAGATGAGAGATCGTGAGTGTGTATGTGTGTGTTGCGAGTGTGGGTGAGGGTGTGTGTGTGTTTGTGTGAGGGTGCGCGCGCATGCGATGGGCGTGTGTTCGTGAATGAAAGAGAGAAAAGGGAAAGGGACACTGTTTGCGTTCTTGTGCGTATGCAATTAACGAGAAGATAAACCGAGATATATATAAACTGATGGTTCTGTTTTGATACAGACATAATAAAATCACCATTACAAATATAAGGTTGCTATAACTAGCCAAGATGCTATTCCTCTGTCTTGTCTTCCATCTATTCTTCATTTCGGTATCTGGACAGTCCCCAGGTATGTGTTTCGTTTATCAAATTAACAAAAATGATGATAATGTCTTTTCTTTTTTTTCATAATTATTTCGTTTGACATACTTTTCCCAGTCCGGCTAAAATTGCTCTGCAAAATAGTTACAAATCTTACAATGCTATAATTTTTTTTATTTTAAAAATTTTTTTAAAAGAAGAATTGCTTTGTGGTAAAAGCAGCACAAGATTGAATATAACAATTCTTTTAGGGGAGTACTTTTGATTTTATTTTCATAGAAATCCCGATGTTTCACGCCTCAGTGGGCACAAGATACAAGAAAATCATGAAAATGAGAAGAAAGTTTCAGGCTTCGTCACGGTTCAGTGACTTTTCGAATACGTAATTTGAGTAACGATCATGTTAGTTAGAGACTAGTTGAAGCTATGTGCAAAGTTTATACAATAATTCACAGTCAAATGGACAAAAACTGACAATCAAAATATTCCAAATTTCACTTTTGTTAAACTTTTGTTAAACCTCTGTACATAAAGTCAATGGAGGAGGAAATCAATACCTGACAAACGTGAAATTCAGCCAATTTCATTGATGATTATTGTTAATTTGACCGTGAGTTATGTCACGAAACTTGGCACATAGCTTCAACTGATCTCCAACTAGATTCAAGATTCAAGATTCAAGATTACTTTATTGATTTTTCTTTCATGTTTTCAAAAGTTAACAAAACAATAATCAAATTAACAACATCAGTATGTAACATAAAACATTTTGTTCAAAAGTAACAGAGAAAACAATTAAGCAACTAACATGATCTTGATTCAAATTACGTATTCGAAAAGTCACTGAACCATGACGAAGCCCCAAACTTTCTTCTCATTTTCATGATTTTCTTGTATCTTGTGCCCACTGAGGCGTGAAACATCGGGATTTTTGTGAAAATAAAATCAAACGTACTCCCCAACAAGAATTGTTATATTCAATCAAAGTAAGAATTTGAATTTTATTCCGTACGTGAGAAAAGGGCTTTTCCAGTCTCACGTGCTCACTGAAGCATGAATTTTTAAATAAATGCCATAGGATCATTGACACGTGCCCAAAGAATATAAATAAAACCCCAAAAAATGTTATCGAGATGCTTTCTAGTGCATAAAATTACTTCAATGGCTCTTTGTAATTCTAAAATGGCCTATTTTTTGGTTGATTGGTGGGTTCATTCAACCGTGAATGGATGGATATTGGTTGCATACACTTCCAAAACAGGAATTCCCTCACATTTGATCGCAGTTTGGGCAATTTTTGCTACATGCTCACTCAACCGTGAATTTTGACGCAAATTTCGTTTCCGTATGTTGGGAAGCACGTTTTGCATACACTCTGACGTGTAAATTGTTTAAAATCTGAAAATGGGTCCGATTCCATTGAATCAAAGTTGTGATTTTAGGCTTGTGAACTTCAAAAAATGACATTTTTGCTTTCAACCATTAATCACTGAAGCATGACTTAATGATTTTTCCTAAAATTCGGTCCTATGGTAGCTAATTAAATTCCCTACATGGACATATAATTAGATTTTTAAAATTCCTCCTGGTTCAAAAATTATTGATATCTGAAATAGGGGGAACTTTCTTTTTGTGTTGTGTTTAGAATCAACAAATAATTACAAGACAAGTTGCGTGGTGAAATAAGCAGGAACCTTGATGGAAGCAGAGCTTATAAAATCTGCAGGCTCCTTTGTGGGGGTAATGCGTTTAAAGTTAGAAAAAGGAGTAGGACATAATTAGAAGTGAATTGAATTTTAGGCGCCTTCTCCAATCAAAAGGTGTCTCCCGCGGCTTCCTGGGAAACATTCGGCTTTCAGCTTTTAACATGTTTATTCGTGTTTAAGCCGTATTAAGATTTTGGGATTCTATTCAAAAGACGATAAATCGGCTTTTGGAACAAAAGACGCGGGAAATTTAAATAAAATAATTTATTAAATTAAAATAAATTGGAGAAGGCGCCTTAGTAAGAAAAGTCGATAGTTTTGTGGAGGGGGGGGGGTGATTTGTAGGAAATAAGGTCAAGAAAAGAACAAGATAAAATTATTTCTTTAAAAAAAAATAAATAAATAAAATAAACATTACAAAATGAGCTAATATTACATTCTAGTAACAATATTTCATATATTATATATTAGTGGGGCCATCTATGTAGTTTCGTTTGCAAGTCATGTTAATGTTTGGCAACATGATTGATAAAAAAACTGATTTTGGTGAATGTAGTTGGCAACAAAGGCCGTAGCGGCTTAAATTTCACTGGCCGTTTAGTTCAGTGGTGCGTGCAACGCACGCTGTAGCGCGGCAACCTACAACTGGCCGCCGTTCCGCTCTGCTAAAAATTTTCTATCTGGCGACAACCTACGATAGCACCTTGTCGCGACATGAAAAGACATGCTACGGTCACTGACGTCAACCTAACTGACGCCGGCTATCGTCAAACTTGTTGAAAATCCAACGACGAATTGAATTTTGCTCCGTCTCTTTAGGCGATAGACTCGATAATTCACGATTTTAAAGGCGATTGGACCTGCGAATGGTGGCGACAGGCAGGCGTAGGTTGTCGCCACAACGATCGCCTTCTGTGGGACAGGCCCTAAATTGTAATTTTACTCGAGTTCGCTGAATCGCCAGTAATTAACTGAAAACTGCGCACCATTTCTATAACAACGTTTATTTATTTATTTTCTAATGCACATCGTTTATGTTAAGATACTTTTGATAGGTGAGGGTAGGCCCTACATAAATTTAAAAAAATAAAAAATAAAAAAAAATAAAAAAAAATAAAATCTTTTTTTTTTTTTTTGTTCCTTTCGCAGTACCAAGTAGCTGTTTGGAATGCATCTGTGAAGTGGAGTCTGGTTGTACCATGCCTAACCCAGTGTGTCGTGATGATGTTGTATCGTTATCATGTGGTCTTTATCAAATCAAGGAGGCATACTGGATCGATGCGACAGTATACGGTGGATATCTCATGGGATGTGAGTATATTATATTGATTGAATGTTTGTTTTGATACATTGATTGATTTAATGAATGTTTATTGACTGATTACAGTGACGTATCTAGCCTGATTAGACACAATACTTACGGGGGCGCACTATTGTTAATCAGGCTAGGTACGCCACTGGATTAGTCGGTCGATTATTTCTGATCAGTTACTAACTGGGGCCACCCCCCCCCCCCCCCCCCCCCCCCCCCCCAGGTGACTCAAGTGATCTAAATATCCCAGTGGGCTGATCTGGATTTATAAGGGGTTGTGATGACACTAATAGTAGAGGACCGATGTGTAGACCCCGTGGCTATTTTTTGGGAACAAAGGTTTGAAAGTGGTTTTGAGTTGGTTAGAAGTCACTAATCAAAATTAGCTTGGTTAGTCCCCTGCTAACCCCCGGCAACTCTCGTAGGGGTCAAAATAAGGTCAAACTGGGGCCAATAGGGGGTCAAATTTTTTAAATGCCCGAATAGTATCAAAAGACACTGCAAATAATTTGTCTCTTTCTACTGAACAAAATAGTGTACAGGATCATGTACCCCTGACCTCCCAGTAAGAAGTTATGGCGGGAAATGTCAAAAGGTCAACGAACTTTCACATGAAGGCATATGAGGCCTACACAAGCTAAAATTGTTTAGAACGAAAAAATTTCATGTTTTTTGTGTCTATTAATATTTATAATGGTTAAGAAAATTACTTGACACTATTTCTACATAAGAAAATCATGTTCAGTACATATAAGGGGTCAAAGTAAGGTCATTTGGGGTCAAATTAGTTAGTTTAAGATTGAAATACGAATAAGGAGTTAAAACACCTCCATGTTGTGTAGTACTGTCAAATTATGTATAAATAGATGATTAAAACTTACAGATTTGTATTTCTAATCCAGAAACCACATTCAATAAAATGTAAAAGGTCATGATATGGTCAAAGGGTCAATGGATCAATTAGGGTCAAAATGTTACATTGACCTAGAAATATTGTGATGCTATATGCGCACTAGAACCCATGAGCCATGAACTTCAATTTGAAAAGTAGTATGTACCATCATATAAGAAGAAAATCTAATTTGATGTTATGGAAAGAAGATGAAAGGTCAAGGGTCACATGGTCAATCTATGAAGTTCCGGGTATTTACATCGTTATTGCATTAGTTTAAGACAAAGTTTGATTTTGATGATAACATATTCACTTGATACCAATCTCATGAATTTTAGAATATACAGGATCATATATACATGACCTCTCACTCAGTGAGAAGTTATGATGGAAAAGGTCAAAAGGTCAACAAACTTTCACACGAAGGAATAGTAGGCTTACACAAGCTAAAATTGCTTGAAATGACAAACTTTCATATTTTTTCAGATCTATTTATTATTATGAAGAAAATTAATTGAGACTATCTATTCCTACTTAAGAAAATCATATTTAGTATATCTAGGGGTCAAACTAAGGTAATTTCGGGTCAAAGTTGTGACCGAAATAGGGTAAAGGGGTTGTAGCAGCATTTACGCTAAGTAGTGTGTTAACTGATGATTAAACCTACAGATTTGTATTTCTAATCCAAAAACCACATTCAATAAATGTGAGGGTCATGATATGGTCAAATGGTAAATAAATCATTGTAGAAGTATTTGGGATATGAACTTCAATTTTAGGATAGAAAGATGATCTATTTGAATATCAAAGGACAAATGTCAAATGTCACGCAGTCAAGCTATGATATCCCAAGAACCGCTTTGAACTTCAACCTTAATGATATCACGATTATAGGCAGATGATCTGATGATATTTTGTAAAGGGTATGTCAAAAGTATGATACCTGACCACTGGCGTAGCGCACCCCCCCCCCCCTAACAAAAAAACTGAGTCCCGCTCATGCACGTTGCATGCACGTGTCCCGTAGCCTACGGCGAGTTGTGACCACCGCATTATGAATACTCCATCCCCCCACTTACATAAAAAAAGAAAGTAATTCATGTCTACGCCCTGGACCTGACTGTTAGGGTAGTTATGTTATCATTTATTATAAAATGTACCCAAATTGGTTTCAAAACGAGAGAGACTAGCACAAATAAAAGTTGAGGTCCAGTAAAATTTTGAAGCATAGATAGCGCCATGAGCGTCGAAAGGCGGACCTGAGCGCTATACAAGGACCCACTATTATTATTATTATTATTATTTTTATTATTATTATTATTATTATTATTATAGATCGACGAATACCCAAACAATGCGCACTCCTCATGCATGTTTAGGAGGCCCTCAGTTTTAAAAAAAGTAATTTCAGACACAAACCTCTGTGTGTGAACCTTGACATGATACCAATATACAGTCTCATATATGAGATTCGTGGTTACATCATGATAGTTTCACATCTCAAATAGTTTTTGAGATACTTGAATAACGAGGCAAATGCCTGTATTTTTTTAGGTTTCCCTTTGTGACCCTTGACATTTGACCTAAAAATTGTATGAAATTGGCTTCTAATGATACATGTTATCATCTTGATTGAAGTTGATATGTTATCATGCCTTTTCTTAAAACAATGTAATAACGATGTAAATACCTGGAATTTCATAAGTTGACCTTATGAACCTTGACCTTTCACCTACATTCTATAAGATCAAATTAGATTGTCTTATGATGGTGCATACTACTTTTAAATTTGAAGTTCATGGCTCATGGGTTCTAGTGTGCATATAGCATCACAATATTTCTAGGTCAATGCAACATTTTGACCCTAATTGATCCATTGACCCTTTGATCATATTGTGACCCCTCACATTAATTGAATGTGCTTTCTGGATTAGAAATACAAATCTTTAAGTTTTAATAATCTATTTATACATAACTTGACAATACTGCACAAAATGAAGCTGTATTAACTCCTTATTCGTATTTCAATCCTAAATTAACTAATTTGACCCCAAATGACCTTACTTTGACCCCTTATATGTACTGAACATGATTTTCTTATGTAGAAATAGTGTCAATTAATTTTCTTACCCATTATAAATATTAATAGACACAAAAAAAAAAAAGAAATTTTTTCGTTCTAAACAAGTTTAGCTTGTGTAGGCCTCATATGCCTTCATGTGAAAGTTCGTTGACCTTTTGACATTTCCCGCCATAACTTCTTACTGGGAGGTCAGGGGTATATGATCCTGTACACTTTTTTGTTCAGTAGAAAGAGAAAAATTATTTGCAGTGTCTTTTGATACTATTCGGGCATTTAAAAAATTTGACCCCCTATTGGCCCCAGTTTGACCTTATTTTGACCCCTACGAGAGTTGCCGGGGGTTAGCAGGGGACTAACCAAGCTAAGTTTGATTAGTGACCTCTAACCAACTCAAAACCACTTTCAAACCTTTGTTCCCAAAAAATAGCCACGGGGTCTACACATCGGTCCTCTACTATAATGAATTTCTGGGCGTGCTCATCTGATTGTTTTTATTATTATTCGCCAGAATTAGACAGAAACAGATATTTCCAGACGAGTATTAGGTTGTCGATGTGTGCTTTAATAATAACCATGGCCAAGAGACCGATCGTCAATATCGATAACATAATCACAAGAATCGATAATATCAGTTTCAGTTTCAGTTTCAGTTTAGTTTATTTCATATTTCACATCAATATAATACAAAATATTCAACAACAAAAAAAAAAAATACATTCATCAAAAATAAATACATCATAACATAAATTAATCAATACAGGATAATATAACAGTGAAATATGGGGAAATCTAATAAAAAGCTAGGCTTGTAAGGTATAGATTCCCTTTATAGTGGTGATAATTCATTGAATGAAATTGGAAAAATAAGATAAAACAAACACAATATCACAAATACTAGTAACCATAACATTATGGCGATTATTATGTCTTTGTCCATATTAAATTTGTTACCCAGCTTGGCGGACGTGTACAGCTTTCAGGCAGTGCAGTGAGGATGCTGTCCAAGGCTATATGACTTGCTACGCCACAGCTGATCGGATAGGATACGAACCGGGATGCGAAGAGTTCTCACGTATTCACAACGGAGGCCCCAACGGATACAGGAATCCGGCAACCGATGCCCATTGGAACAAAGTCAACGAATGTCTGCAGAACCTGTACATTAATACAACTACAGTGTAGTTGTATTAATGTAGGCCTATAGCCTAGTCCGAACTAAGTTGCTACTGATCCAGGATTTAGAAATAGAGGGCTCGCCGCCCAAAAAATCTTAGGTTTAGCTTATAAGTTTATTAAGTATCAATCTCAAAAAATGGAGGGGGTGAGGGCCCTTTGCACCCCACCTAGATCCACAAATGCCAATAGCGATTTTCAAATTAATATGAGGGGGGGGGGGCGTCATTTTGAAAAAGAGGAACACCGACAAAATCTGCTGACAAGTTGTAGCAATCTGGCTTGGAATTTATATCACATTGATTTGTTATCATCCTGTGAAATATTCAAACTTTTGTAAAAACTCAAAAAGTTCAGTGGTGTTATCTAGATTGTTACTGTTTGTGACAGATTGACAATGTTTAGAAGTAGATGATTATCACAAATACAAATATTTCAATCCATGCAGAACTCGAGGCCTGATGCTTACAAGCATTTTGTTAAATACGTAAATATCATTGTCTTTAGTTACTGTATGATGTTTGGCAGCGTAGATACATATAGCGCCACCTTACTCCCTTGCAGGAGTTACCAGGAGACTAGTTGGTCGAGCAGTCCCTCTGCATCAGTCCCTCTGCATCAGCCTACAATCTGACGCGGATTTGACCCATGCTCGAATCCCATTCCCTATCCCGTTCGATTTCGTAGCTTTTGCTATACTTATCATGTAGTTTTAACTTGTTTATTATCCAATAATGGATTACAGGCCTCAATTTTTACAGAAAATGATACCATTTTCCTGGGAAAATGCCACAATGAATAGACCTATATCAAATAAATACACTGTCACGGTTAAGACCGCTAAAGTAAAGACATTGCCTTATTTAGAAGATTTTTCATATTTTAGTTTTGTTTAAGGGTCTTCAAAACT
>CALNVZ010002974.1:10560032-10612258 GCA_940671915.1 Paracentrotus lividus
TGTGACCTGTCACAGGAACCTCTCGATAAGCCGAACAGGAGCGCTGCGTAAGTATCTATCCCACCCTTGGGCATTCCTACATCCTACGCAACATTTGCTTAAGAGTACATTGAAGCGTCACACGCCCCCATTGCCATAGGAATGATAAGGGGTGGTGTGAAACTGACTAACTCCTAACAAAGGGCAGCAACTCGTTCATGAACTCCCGAAACAAATGGTGCTACCATTATCAGACAGAATTTCATTAGGTACGCCAAGCGTGAAAAACTTCAACCAAGGCCTCGGCCACACGCTCGGCTCAATACGATGCAGAGCTATTGCCTCAGGATAACGAGTAGCCATTAAGTCAACTACCGTTAAGATTATCTGCTTCCCTCTACAGTGATTAGGATCACATGGGTCCTATCAAGTCTACTCAATACGCTGAAGCAGTATCTATCAAAGGGGAATAACAAGAGGTACCTTACCGATTCTCCCTTTCGGCATGGTTCGCTGACAAGCGTCGCAGATGCGCCCGAACGCTGACGTCCGACTGCAACCCTGGCAATAGAACTGCGTCAGAATCCGGTCCGTAGTCTTCCTCGTCTTGAGATGTCCAGACAGGCAGAGTCGTGAGCTAGGCGAAGAATGAGGATCGAAAAGGCTTCGGCCCACCGTGGTGACAGTTTTACCCTTGAGATATAGTTGGCGACCTGTTTCACGGAAAAGAAGATCATCTACTTTGAATAAAACCGCTACTTCGAATTCTTTCCTAACAAGTTTTGGTCTCACCCTTCTCGTGCGATCTCTGCGAGTTTCTTCAGTGTCACATCTCCTGCTGAGCTGCCAATGACATACCTTCACGTGGTAGCAGTACTTCTCGTGCAAAATTCGCAGACAAATGATTCTCGGTAAGCGCACCAGCAGGGTCGATCTCCGGTTGCGTTCTCATTTGGATTGTTTGATCCACTTACTAGTTTTTCATTTGCAAGAACTTAGACGTCTTGCTCCACATCTCCACCGTAGATCGTTAATTCCGCGCTCCGTCGACTCACGTGGTATGTGGGTAGTTTGACTACGTCATTCATAATCACGCATTCGGACTTACACGCATGGAAGTGACATCAGTGGGCATTCGCTATTCTTGGTCTGAACCCCTGAGGAATCTTCTGACTTGAAACTTCCGCGGTTTGCAGTTTGGCTCTGAATCAGACGTACGTGGGACATCTGCGGCATCACTCGCTGCCGACGTACGTCCTGCTCGCTGCATCAGCATATCTGCAGTCTGTGAGTTAGAAGGCAACAATTCCTCCACCCTTGCTCTGATGTCTCACATCTCCTCAATGGATTCGTCCAATCTCGAAGATTCTCGCTCTCCGGAGTTTCTGGACACTGGATATTCCTGCCGAATTAACATATATCATCAAATCTAGTCAGGTCATCGATCAACACAATTAAGCTTTTATCTGTAAAAGCCTTCAGAAATTTATATGAGAACCTCACATCTACAGATGGCAAATATGCATTACTCTAATAGATGTTACAATTACTTAGAAGATCACAGCGACGATATTTGTCCTGTGAATTTGTAGTATTGTTTACCAACTTAGTGTAAGCGAAAACAGTTTGAGTACTTCCCAGAATCCCCGGCTTCGCATTTTACTTCCTCCTTCCCTCAATTTTTGTAGGCTTATGGCCTTCAAATTCATCCATGGACAAAATGTAACATTTTTGGACTCGTTCAAATAGGTTACTTATTTGAACATAAACGCCAAATCCAAAGCGACTTACCAACAGCACCTAACCTCACCGGCTACATAACATCATTGGCTGATTTATTGGGACTGTCCTGTCGTCTCCATGCCTCGACGCGCAATCTTTGTCTTCAGAAATAATGATTAGTAGACCGCACGGGCTCTTGGCCGCGCGCGAAGCGTGTATGCCAGCATTTTATTTTAGGGCAGGCTCTGCGGCTAGTGATGGATGCCTGTAAAGGCCCTATAGGTTGGAAAGTTTCGGGCGCTTATTCCCGTCGCACCCTCGTTGCTGGAATCGCGTAATATAGGTGAACACATTAGCCGCCGTAACCCGCGCGTATTGTCGGAAACGGTCTTCTCTATACTGTCAATCTGCGCACAACGCGAGAGCGTCCGCTCCTCAAACTGAGAATATCCAGGAACTTGACCAAGGCTCACGCGATACTCGGCTGCCGCACATGCGAAATCTCTGAAAGCTCCAAGCGCAGCTCGCGAATCAATGCACACTCTGTTCAACCGTCAGATTCTGGCTATCTTCTTTCCCAGCAGTGAAAAAACTAGAAGAGAACTCCGATGCGGTGAGTTGTTGTATTATGTAGCCTATAGCCCTGTCCGACCTAGTGTACTGATCCCAGGTTTAGAAAGGGGCTCGCCCGCAAAAATCTTAGGTTTAGCTTAAAATAAAGTTTAATTAAGTATCATCTCAGGTTTCGCTTATATAAATTTGGTGTCGCGGCCGTGAACGGGGACAACACTCGCATAGGCAATTGAACAATTCAGTTGCGCTTTCAGGGCCGCCTCAGTTCGAGAATCGCTTCTCGTAACAATGCCTATTACTCCGACGTTCGAAGACTGGATGGAGAGTAGACGACCTCACGGTTCTGTGCCTTTTCGCTTTGCCACTGAACTCTTTCCATTGTTTAGATCTAAATCATTGTAAAGACGCGGACAAAAATGCCACCCTTAAAAGCCAAGAGTTTTACTTCAGATTGACATCATAGGTGGGCGAATTGTGGCAATCCTGCTTGGATTACGGTTTCCATCATCCCACCGTGCAAACAATTATGGCCGCCATATGAACATTCTCTAATACCGCGCGCTAGGGCTGCTAGATCAACAATATTACCTAAAAAGACAACTGCCTCCATAGAGGTTTACCTTATGCCATATTACTATAGAAGAGGATCGTCACTGTACGCTCTATGGTGAGTGATCAGTACCCTTCCAATATATAGCGCATTCACCTGTTGATGACATCACAGTCAGTTTTTCGCGCGGACGCTGGCATACAGGAATAATGATCCCATATTGACTTAGCCTTTAGAGAGGATTTCTTCGATCGAAGTTCTCTATAGGTTCGCCACTGGACGCGTTAGCCTTCCTGAAGTTTCTTCGTGATCTATGATTCATTGCGCTAACTCCTAAGGACGCCTTAATGCTATTGTTATAAGCTTCGGTTTCCATGACTTCTGTTTGCTGTGGTGCACTTGTCCTGTCTAAAGCTGGTCTTCGTCTTCTGCAATTCTGAGCTCTATACTTTGCAGTCAGTCCCCTCGTCTACGTCGGTAAGTTCAGCTCCCACGCGCTACATCTTCGCCCAAAGGACTTTATTATCGGCCGGTTTTCGTGTCTCCAGCGAAAATCTAAAAGCTGCAATTCTTTTACTGCTCTCCAACTCACAGACATTTGCCAAACGTTACTCATGAAACTTGTTTCTATAGACTGCTATTATTCTCCTAGTCAATTGATTCTGAGCAGTGACCACAATTAACATATCCTCTCTCTCACCCAAGATGTATACTAGCCCCAGCACAATGCATACCATTTTCCTGGCCACAAACCAATTTTGCCCACTACTGAATAGACCTATATCAAATTAAATACACTGGGTCCCTCAACGTGATTTGCAAAAAAACCGAAGACGGCACGAAGTAACTACTTGGAGAATATAAAAAACTAACTCGTGTGATCTACAGTAAGATTTTCATATGTTCATCATGATTATCTGTCGTAAACAAAATTGAAGTGAAAAGAAAATGGAAGTTGCATAATTAAAAACCAATATAGACATTTAATTTATATACTAACTCAAATTGAATTTGTTGTGGTGCTACTTATTTATAAATCTGCTAATGGAGCTGACAAAAAGACCGCTCGACGATTATTACTCTGGTTTCTTAATGTATATGATTGTCGGTGATATAGCCATATTTCGGGCGTGGCTATCCCGATGTTTAAGGTGGGCTCTCCGTGGTTTGGATTCTTTTTAAGTAGTTAGAAGAACAAAGATTTATGGTTCAAGAAACAGATATATAAGTTCAGATTTTTTAGTCGCTTCCCTCTTTTCTTCAGTTTGATAACTTTGCCAAGTTTTTCATTTGTTTTCTAATAGCATGTTCCGAATGTTTCAATTGTGTTATTCTGTTATGGTGATCAATTATTTCCGACGTAATACTGAGAAGCCGTACTCTATCTCGTTGAGGGCTACCCTACATGAACCACATCTTCCTAGCAACAACTCGGATTCGACTTGACTCGACTCTCCGACCGTGACTGCCACAACACCCGGTCTACGAGTGCGCACTGTGACGTCGACCTTCCGTCGTGCTTCCCTGCGACCTTCGCGTGCACCTTGGTTTGGCAGGTGCTGTTTCCTTCAGATCTAGCGTCGCTACATCCTCTGCGCATGTGCCATGAACCATGAACTCAGAGATCCAGGAACCAGAACAGGAACCAGGAAACCCTATGCGCTAATTAGTCAAACAAAACCTCTTCCTTCCCAATAATTGTATCGACTCCTAAAGTGAAATTACTTTCCCACAATGTATAATTTCCAAAAACTATCAGCCTTCCATTATTCCAGAGAAACGTACAAAGTAATGCCACAGACACATTCAACCATGAAGTTTCGTCAAACATGCGTCATCGAAATCAATACATATAGCATCGATTCAATACCGTGGTTATACTTCTGCGTTACACACTTCACACATAGTGTATTTATTACTTCATTTCAAATTGCCTGTTACCTAACTTTGTATATAGGTTGTTAAGAGATTAAACTATAATATTAAATACATTTATACATTTAAAATATTCAAAATATGAGCGTTCACCAATATATGAATCTTACACGTACTTTGGCCACATATGCGTGCAACCTACTTCGAACGCGCAATGATAGTCATTTTAGTGCTCACTCGGCTGGCCCTCACTCGCATTCCTTAATTTATTGGTTCATAATATTAACTAATGAAATAGTCACTTAATAATATTAAAATTGATACAACTTGCAGGCTGAGATCCCTCCCGGCTTTATGAACACCTGAAATGTGACTTCTGTTCACATGAGTGCGAGTAGGAGAGCCCGTGAATCATTTTCCAGAATTATGACAATGTTGAAGTCTTAAATTATATATTTCTTCATCCACTCATTGCTGGATTGTGGCATGATGTGTCTGGTGATTCGCTCACCAGCTTAATGATGGACCGTCCTTTGAACGACGTTTGTGAGGTGTGCATTGTGGATATGCTAATATCAAAACTTGAATGCAATGAATAGTGTTAAGGATTCCTGAGGACTACCCGAATTTCACCATTAATAGCTCTATTAGTATATTCCAGAGGACATTTTTTTATTGAACTAAGTCTTGTTAATAAGAGACAAATGTTTGTTTAGAATAGTAAAACAAGTTGGTACACGCTCGGGGAACTAATTACCTAGATTACAGGACTAGCTTTACTTATCAGTTCGACATGATGATTTTATTGAGTCAATAGAAGAATACGGTATGGAATCAAATCGTAGAGCCTCATCTTGTACATATATTTCTACTTAGACAGACCTCTTCTCCAAGATCTCTTCTTTCTCTTTTCTCCTTATCATATTCACCATGTTAAGCTGCTTAGGGGTTGTGTTTGCAAATCCGGATGGACGTTGTGACCAAAACTCTGGATTGTCGTAGATGTGTGAACACGCACCGATTTTTTCCCCTCCTGTCAAGTTGTGGCTATCAGTTTTTTCTTCTCTGGCACGGGGGAGCGGGTGAGGGGGTGCAGGTGGACCCGGCCGCAGGCGTCAAGAGTCGTTCATTCTTCTTTTACTCCCTCATCCAACTTCGTCCGGGGGGGGCCCCCTCCCGCCTGGCGCGCTAGAAAAAACAAGAGGGGTTAGGACTGTAATTTATATTAGGGAGGGAAAAAAAAACACCAAATCAGGCGATTGATGAAACGGTCATCACCGAATTTTAGATATAGATGGACCAAAATAAAAAAACAAAAAAAAAAAAAGAAAAAATTAAACCTAGATTACCCCCCACCCTGAAAAAAAAATGAAGAAGAACCAGGAAGGGGAATGGAAAAAAAAAAAAAAAAAGGAAAATGGGCGACCGGGCAGATTTTACTCTCAGTCATATGCGGTAGTAGCACCAAATTTCTCATGTTGCGTTACAATCGAAGGGGCCCTAAGAAAATAGCGATCCACTTCACACCCCCCCCCACCCCCCAATTATTTTATTTTTATTATTTCTTTGTTGGAGACGGGGAGGAGGAAAACGGTAAATAAATAAGGAGAGTCCCTAATTTTTAATATATATTATTAGGAGGCCGACAAGGTAAATTAAAGACCATGTCATCCTTCCGAAATTATATATAATATTATAATATCGAGCTGCTGATCATTAATTATTTCCAACCCATTTGGCTTTATTTTATTATTACTCCCCAAAAAATTTATATTTATTTTTTTTGGAAGCGGCAAGCGGCCGGTTCACTGCCTGCTAAAAATTATTTTTATATATGCCTATTTGTGTAATCCATCAGCGTATTGTGTAGAGGTAATCTGGCCGGTCGCGCCATTTTTTCCTCTTTTTTTTTTTCATTCCCCTTTCTTGTTCTCTTTCATTTTTTTTTTTCAGGGGTGGGGGGTATCCTAGGTGTTAATTTTTTTCTTTTTTTTTTTGTTTTTTTATTTTCGATCCATCATAATATCTTAAATCGGCAATCGCCTTTTTTTTTTTTTTTTTTTTTTTTTTTTGCAGGGGGCAGGGGCAGGGGTGGAGGAGAGGCTGGCTGGCGGGGCACCTTGGATACGTGCCCGACATCCATCTGCAAAGTTTTCCCCCCCAACCGTGTACAAAGTCCCATCGGTTGCAGAAAAAAGGTACAGGAATAAAAGAGAAAGAGAAGAGAGAAGGGGGGGGGGAGAGAGGAGAGGAGAAGAAAAAATCTACATTCCTAAAAACGATTTATTTGTGCTTAAAAATCAATTTATACATCATATCCATACTTTTTTTTTCATCTTTTAGTGGCTGGTACAAAAAGGAAGTCTGCCAAAATAAATTTCATTGCTTGTTTTAAATCGATTGAGTGATAAAATTACAGACGCTATATACGAGATAATGCCTTAAAGAGAAAAATTTCTCTTATCCTGCAAAATCCCACGGAGAGCAGATCCACGCAAAGCGCGGAGGGTTTTCCCCAGTTATTTTATAATAGGTTCCATGATTTTAGAGCTTAAAAAATAGCATATAATGTACCTATATAGGCTAAACTTCATTTTGTACCCATATTTAAATGTGATAAATGTGTATTTTATTTTTTTAAAACAGACACTATAATCGTGCGGTCAACTGGAGTGAGCTTCCGCCGGTATAGGGCCCCTCCGCCGCGTGCAAGGCTCACTATAGTGACCGATGCGTAATGTGTAAGTGAACCACTTGCGTGGGTAAAAACTCTCACCGTGGTTTATGTATTGGTAAACAGAAATAACTGCTTCTCAGTACGTGAAATATTGATTTTCACATAAGCAGAAATAACACATTGAAACATTCGAATACTGCTTGCTAGAAAAACAAATGAAGAAACTTGGCAAAGTCTCAAACTGAAAGAAAATACAGGAAAGCAAAAATGAAACGTCCTGCTCTCCTTAAAATCATACAACGCAATGCCCCTTACACGCTGAAGCACGCGAATCAATTTTCATTCGGGCGTGTGTCTATTTACATAATAATCAAGATCGTTTTTATATCGCGCTTTGCCTAACAAAGCAACAACCATTTCTAAGTTAGTCCTATACAAAATGTCTATGGCAGCGTTTGATTTGCGTAGAGTGATAGCGCCCTCTTCCTCTTAAGTTTACAACTAGAATTGATATGTTTTTGCGTACTGGGCCCTGACATACACTTAACATGCTTAATGGCAAAGACAATCCCGATTCTTTCGTATATGTTTTTCTTCATGTGAAGTTATTATATTTGAATGCAAAATAAAGGGGCACCAAACCGATCGATTAAATGAGCTTTGTATCAATCAAATGTTTATTTACGCCTTCGACAGGGAGGCGAAACTGCGGCTCGAAGCTGCATTTCGCTGTTCTAAAAGGAATTTGCCATTTCCTATTTAGGAAGGTTGAATATCGCAATTTCGCGGTAGCCCCCGCCCCCCCTCCCCGATCGACTTAAGGGATGCAAATGAACAGGACGGTATACCAAAAGAATATGAGCAGAGGATGAAACTCAAAAGCCCCCTTCCCCCTCCGCCGTTTTCGGGTACTAGTATGAGGTTTCTGATACGCGAGGATTCACACTATTAAGAAAAAAAAAAACCCACATAAAACATTAATTTTGATACTTTATACTCGCGTGTGAAAAGAAAATAGAATACCGAAAATAGCATAAATCAAGTCTTAAATACTTGCTTGCCAACTCTTTTGTACCTCTTTTGCACCTCAAAAATTGGCCTGTCTTCTTTTTCTGAACATTAATGACTCCCGTTTTGGAAGGGGCATAAAAGGTCTGCCTTGTATGTCACCGATCCCTCGATACACAGAAAAGGCGGGGAGAAAAAAACAGTACGTGATGTCTTGCCAGAAAATAATGTCTCTAAATATAGCATCTGTGAATCATTATACTTGGCATAAGGCCCCATGTCACTTGGGGAGTTTCGGAGAGTTACACAAAATTGGCAAAGTTTTTTAAAATTACCTAAAGCTGCACACAGTTTTAAAAGGTCCACCAAGGTTTCGTAAAGTTTTGTAAAGTTGCGTTAAGTTGAGTAAATTTTCGCAAGGTTCAGCGCAACTTTACGCAACTAAAGATAACTTTCTTGAACTTTGTGTCAGTTAATATGACTGAACTTTTGTGTGACTTTGGGAAACTCCCCAAGTAACGTGGGGCCTGGCATATATCACACTTTCCCTCGTCTTTGCAGCAGTATTTTGTTCTAATTTCAGTATTTTCTTTTTTTATCAGCTATTATATGGATAAACTGTTCAATGAATTTCCATGACCGACAAGCGGGGAGGGAGAGGTTCAGGATTACAATGGATGGTATTTCCTGCAAGGATCTCCACCCAGATGACCCGCAGTTTTCAGAATTTGAAAAAAGGGGACCGAACGACTAATTATGAAAATACGGTTGGTGCATGTGTGTGTGTGTGTGTGTGTGTGTGTGTGGTGGGGGGGGGCAGGGGCACCGACTACTATGAATTTGTAAAATCAACAAGTATATGCAATGCATGGTTCACCATTTTTTGTGTAATTGTAGCTATACAATAGTTGCGCAGGGGGCTGTAACACAAAGACTTACGATTGATTAAAAGTTACGATTGATTTTTTTCTCGGTAGCCTCATCATGGACAGGATGCTCCAAAGTTGATCATCATAATCCTAACCCTAGTCCTAACCCTTCTCTTAATCATATCCAAATCCTAATCCATGACTGTACCTGATTTTCAAATGATGTTACCAAGAAAAAATAAATCGTAACTTTTGATCAATCGTAAGTCTTTGTGTTACACCCCACAGGAGGGCATTACATCAAAGGAGTTGTCGGACATTTTATCCGAAAAATTTGCTCTCAGCCAATCAGATGCAAGCATTTCAGTAGCTTACAACAGTTTGTAGGATAAAACGTCCGACAAGTCCTTTCATGAAACATAGTTTTCAGTCGCGATGACTATATGGTAGATTTTTTAAAACAGTCAAATCATAATCTGCACCAAATGCAGCAGTTACGTATCTTAAGGGGAAAAAGAAAGGGAAAATATAATAAATCGGCTCCTTTATTTTTAGATTCTGTGAACTTTTCCCCTGTCGCTTTTAATTGGTTAACTATCAATTACAGGTCGGTGCTCATCGTCTGTCGTTTCAAGGTGCTCACGTGATTGTGTGTATCACAGCTACTTGTCTTGTAGTTGCAGACACAGTCCCTTGACAGGTATCATGTGTCCAACAAGGTCTGAATGACAGAACTAGACAGTCTATTTATTATAACAGAACCTGTGTCTGTATTATATCTGCTTATTATATATAGGTTTTTCCGGTCAATTTCATTGTTTTGTCAGTCGATTGCATATTTCAGGCATTCATTTTTGTTAAATACGGTGATGCATCGAAATATCGTCATTCAAAATCGATATGGTTCTATTATGATAAATAGACTGTCTAGTTCTGTCATTCAGACCTTGTTGGACACATGATAACTGTTAAGGGACTGTGTCTGCAACTACAGTCTGTGTCAATGCACATAGAATAAAAACGTAATATAAATGTATAAAATTGGCAGGGGAAAACCTATTTGAGACATCTAGACATTGAAAAGACTTTACAAAGACAGTGCGTCTGAAAAAAAAATACAACATTTGTTTTTGTTTTTGTTTTTGTTTTGAAAGGCAGAGGTCCACGTTATGTAATAAGAGCTTAATTATTTTTAATGGATAGGGGTGTGGCACCAGGGGCTAGAAAGCTCAAGTTTTTATGGACTTGGCACAGGTTTCACTTACTTATTCTTTTTGAGAGAATTTTTTTTTTTGAGAAATAATATAGATCCAACCACATTTTCAAGGGAAGATTGAGTACAGCTCGGAAAGGTGTGTTAAAGATGTGTCTACCATGATTTGATGCGGTTAGACGGGCGCGCGTCGTTAGAGGTAAGGAGGGAGTCGGGGTGTGTGAATCCATATTACGATTTCCTTTTCTTTTTGAGACTCTTATGTTTCAGCTAAACATAAAATGGTAACATTTTATCGGACTCCCATCCCCCACCACCCGTTTCCGCTGGTGACGCCCCTATGTGGCGGGGAAACAGGTGTATTGATCAGCACATCATCATGATGTAGTGACTCGTAACCACTGACAATTAATCCTAAAATAATCGCAATATAAACCTCAATGTCTATGACGAGGTATCAGAATAAGAATAGTCACGCCAGTTTAGGCACACCGCCAAAACAGACTACAACTTATGCTTAGATCACATTTGGCTTTGCGATTCCCTTACGGAGCCCTATGCCGTCCGTATTTCGTGCAGCCTCCGTACGAGGGCAAGATACCTTGACATATTTTAGTCGGACGGCGGACGGATTTACGGGCGCGCAGTCTCTTCGTTTACTGTAGGGTGAATTTTAACAAATATGTCAAAACAAATACAGTAACCCGTAAATCGTACGTCGAATCGCAGAAATAATCTTTACCATCCCATTTGGCTCGTCATATTTCAAGTTGTTCGTATACTGACGTCATCGCGCCGCCATCTTAGAGGCTGAGGTCATTGCCTTGCACGTGTTTCTGATCTGCAGTTGGCGCATCTCTGACAACTCCGTTTACGCGTATTCCTATATCCTCTGAGGGAGGGCGCTGTGAGATCATGACGTCATATGCGTAAGGTCCATAAAGATGTTCATAACTGACGACCAACTTGATAAAACACCCCGAGGTGTCGGATCGGAATCGGTCTCTCTCCAGTCTAACGGTTTGTAAGTTCATCGTTAATAAAGGTCAATTGATGGAGGTCAACATATTTATGATTCATCAAGTAGTGCATGTTTAACGGTCCATTGTGGACTGCAGTCTGGGTCGCAATTTACCCATGAGAAAAATATTTCCTTTCTGATTGAATGTTATCCTGTATGAAACTCGGCTACCAAGTTAATGGGGCCTTCCGATCATGTTATATGCATCGTCCTGTGGATCCAGTCACCGCAAACATCCTGAAATAGCATTTTAGCTTAGCAGTTGCTTCGGAAGGGTTCAGACTTCGAGTTAAATGAGAAAGGCTATTTGAGAAAGGTTTTAGCCTATCAAACCCCCCCCCCCAACAAGATATTTTTTCAAAAGTAATTTTTTAGCTCTCGAACCCCGCGTTAATTTTGGGGCCATTTTCAGACCCGGGGAAGGTTGCCTCACCTAGTTTCGCAATTCCATATCACAATCATCATCATATCTCAATAATTCATATACGATTAGAACTGCCATCGGCTACCTCTCCGTAGAATTACATGAATATACATTATAACATTTTGCTTTGAAATTATATGCCTAGTTATAAAATACATCATCAGATCATTATTTACCCTTTTCCTTATTGAAACTCCTTTAAGTGATCTATTTATCTTCCCTAAAATTTTATTAACGAAATTTCAATCGAGGTATTTATTGGATATCTTCCAAACATTCACTACGAAAGCTATAAAGCTTTCATTATTTAAACATTACAATTTTAGATTTTGGTTTTCAGTCCATAGCGAAACGTTTACAAATTCATTCATATTTGATGAGGCAACTGACCCAACTTTCATAACCCTCTATGAATGTTATGCGTCACGTAGTTTGTGCAGGAATGGCATATCCCCGGTCTATCCCTAAAAGGACGTCATAAAAATCCCAAAAGAGAAAACGATTCTATTTTCAAGTCCTTGGAAGACTTGAGAATTATTGTACAGATGCACGGGACAGATCTTATAATGACGTTTCTAGGCAACTTGTTTGGCAAAACACATTTGACCGACAGAGCTGGGTAAGGAAATGCATGAATGACTGGAAATATCAAGAGTATTTTCAATGCAAAAAATGTTGCTTAAATGATTTTCTTACGAGAAATGTTCAGTGTGAAGAAAATAAGAAAAAGGTGAAAATTAGCAACAGGGAATGAGAGAGAGAGAGAGAGAGAGAGAGAGAGAGAGAGGGGGGGGTGCACAAAATCATTTTGATCCGAACTGTAAAGACTTTTAAACCAAAATGATTTTTATGAATGTTAGGGAGAATATTTCTGTTGGTATGTTCAATGTATTGAAAGAACCCAAAAGAAAGCACATATGTGATACGTCTTGTCGAAATGAGAGAGAAGTCGCAGATCAAAGATCCGAGTAAATCGACAAACTAATAAAAAAGTCAAAGATTTAGTGAGGAAATTTTTTTTGGTTGATTTTCTGGTTCTACCATGCTTCATCTTTGCTCAGTTCAAAGAAACATGAGTGAAAATGGTAACGGAAGTGGTAAAAAGGCAGTTTTTCGGGAGTGTTTTTTTTCGGTCATAATTTTTTTTCCCCGGACATACAAGCGAACGTCCACGCTCATTTCCCCTTTCCGTTTAGCTCCGCCCTTAAGCAACGCATGGCTTTGTCATGTGATGTGTGATTTCAACTGGATTTTTTGGTTTCGCGTTTTTTGTGACGAATAGCGAACTACTCTCTTTAGCTGCACTCAGAAATTTTGCGTGCGATGCCAACACTGCTGTGAATAAAGCTGTTTCATACCGGGATAGCGGAGCTAGCGCAAACGAATGTAAGTCTCAACAAGATCGGGTGGGGAGAGGGGGGGGGGTTATGTGGGGAAAAGCATACTTCTTGCTTGACTTAGCTATCTGGATCCAAATGAATGTTAATTTCAGCATTTTATTTTAAGGGCCCGCGATAGTTGTTTGTCCTGAATGGGAAATTAAAACCTCCTATTAAGACACATTGGTTGCCATCAGGGAAACATAGAGCATACAAAAGAGGTGACGTGATAATACTTTGATACAAGTATTTAGGTTAAGAGTCTTCTGCAGTTTATTTTACAATGTAACGTGTTTTAAGAAAGTAGCGTTTTACTAAACACGAGCGAACAATACGATTTACTCTTAAAATAATTCATTTTCTAAAATTATTAATATCTTCTTTTTATTTACTGGTAACAGTTTGATCAATAAAAGACGAGATCGAGCAATCATTTACGTTTTATTTTTTCATTGTCTTAAGCTAACCTAGCCACTCATAAAACGTGATCAGAGAATTCTAAATACATTCGGAGGCGCAAATATTCTAAAACATTTTTTGGAGGCTTATCTCTATTATATACTTTTACAAAGAATATAAACAAAATGCATAAACCCCTGTACCAGAATATTTAGTCTATAGACCATTATTATGTTCGAAATTTCCAACAGAGTTCAGATCAAAATGACCTGCTTTATAATGAGTAAGAGTATACGCGGATTGACATTCAAAGAACGCACGCAAACATCGGAATAAAACCCCAAAAGGTTTTAAAATAGTTTTGTTTCTAACTAATATTAGCGCCAGGATTGGTAAAACTTTTTTTAAAAGAGCGGACTTTTTCTTAACATTAGAAGAACAGACGTTTTTATTTATTTGACGAAGATATAACAAACTAACCAAATTTATGTTTCTTTTTTATGGATTGAATGTTATTTAGACTAACATCAGCTTTGCTGGTTTGCACTCGATCATAAGGGTGCGTGCGGACGAGTATTGTTCTCTGTATTAACTGAAATGCGCAGCTCCATGATGGTCAGTCACCGTCGTTCACCATGTTTGGTAACAGTGGCTTTGCTGGGGCATGTTCGGATGAGTAGAGCCGGTGACAGAATGGTTAATTTTTCTGGTCGGAGTGGGAAAGTCAACTTACCAGAGACGTTTATTCTTCTTGATTTTGATTTCCAGGCCACTTCTCCTCGCGGTTCAGGAGCGCTTAATATCTCGGCACTTGTCCTAATTTGACTTCTTTACAGGTCCGGGGTTATATATTCAATGATTGCAAGGGCAAAAGGAAGTCAGAGATCAATAATATCAAATAAAATGGATTTCAAAAATCGTGATTAGTCTCTCCTTTCGACGTGACGCATCACATATTGTAAAGAACCCAAAAGAAAGCACCCAAGAACCCAAAAGAAAGCACATATATATTGAAAGAACCCAAAAGAAAGCACATATTGTAAACTGTAATTCATTATGTGTTGTCATTTTATAATTTTTATATTTTACTTGTTTTGTCAGAGGCAAAGTCGGAGCGAATTGTAAGTGTATATGGAGGTCCTTGGAGTATACATGGATTTTCGTGTTTTTTTTCTTAATCCATGATCTTTTACATACCTTTTTTCTCAAAAAACTACAACAGCACATTGGTACCAACAAAATTTTATTTGGATCATGCGCGCTGTTTTGTTTTGTTTTTTTGTTTTTTTATATAGCTCGAACCAGTGCAATTTTACTCATGAAAATATCTTCAGTTCTGTTTATTTTTCTCGGCATCCTAGAGAATGTTCTACATCATGATGACTTGCAAGGTCTTCTCCAATCCTACTCTAAGATTCTATTTGTCATCCATACATACTGCTAAAATAAGACAGTATATATCCTTGATTGATTGATGAGGGATGACGTTGAGATATTACTCGTATTCCTATATATACACGACTAAATACAAAAGTAAGCTCGGATTAGTGTTATATGAAATTCTAATCTATGAGCTTTTTATTCATGTACACTTTCCCTCCAAGATTCATATATTCCTTCCCTTTGTGTGTGTGTGTGTGTGTGTGTGTGTGTGTGTGAGGGGGGGGGGGTTAGCCACGTCAAAAGTGTATTTTTTTCGGTGTGACACACGGTATAAGCCAATAAAAAAAAACTAGAAATTTAAAAACAAATACAGAAGAAGAAAACAAACTACAACAACACAAGATTGTTTTACTGATAAAGTGCAACACGGATCAGTATAAAATTAAATATAATGAACATAAAATTTAAAGGGGTTAAAGCCAAGAAGTTGATACAAACTGTGTCAAATGCATTAACACGATCTCTCAATAAAGCCCTCACGTACAAGGTCAATGGCAAATTGATTTCCTTACCAAACCAATATCAAATGAAATGTAATTTGAACAACCCACAAATCAACTATAATTGTACTGACTTCGCGATAAGCTTTGGAGTAATGTCTAATTATATACGATATTTGAGATGTACTTGAAAATATATCAAAATAGGCCTAGTATAACCAAAAAAAAAGTGGAAAACAAGGTCGAAACATTGTACATTCACTTTCACTGTATAGAGCTAACTGCAATGTTTAAATCTGTTTGTCGATTTGAGTTATATAACTCTTTTATTACAAACAATATTTGCATTAGTTCAATAAGAATCTTTTATATTTCATCATTCTTTGATTTCACTAGCCCAAATTGCCATAAAAGAAAGGGAAAAGGGCATCATTGAGAGGGGAAACGATTGGAAGAAATATGACCAATTATCAAAACACGAAATGACAGCTGCTATCGATGGTTCAGACTCTGGGGGAGAAAAACAAATATATGCAAATTTTCATATGAATTGAAGGGAAACGTTTTAATCTCCAACCTCCCCGTGGCTTATGTCTGACATTGCTTCCGACAACTACTGAACAAAATCAGTTCGATTCGATTCTTCTCAGCATGGCCTCCCATACAAGCTTCCCCAAGATTACTGTTTTTGACATCTGTTTCTCGATTGTCTTACCAAAGAGTATTCCACTTTGTAGGGGCCTCTTAAATAGTACATAAATTTCTTAAGGAATCCCTGGCATATCGCCATGATATTCATCGTTCTCTGGACTATGGACCCTTGCCATTTTTGATACCTCACACAAGACATATTTAACCATGTTGCATACGTCCAATTCATGTATTTATATATGGTTTGTTTTATTCGATATACACAACAGCCATTTTAAACACTAATAAAATGAACCATCATTTAATAGTTTTTGTTGTTGTTGTTGTTGTTGTTTTTTGCCTTTTTTTTTTGCCTTTTTTTTTTTTTTTTTTTTTTTTTTTTTTTTTTTTTTTTACTACTACACTACATGTATAATCTCTGTTGACTTTTAAGCAAACAACAACACTGTTAGTGTTATTTATTGAGTAAGCACTCTGAGTCTTATGGAAATAGTGCCCTGAATGCATATTATTTTGCATTGGATATTTAAAGACAATCCTATTAAAGAAATGACCCCCCTAGTTGACACATAGGGTAGAGGGATTAAACCCGAGGGATGATGTCATGATGACGCATACTCAGCCGGGTAATTCTTTGTTGTATAGGACAGGGGCTTCTAGCCGGAAACCCTACAGGACAAGGACTTAAAGAATAGTGTGCTATCCACCATTTCGTCTCCTTCTAAATGTTATAGCTACCCAACAGAACGTTTTATTAACAAAAATATTTTCTGAACGAATGGAATTGAGCATAATACTTTACCGGTAATTACAGCGTAAATATTACAATTTAGAACTATATGATAAACGATACTCTACACTGTTAGAAAATTTCTCCTTAAAAAACAAGAAAGTTCCTGCAGCAGAGTCTCGAGAACACCAGTAATCTTACTGTACAAATTTGCAGTGAAATTACAGAAAACTGGTATACGAGGAGTGAAAATTTACCAATTTTCTTTTTTTCAAACAGACTTGTTCTGTTAATTTGCAGAAAATTTCCCGTTATAAAAATATACAGAATGATTCTGTTATACATATACAGAATAATTCTGTATTTTTTTTCTCCTAAAAAAACAGAAAAAGTTCCTGCAGCAGAGTCTCGAGAACACCAGTAATCTTACTGCACATTTGGTAACACAATTTACAGTAAAATAACAGTACAATTACAGAAAGATGGTATATGGGGTATGTAAATTTACAAATTTCCTGTAATAAAAAGCCGTTTTCCTTTTTAAAAACAGACCTGTTCTGTTAAATTTCAGAAAATTTCCCGTAATAAAAGTACACAGAACTATATTATCATTCATAATACAGAACGGTTCTGTATTTTTCTCTCTGTAAAATCTTCTGTTTTTTTTAACAGTGTATGAAACTACTTTATTGTATGTAACCTCTGGAAATCATATTGCCGAACATTCGATATCTTTTTCTTTAAATTCATTGATGTTCTATATTATGATGGGCCCAATTTGAGAACAGTTGCTCAGAACTGATGTGGCAACGCAGGAAAAATACAACGATTTAATTATTAATTTACCGTTCAAGAATACTTTCAAGGATACTTGGGTAGGGATGTTCCTAGATCCAAGGTGTACGCACAGCCTTACCTTATCATGCTTATTCTAAATGTCAACAAAATTAGACATTTACTATTTTAGGGAGTTTACGAGGGTGGATTTCCACTATTTTCCATCTGGATTGCTTGTAAATAAGTGATACCGTCACTTTTATTTAAAAAATGTGCATTTCAACTTTGTTACAGAGAGCGTTAAGTTATGTCCATGTTTTTAACAACTGTTAACCATGTTAACATAATAAGGTAACATCCAAGCTATCTTTGTCTCTGCAAGTTTCCATAACAACCATCAACAGACATGACAGATTGTAGCCTTTAAGCACACTCTGTGTGGCTGGTAGAAAGGAATATTTGGTATTGCATGGCCTTTGCATGCTTTTACGCCCCTCTGTGAGTCAAACGTCAGCATTTGAGTATGTTTTTATTTTCTTTATCGTTATCATTTTTACAATCGAATACTTTTTTAAAACTGTATTTTTATTTCAGCAAACTGATGACGAATTTCGATAAAGTTGGCTCGCATACAATGATTAAGATTTGAAATAGAATCTATCATAGGAGTAGATCTATAGTTAAAATAATTATAGTCAACACGAAATTCGATCAATTATTTGAAGGGTTAAAAAATACTCATACCATATGTTTTTCAACCAGGTGTAATTTATCTAAGGTGAATTGGATTGGTTTATAAATATTTTAGTTCCATAGGAGTATCTCTAACATGATGAGATCATCATAATATGGCCACCACATTGATCCTCAAAATTTATACAAGAATATAATTCTGGGCCAAAAAATGAGCTCGGGGAGTGTTATATTTAGACAGAAAATACACAAAACATATCAGTGTGTCCTTTACGGGGGCTTAGACTGTCACACTGGGGACGTTTTTGTGTCATTCTTTCGTCGCAGCACAGTGACTAATAATTTTGAAAGCAGTGCTTCCCTGTCAACCCTGTACCCCTTGCCTTCAGCCTGCAATTGTGTACGGGACAGGAAGAATACGCAGATCCTTTGGCAAAGCAGATGGAAGCAACGTAGCAGGACCTAATCACAGTGATTATATCACTTACTGGATTCAGTGTATGAATTTGATCTTTCAGTCTGCTGATATAGAGCGGGAAAGGATATATCATCGTCTGCTGCTGCTGCTGCAACAATGGAAATACGAATGACGGCTGTGCCGTGGAAATTTTGGTGGAATTTATTCTCAATAGTTCTTCTAGTACTTCAGTTGGAATGTTCACTGGGTGGTAAGTTGTCACATTGAGCTCCTTTAGTCATTTATTATGATGCTTTTATTCCTTTTCTATTCAAATAAATACGATTAAGACTAGAGTGCCATGACGAACGTTTTCAGTTACCACCTTTACAAAACCGTAAATAACCGTAGGTACAAAACTTCCAGTTAAAGTAAAAACACTTAAAGTAATTGAAATACATGTTGAGACCATTTTCACATTGTTTTGATATGCTAAGACATACAGACGTTCATTTTTATTATTCATAACGAGATGTCAGAAGTAAAAAAAAAAAAAAAAAAAAAAATCCTGACTTGATGTATAACTTTCATTTTTTTCTATTGACTTAATCATTTCATGTCTTACAAAATACATACGTTATATTTAAAACTAATTTACATTAATCAAATGAATATTCTCAGCATATTTTGCACACAGTGTATTGTTCAGATATATTCATCACTGTGACGCCAGCAAACTATTTACTATTACGTGTTGCATATGTGGCAGTATTAATACACGTTATATATATACGATCCCTGTGTGCATGGAGAGAAGGGGCTGGAGGAAATGACTAGGGGATATCGGACGGTCCGGCGGTAGGGGGCTGCTAATTGAAATAGATTATACAAAATTATCATGGCAGTATACTTGCAGTATTGATAGCATAGGCCTACAGTAAGAGGGGCATGGCACAGTAGTGAACAAAACCAAAACAATATGATATCTTTATTACCTTGTATGTATATAGAAAACATAAATAACTCTACAAGCGGATTTGAAAGTGTTAATGATATTAGATATTCTTTATTTTTCGTCAGTTATAATATTGAGTGTCTTCAGAATTAATTTACCAATCAAGCTATCTGTGGATATGTACTACGATTTTTAAAATTTGATTGGTTTTAGATCTGACAGCGTATGGTATACAGATAAAGTAACAAAACGAAATTAATGTAGGCTCATGTTTTGCTTCTCCATGTACATAGAACTTATTCCTCTTTTCAAGTGTGAAATGAAAGAAAACTATTGAACTGATTTAAGAAAATTCATTACATGACTTCATTATTCATTACATGTGAGCTTATTCTCGAATATATCCAATATCTGATACAATGGAAGAAAGGAGTTGGCAATCCAAGATGTATTGTGAAGAGCTGTCGCGACTCCCGAAAAAAGCTTCTATCATTATTTGTACTTGTAAGCCAAATGTCAACCTTTGTTGTTAACCAATCCAAGGCTATTGATACAAATTTATATTGATGAACAGCATGGCTCGAAGGATTTTGTGACATTGTGATATTCAATGGAATAGCAAGAAAGAACCCACATAAATAAAAAATAGCAGTACTAAAGTAGATAAACAAAATTCAAGATTGCTAAAAATATGAAATTGTCTACCTTGAATCATATATATCTAATATCTTTAATAACAGCCCTCCATTTCAAGAGTAAATATCCTATTTATAGGATTCTTCAAGTTAGTCAACATTATAAGCAAATTTGTTTACTCCATCTGTTTATAAAACTTTTACCATAATATAAGCCATGAATATTTTTTTATTCTCATTTATATCTGGGCAAGTCCAAGCTATTTTGCGCGGTAACAAACGGGACATTCAGAGCCAAAAATAGGGCTTGTTTGAAAAAACTGAAATGAAATCTCAATCCTTTGGTATATTCCTGAAGGTACTAAAAATGTTCAACAAAAACATAAAAAATAGTTGTAAAAACTCAATTCATAATTACTTTATGATCATTTATTCGTCGGTAACAAACGGAACCGCAAAAAAATTGTGTTTTCAAATTTTGAGTTTGTTCACATAAAACTCTGAATTAAAAAGTAGATCTAAATTTGCAGAGTCATTTCCTCTTAAACATGTAATAAACATTGTAAGGACATATTTTAACGTTAATACAACTTCGAGTTTTCTGGCAAAGGTCAAGTTTTAAAAACTATGTCAGGTTAACAAACGGGACAGTAACACACGGGACAATTATTCTTTGTAATATTTTTTATTAAACAATAATTGTAGCCAAGGCGTAGCAACATCTTTTGTTAAAAAATCTCTCTGATAAAACAAAAGAAACATAATACAAAACACAAATGTAAGAAAAACTTATTTTGTTTCATTTCTAAAGGTGGGAGGGTGGGTAATAAAAATGTATGATTTTACATCAGCTCAGTAACTTTTGTGAGACTATTTCTGAGACCTGAATATTTTAAGTCTAAAAATATGGAAAGCTATGTGCTAGGTTCGTGATATTTCACCAGAGTTAGCCAAGAATATATAAAAACAGAAAATACTTACTTTTTGGTTGTACTCCTATGACAAACCTCTTTTGTTAATGGTTGAAAATAGAATTTTCAATGCATTCTATATTTTCTTCATGAATATTAATGAGCCTTGTGGCGTCAAATGACCTTGAAATGACTTTTTGACCTCATTTGCATTAAGTTCATTTCATACCCTTTATTTGGTGATATATGACACATTATGTTACCTTTACAAACCCACTGACACACTGGACACAAAAATGGTCAAAAAGTCGAAAAATCACCATCTCGGGAACAAATAGCGTGGACTTGCCCATCTATAATGTGCTCATATTATTTCGTTCTTTTGCTTGTGAACCTTCCGTTTAAACATGTTAAATTGGAATATGCCACCGTAAACAAGGTACTGCAATCTGCTTATTTTTAGGGTGAATTATCAATGCATAAATGTAAAGCATGGTCATTTTTTTCTACGCTAAATGTTTTTGTTAACGTCATAACTCATTTATCTTTAGGAAAAGTTGAGTCATTAAGACGTAGAAGGCTACTTGTCGACCTTTAATGTGTCATGGTCAGATGGTAGAGTAGGAGTTCTAGAATCTCCTGAAACCTGCTGCTGTATTCAACTCCCACGCGAATAACAACTGTCTTTATCTTTAACTCTAAATGTCAAGGAAACCCTTGATCGGGAAGGGAGCTGAAAACATTAAAGGGAATCATTGAAGAATAGGAGGGAAAAGGGGTTTTGACTACTACATTTAGAAATCATGTCGGCAAAATCATTTTTTTTAAAAATACTGTTGGAAAATCTTTTAAAAACGCTGACCACGGCCTCGAAAAAAAATTATGGGCTTGCTTTATGAATAAAAATTGTTCAACATTGGTCAGCACAACAAAGCAATTTTTGTTTTTAATAATAATTTAGTTTTCATTATCGTGAAATCATTTTTTGACACCCCCCCCCCCCCCCCGCTCCTGTATCGAACAGCCCGTTTAAAAGTTGTAGCAACACCGGGACCCTATCTTGTCAGTGAGTGTTGCGAAAAACAAAAGTATGATTCATGATCACGTGACTCACATTGGGTGGGCTTTTCATGAGCCTATTTAGATCAGGATGTAAAAATAACGAGTTGGAACCTAGACAAAAGGTAATAATGAGGGGCAATGCATTGAAATACAAAATGAAAATAGGTTGAGGAAGGAGGGAAAATACCTTGCAATTATTGTGGTCACAACACAGATTTTAGACTCGTATACAGTCTTCTGTAGACATGTTAATTGTATTGGCATGAGTATAGGAATCGATATCAATTATGAAGTGTCCGAACCAAAATGGGATAATAATGTTTTTAACCTATATCTTAGAAAAACTGTATTGTTATGAACGTCTATGACACATTTTTTTTTTAAAGGAAATGAAAGGATAATTCTCTATCTGCATATTTAGGAGAAGGTTTGTGTTGTTGTTGTCTTTTTTTAAGCAGAATTGATAATAAAATCCTATTTTGGAGGGGTTTTTTTTGTTGACATTTCATTCATTATTTGTTTTTGTTGGTTATCATCAGAACTTCGTCTTGGTGGTGGCAGTACGGAACGAGAAGGCAGACTTGAGGTGGCCTACGAAAACAACATCCAACCGGGTCACTGGGCCTCAGTCTGCGGTGATGGCTGGACCAACGAGGACGCTATGGTAGCATGTAATGAAGCTGGGTTCCCTGGACCTGCTGTGGCCATCAGGCATGCCAAGGAGAAATATGGAGAGAGCTACCTCAGTATAATGCTCACCAACGTCAAGTGTGAACCAGGTTTGTTAAAAATGATTCCATTACATATTGGGTCAACAGCAAAACAGCACATGAGGCAGCAGAGTCGTCATATATAAATATAAATATTCATGAGGCCATACACATGTGTTCCGTTTTATACCGCACGGTACAAGAATTGTGGCGATTGTTTTTTTGTTTGTAAGTTTGTTTTTTTGTTTTTTTTTTTCTAATCTCTTTCATAGATTTTTTTTTCTTCTTCTTCTTTTTTTTTTTTTTTTTTTTACAGTGTATCATATGATTTGAACAGGCGAATTTTGTAGGTAGTTTTAAAAACTGCCCTCCTTGATCTTCAAGGTGTTTATTAAATCAACGATAATGCAGCCCCTGTCACAAGTTTTTTTTTTTTTGGAGTAACCCCCCCCCCAAAAAAAGGGTCTATTTTTTGATTACATTAAGGAATCGACATGATGCATGTGCAAGAACATTAGCAACATTTTATTTGGGTTGATTTCTCACAACCCCAATAAAACTTTTTTTTTACTGGGTCACTAATCAAATTACGCGGCCCCCTTGAGAGGAAAAGTTCTGTCCATTACGTCACTGATAACATGACAAATCGTTCATAATAACTTTAGTGTAGACGCTGATCTTTTACAGTGCAATGTTTGACCAAATTCATTATTTGCAATTGCTATCCAATAGGCGTGACACGTATATACTTCTCTTATCACATCTTGTAATTGGATCCCTTCAATGGGGGAAATCAACGGATACTTAATATTCAAAAGATTGCACCAAAACCACAAGACCGATACAATTTCACCCAAATATCATATTGATTTCTTAAAATTCCCCTTAAGATTGTCACGATTTATAAAATAAATACTTGACATTGAATAAAGTTTATATTCTATAGGCTCGTAATGCTAAATATTTTACAACGGTTGATACGAAACATTTATTTACGGTTATTGTACTGCTTATGGTATGGTTACGTGATTATTAATCAAATTAAATGATAACAAAACAAATACCTCATGGATTTTAGTTGAAATATTGTTATTAGGGATCATCATGGCCACATGTTTGCCTACCTATTACCAGATCCAGAGGGTTGGCGCAACAAGCGTGCAGAAGCCTACTTACATAGGACATATTTACTAAATTAATTAAGTCATTTATCTTCATTACAAACATGGTAACATCAGGAAAGTTTTTATTGCGATCTTTCCATTTTTTTTTCAAATCTGCCAGCTGTCCCCCCCCCCCACACACACACACAGCCTTTTAAATCCTAGATTTGCCGTTGATATACCTCTTATGTAAGATTCTCGCTTTGAAAGTTTTAAGTCACTTTTTTTTCTTCAAAAACTTTCATTCGTTAAAACATCATTTGGAGATGAACAACTTCAACGAATAGTTACTATAGAAACATGCGTGGGGTACATGAATAGGGTTGTCTATATCCAAAGACAAGAGTGGAGGAAACCAAAATACTTGGACTGATGACTATGGACATCGTTCAATCCAGCTGAGCAATGCAAGAGGAAACCAACCATTGATCCTCAAGCTGTGCCTCATTTTAAAGCTTTGTTTCTGTGACTCATGTCTGTGCCGATTAAAAATACAATCTTTCCAGTGACTGTCTTCTTCTCATTAGTGTACTTTTCGAAAAACACAATTAGCCCTCCGATTTCTGATATGAAAGCTTGATTACAATATTTTTCAAGTATATATTTCGGTGGAATTTACTGTATCACTTTCTATCAGAATCCTTTGTTTGACAAATCTATTGCAAAGCATATTTAAAACTAATCATACTATGAATGGTGATTGTTCAAATTACTGACAACATAGAGCAATGTATGGCATTGTGATAACAATCCTTATATGACTTTAAATATCTATTGTCCAGCCTTTAATTTGTACGGATGATATTGTTTAATTTGAATAATAATAATTTTCATCAATAGGTTATTATTCTGAATATTCGATCAGAATTAGTGGCAGGTTATTTAATAGTGTAAAGAAATATTCAACTGAAAAGATAGAATTAAAAAAAAAAAAAACAAACAAAAACAAAACAAAACAAAAAACCCTCTGAGACATACATTGTAAAAAAAAATTACTGTAGTTTTTTCTATGCTAAATTAATGGCAACTATGCTGCAAGATAAATAACAGAACTGTATTTTCCTATAGCCAGTGTGAATTTATTTCAATTTACTTTTGGAAGTAGCTTACTGTAAAAGAAAATTACCGTATAACAGAGTTGACGTTAATTTACTTTTTTTTTTTTTTTAGTATATTTTTTTTTTTTACAGTGTATCCTTTGGGTTGATATAAATTATAAATCATATGCGTATAGGCAATAATAAATCACCAATAAGGCAGTGCAATGGCCAGTAGAATTTAACAGGTAAAGGACTTCAAATTGGCACAAAATAATATTAATAATAATAAAGGTTTTCAAATTTTACTTGTAAGAGCGCGGAGGGGGAGGGGTACTCGATTATATACATACTTTTGTACTGGAAACTATAGTTTGTATAGAGGAATACACAAGTACCCCTATCTGCCCAACATCACCATGAACCCTTCTAACATGGCAGTGTGCCTATAAGGTTCATTCGTAGGTTCAGTCAGTATATCAGGAGCATCTAATTATAGCCGCCTTCCTGTGACAGTTGAAGGGGACGGATATCAATAGATACACGTGGTTAACAGAAAGGATGCCGCAATGTCATGGTGCCTGTGCTCTCTGATACACCTCAAGTACAGGGTGTCTAGAAATAATGGAGGCAATACACACTATTTACCGGGTGTGTAGAATAAAATCAAGTCAAATCCATTTTAATATAATTTAGAAAAATGAATATCGAGTATTTTTCACTTTTGATTACAGTGTCTACAACAAATGAGGGCGACATTGTAGCAAGCCTATCAAATTTGATTTACTTTTTGTTCTTGTTATAAAGGATTGGCTGAAAAAAAAATTGTATCATTTTTTTTTAAACACCGTAAATACTGTAATGCTGTTTAGCTTGCCGTGTATTCCAATTTGTTTTTAATGATGTGATTGTAGTTTACCTTTGTCACGTGAACATTGTTTTTCCTATTCCAATGTGATTCATTTCATTTATTTAATTTCATTTCAACACGGTATAACCTACTTCAGACTATTGAGGCTCAGAATATAATGACACAAATTATATTATATTAAGCCCCTTCCGAAATAAAATCGGTGACTTTCGCAGGAATGAAAATAGGCTAAATACCAGACAACAGTGTCTCACAAGACATTCATAAAGTCGGCTACTAGTATGTGGAAACGTTCGAATTAAACAGTCTAAACGTGATTTCATAGTGTTTTATGTTTTTTGTCAGTGTTCTCTTCGTGATGTTGGAATTCATACTATGATTTTACTACCTTACAATTTACAGACGTTATTAAAATTTCTAAAATGCTCAATTTTGACAGTGTGGAGATTATTACACGCTGTTCGACATGCATTACGTTTTAGCAGGAAATGCAGCGTACATATCAATACCATTGCAGTTTTGTACCGAGTGAGTAAAAAAATGATAAAAAGTTATAAAATTGTAATTTAAAATGATCACCCCATTTTGGCACAAGTCGCTTTTTACATTCTCGTAAACAACGCGCGGTTTTCATCCTAGCGTAAATACATACCACACAAAAATAGCACGGAAGATGCGGGAGAAGTTGCTCTTTCAGAATATGTATAAAAATTTTGGGGTTCATACATAAGTTTTCTATTTAATCACAATTTTCTAAGCGTTAAGTTTTTTTCTGACTCACTTCGTATATCTTGTTATATTTTTCCCCTGACCCTCAGATGCACCCAGTCTCATTCATTGTCGAAATACCAGTGCTGACGTCAGGCCATGCAGGACAGGACGAGAGGCTGGTGCGATATGTCAAAGTAAGTTCAATAATGGGGGCTGCTAGTGAGTCCCAAATTGCGTAAGTCCAAATACTTAAATTTCCTATACTTTTTGGTTTGCTAACTCCCCTCCCCCCCCCCAAAAAAAAGGGGTTTGTTTATCCAAACGTTTGTCACAATAATCCGATTATTCTTTCTGACTCTCGAAGTCTCATTTTTATGAAAATGAAATAGGCTTCGATATTTCGGAGGTTCGATTCTCCGAAAATGTCTGTTCAATATGAAACTCATTAAAAGGGTTTGTGTAATTTTATGGAAGCTTGCAAAAATCATATATAGCTGTGGGGCCCTACTGTACTAGTATGTCAAGAGGAAACCCCGAAAAAAAAATCATTACATAAGCATCATTACATTCTTCACAATTAGTAAAAATATGTTTGATCTAAAAGTTTGCAATTATGATGATAACTGGAAGAGATTTTTTATTTTTATTCTTTTTAAAAGATCCAAAATAATGTTAAACAATCTATTTAAGGTATGTTAATACGAAAATGAAACAAAGTCATGTTGTTGGAGTTATATTCGTTTTCGTAGTAGCGAATCCATTCTTATTTTTGGAGAATAAAACATCCGGTAAGAATAAAAGAACCTATTAAAAATGAGCCGGCACCCTTGTAATATACTTCGTCTCCTGATTAGTATTGGCTTTGATTTTCCCAAGCATTTTTGTTGCCATACAATTATTTCTGTACAATATTCAGAGAAAGGGTATAACCTAACTAAAATACGAAAGGGTTACGTCATATAATTTGGATATAGCTTTGATAATCAGATCTGTAATCAGTAATGACGGAATAAGATTAATTAATGACAAAAGAGCGAAAGTATCATAAATGAAGGCCGAATACTTTTAATTTCTTTGACTTGTTATGATAGAATAACAAAACACTAGTGTCATTGATTTGTGGGTGATTGAAACCTAATTAAAAGTGAATTAAGATTGACTTTCATTATTTTATAGGCCTGCTCTAAGCCTTGTGGACAAAAAAAGTTGATACGCCTCCTTTGTGTCAAATAAAACGAGATATCAAATATACAACCGCGACTATTTTAATAAACTTTTATGTTTTCGAGATTTCGAGATTTCTTCTTAGTGCATTTTTTTCCTTCAAAATGAGGATGTGGTATAGTGTAAAGAAATTTAGTTCAACCATGTTATGCATAAGCTTTTCTTCTTTTCCACTATTGGAGTAAAGAGGAAATATTACGTATTCCCATCAAATCTTGACATAATTTGCATGATTTTCGAAATTTCAATTCGACAAAAAATTCAGACGAAAGGAGTAAGGATGACTTCCGAATTCGGAGGTCTTTTTACAAGTGAGAAATAAAGAGGCATTTGGAGGCTTAAAATAATCTTACTATGATATATCCCTTACAATTCATATACATACCTATAAAGCGATCGTTTTGCTTGCCAAGTTGCCATTTGCGTTAATGCAATATTCAATTTGGTATGGTGTAGGTTTGGAATTGCTCTATCCAGTAAAGAATGAGATGATTACGCCTATACATGTATTTTGGACACATAGATAAGAACGATTCGGGACATACATCTATAACTTGCCACCATTAACATCAATAACTTGTCAATTTTTAGGTCGGTCTGTCTCGACATCACAAGAATAAAAATGCAATTGCAAGATTCTTACTGACCCAGGGAAAACGTTTCCTCATTCTCTTGTCGACGTCATCATCGATTATCTTGCAATTGACCAATGCATTTTTCTTACATTGTTAACAAGATAATCTCCGTTTTCATCCTCCTCAAACGTCGTTTCGTGTTCTTTACCTGCTCCTCCACCTCTGTCTCATCTTCTTCTTCCTCCTCCTCTCCATCTTCCTCCGAACAGTGCCTGGGTACGAGGGATGTTTTAAGATGACGGAAACGTTTATCAATAGCGATGCCTTCATGGCCAACAAGAACATGACCCTGGATACCTGTATGGCGTACTGCATGAACCGCACCATCCGCTTCAGCGGTGTCTCTGTGGACCACTGTCATTGCTGGCACAACATGCCCAACACAACTACGGAACTGATGACTGTAGCGCATCATCACTGCACCGAGCATTGTCCTGCTAACCCGCTGCAGGTCTGCGGGGGCACCCAAGGAATCCTCAAAACCTTCGCCATCTATGACAGTACGTTACTATTGGTATTTTAACAGCTATGATTGGCACAAGTTGTAAAAGTAAAGTGTAAATTGATGCCACAAAATCCATGATAACTGGTTTAGTCATATCGCATCAAGTAGAAATAGATCCTGTTCTAAAATTTAATTTAACATCATGCTTGATTGTTCTGTAATGATCTTGTATCATTGCCCTTTTGATCTTTAATTTGTACATGACCATTAAATTTTATTCCTTTTCAAAGCAAATGTATAAAAGTCGCTCTAATGAAACTTCATGAAATTCATTTTACATCACCTCAAAGGAAAGTTCATCCATCAAGCCGGGAGACCCGAATTCTTAGAGATACCCCCTATGGTAGGGTAATCCATGTCAAAATTACCCCTTATTTCGGGCTTTTAGAGGGAGCAGCAAAATTGAACCCTTTTCACAGGCTTTTGGACCATATTTGGGACCATTATTTCAGGGTTTGTCCTCAAAGAATTGAAAACTTCCCCTAAGTTTGAAATGGGTCGACGTTTATTTCTCCTACCTGAGCCCATACCCCTTTCCCGGAGAAATCGGGAACAAGCATACGTGTATGGTTGACCGCCTCAGTGGGGGAAGGGGTGGGGGGAGGGGGGCAGGAGGCACAATCATCATTTTTAAATATATGTAGTTTGGCTATTAGTTAAAAGACCATTTAACGGCCATAACAATGGAAAGATCTTTTGACGGTCTTTCAACAGTCTCTCAGATCTCTGCCGCTTTTCCGCAGAGACAATGGTCTCTTATCGGACCTCGTTCTGTGGGAAAGGGTTATCATTTACCACTCAAGGATTCAACTGACCTTTGTCTTTTTATCCACAGCCAACGTTGGGTTCTGCAACGACCCCGGTGACATCGTGAACGGGGACCGTGATAGTGAGTGGTTCCAGTTCGGTTCGACGGTCAATTTCCAGTGTGACGAGGGTTATGAGATTCAAGGCAGTATGAACCTGACGTGTGTTGAATCAGGTCCTGGTTACGACTGGGACGATGCTTCACCTATTTGTACCAGTAAGTATCATGACTTGCCATGGAAGGCAATGTGCAGCAAAATATCGAGGTTTTGAATTTTTTTGCAACATTTCGCCTTCCATAAAATCCCAATATTCAGGAGCTGCCGAGCGCGTTTGAAAGTGGGGATGAGCGTGGGCGGGGGAAAACATGGGAACAAGCATAATCTTGAGTCATGCTAGAGGTCCAGGGTTCGAATCCCGGACAAGCCCCCACTTTGTTATGGAGCTTTTACCGTCCTTTGCTCCCTGGGTATTTTTCTTTGGATATGAGTCAAAGAAAACGACACTTGGTTGCAGTCATTTTCTGAACGGAAACGTATGTACATTTTATTTATGTCGTCATCGTATCATCTTCGACATCTTGAAACAACATCCAAAACTTACATAAAAAAACACGGCCATACATTGCCAGTCTTCATATTTTCACCCTCGTCACACTACTACCAAAAAATATTGCTCCCACCCCTCCCCCGGTCTCGGTTCAACGTGCCAGTTTGTTTAATTCCATGTGCATTATTCATATATTTAAAACGGCAGAAATAAATATTAAGGTCATAAACTGAACGACATAATCGTATTTAATATGACGTCAGCTTCATAACGTGCTACATTATTTTCTGTAGTAGAAAACGCATACAGTATATGAACAAAATTTGGGGACCTCATTAAAGCAATGTTTGTAGAGGTATGGCCAAACGTGTGAGAAGGAATGAATTGGAAATTAGAATGTGAGGATCTTAGAAAGGGAAAGTCAATTGACGTCAATTGGGTTTTGGCATAAAAGTTATAAACAAATCTTTTGTGTAGCATAATAATGTCATGAAAAAAAAAATTCTCTCTTTTTTTTTTCTTTTTTTTTTTACTAAGTAAACAATTTATATGAAAGGTCAATTAAGGAATTTTACATAAAGCTGGGAGAGGTTTGCTTTATAATATGACCTATCAATTTCCAATGTGTTTAGTTTTTATCGACTATATAACATGATCAGTTACTTAGCATATTGTCTTTGTATTCAGTTTCAATGGCTCAGGAGTGCTATAAATGATAAATCTCCTTGTTCATTAGTGGTATTAAAATATTAAGAAGTGATTGCACAGAGCAGAGGGGTTTTCCAAATCTGCATGTGGGGAGCACTTGAAACAAAAATGCACCAAGTGGCTTGCATACATGAATGTCTAAAAGGAAAACGTGTACGACCTCTATACGCAAAACAACACATAAATGTTTAATATGACATACTATTGCCATATACAGTTGTATTTACTTATGGTAAAAAAAACACACAAACGCAAACTTTACCAAATTGGTGCGGGGAAAATATTTTATACCGGCAATAAACTTGATATAATATAAAAATTATAAAGGTATTTAACTTTTCAAAGGTATTTTGTCATGGTTCAATGATCACGGACTTCTGGAAAACGTTGTCTACTAATCTTTTAATGGAGGGGGGGGGGGCAAAATTTCAATTGGTACATTTTTGTCTTTGTTTATCGAAGGTTCCTTGTAATTTTACCAAAATTCTCTTTATCCTGCAGCTGGATGCGTTTATTTTGTCAACCTCTTTTCAAAGAAAGATTTTCTGGGCTAATGGCAACAATAAGCCACAATTGAACAAAATAATAATAATAATAATAATAATAATAATAATAATAATAATACCAATTATTTATAATTCGCTTTTCCTATAGTGGCTCAAAGCTCAAAATTAACCAGTTACAATTTTGTAGAATATTTTGCAGAACAATGATGTGCCACCAGTGATGCATGGACCTTAAAAGCTAGTCAGGGCATCATTGAAAAGATCATGTGACTTTTATGGCAGTTTTTTTTCTTCAATATTTTAGAATAAGAATATTTAATTTGAGTTTCCATTTTCTTTTAAAAAGTCCTGTATATATTTATATATTTATGTATTATTGGTTTCAATATTCACTTCCAGTGGTCATTGTGACTACACCACCTCCTACCATGCCCACAGAAGCGGGTCTGAATCTCAATGGAGAGCAGAAACTAGAAGGTAATTTAAACTAGAGCATTGTCTTGATTTTTAAAATTTCTTTTAAATGTTTGTTTAGATCTGATACGTTGTTTTTTTATCATAATCATGGAGCCTAAAAGTTATAATAGAGTCTGGAATATATAATCCAAGATTTTCAGCGGCCCCTTTATTTCCAACTTACTTTATATTCATGTTTTAAAAAGTTTTGGTTGAAATGTTATCCACAATGTCATTCTGTTATGATTGTAAACTGTATACCAAAAATATGCAATGCTGTATGATCTGGCGTTAAGTGGAATTGCTATTTTTTTAAAATATCAAAACCCTTATAAACTCAACAAAAATCTTTATCGTCTTAATTGCTGCAGAGAGAATCAACTAATGATATTCTATTAAAAAATAAGTTTTTATTACATTCCAGAAATAATGACTTGCATAGCTAAATTGATTTGTTCTCTTTTGTGTGTGTGTTTGGAGGTGTGATTACTCTCGTACTTGGATATACTCATTGTAAGTTGTTGTTGTTGTTGTTGTTGTTGTTGTTGTTGTTTAGTTGGTATTAACGGCGCATGTCATTCAATTTTGAATATTCACGCCAATATTCACGTAAATTTTTATTTTAATAGTTTCTTTCCAATCTGTTACACTTTTATTGTATTTTCTTTGACAGTACTTTATGTAGGTGTTGTTGGCGGTGGTGTCGGTCTCTTACTATTCATCGTAATCATCGCCTTTTCCATCGCATGCTGTAAATCTAGAAAGAAAAAGTAAGTCTGACCTCCTTATTTCACTTAAGATATATGCAGAGTTTATTTCGAAGAAAATACTACTTGTAAATCCGCTTTTGTAGCTTCGGAGAGAGAGAGCATACTTTTATTACAAGGGTTCACCCGTACTCTTTTGCTCAGCTTCCATACGTTCACCATCCTTCCGCGGCCCCTGAAATTTGGATACAGTACACACAGTACACATGCATGTACATATTGCAAAACAGACCTTGATAGCGATAAGAACATCAATTATTTTTTATATCGCTATTAAATCATTGTCGAAGAACGATAATGATAATAATGTCAGCCCGGAGAGACAAATGATTGGTTCGCAATGTCTTTTTCATTTTCTTTATATGTCGATTATTTCTGTATCTAATCAGATTTAATTCATTGATGTGTGTTTATAATAATATCATTAACATTATAAGTATGGAGATCACCACCCTACATCGTCGACGTGTAACATTCATTATATTTCTTTTTGTTTTAGATGTCGATTATTCTTTTTGAAATCTTGACTAAATGATTATTTTCCTCAGGCCTAAGAAGAAGCTAATCGAAGAAGATGACGAAGAAGCCCAGATGGGTCGACTCGGTAAAAAGAAGAGACGGAAGAAATCCAAGAAAACCAAGAAAGTGAAAAAGAAAAACAAGGAATGCGACATCGATGAAAAGGACAAAGACGAGCTCGAACTCGAGTTTGACACTGAAGACGACGACAACAACAAAGATGATGAACTCGACAAGGACTCTGACTGTGACGAGGAAGACGAAACGTCGAATGAAAATAAAGCCAACGCGAAGCTAGACTTGGGTCCTATTGCGACAGCCGATCTCACTTATTACGAGTCAGAACCGGATCAAGCCAGTAAAAACAAGAACAAACCGCTTCCATCCGCACGCGGACAGGGGCGACCAACGTCGAGCAGCAAACCGGCGAAATTCAACTTCATCGAAACGGATCAGAGAAAGAATTCGAAGAGGAGTAGAGGCGGAATGATGAAAAATGTCTTGTTTGTGAAAGGAAATGGTGACAATGCTTCGGATGTTTTGCTCAAAGATGCATAGAAACATCTTCAGAAAATTTACAAACATAATTCATAAAGGCGATGGCGAATTACTATATTTTTTATTTGAAATAATGAAACCAATAGGCTCTCAACAACATTCTAATGAAACTGCACTCTTTAGAGTTTGAGATGAGGGAAATGACTAAAGGAACATCAGCATCTACCTTTAAGAAATGAAAGTTAAAATCTGCGATGCCAGCTGTGAAACGCCCAATGAAATAGCTAGACGCAGTTATTGAAGCACCCGACCTCTCATAAAAACAAACCTGTCCATTTTTGTGTTCTCAAGTTATGGACATGAGATTTCTTAGCCTTCGAAATGTATAAAATGAGGGGGAAATCTTTTAGATTTGTAAACAAATGATGAATTGTCGTTGTAGGTCATTTATTTTTGTTTCGGAACCCAAGGTGACTATAATGTGTTTCCAATTTTTCTTGTAACAGCGATTACTTATAATATCACTTTTGATTTTTATTTCAGATAGTCACGCGATAACCACTACTCGGACTAGCCTACTTTTTGATGACTGGGGAAGGGTTTATATGTTGCAGCCCCAAAATATGATAATTCAATTTTTAAAACTGGTTTCAGTGAACAGTGTTACGAAACACCACATGGCTGACCAAGTATTATAATTTAGGGGTGGATGATAAATCCGACCACCCCTCCCATCCTACCCGTAGTTTAAGGGTATGATCTTATGTACTGTTTATTCAAATTAAATGCACATGGGTATTTTTCATGTTTTGCTGATACAGGGGGACATTTTTCTTTTATTCTGAAATGTTTTCTATCATTAGTGTAAGTTAGCATTTAGATATAAGCAATTTTGATAGAAAGTATGGTCTAATTCTTCCAGGTTTAGATATGTTCTCAAGTGTGTGCTTAAAGTCTACATCTGTATTCATTTAGATGATTTCATGATGTGCAATAAGAAATCGTGTAAATATAAATACTATGTATAAAATGATTGCGCGCAATTGATATAATCATTAAAAAACTACATCATTTTGTAAATATATACATGGCTTTCTAACTTCTGTTTTCGATGAATTGTATAATCAAATGATATTCTATTCGAAGTCTGGTAATGCTATAAATTGCTATCGGCTACAATCTTTATGCTGTAATATCAGCATTGTGACCTGAATAAAATTTAATATATATTTCTGTATGGATCTGTGTGGTAGCATTTTGTAAACATTGCTCGTTTAACAAATTAACGAGTGTTTATAAAAACCTGAAATATATCAAGATAGTGAAAAGGCCTTGGTCGCCAAAGTTGGAAGAGGCCCATGAATCTAGGAAGGACAGAGAGACATAGCATAGAGGAAGAAGAAAGGAAAGAATGAAATTGACAAAGGGAATGAGGAAGTAGAGCACATGCATGTACAGTGTGTCCCACAAAAAATGCTAATGGCACTTTTGATGAGTATAATATTAAAATTACATAATTATATTGTTTAAATCTTTACACCCGTAAACTACAATTCATTTTCTACGACTGGATGAAATTTTATGTGATATGGTCAAAGAATCACAAAGATATGAGCATTTTGTCATTACACATCAGGAAACGTTTCCATCCAAGTTTATATTGAGTAGTTGCGGATGTGTCGAATAAAAGAAAACCTAAGTTTGATCACTAATAATTAGAAAAATATTTCAGTACTGATTATGAAAACTATATCACTGTAAAGTGCAGCTCATTACCATTTTAATGATACCTCTCTCAGCTCACCATTATCGCGCTTCCCTGAACCCCATTGTTTTGGAAAAGTCTTGCAAAATTGTGAGTGCTCTCTTTCATGCTCCTTGAGATGCATTATTCAAAGGCGGCTCAATGGAAACCCGACTTTGATCATCTATGAGCGTGAAAGTGAACCGCTCACAATTTTGCAAGACATCATTTAAAACAATGGGGTTCAGTGATACGTAATATTGGTGACCTGAGAGAGGTATCATTTAAATTGTAATGAATTGCACTTTACAGTGGTATAAATTTCATAATTACTACTGCTTTTTTTCAAAGTATTAATGATCAAACTTGGGTTTGTTTTATTCGACACATCCGGTACTACTCAATACAAACTTGGATGGAGAGGTTTCCTGATGTGTAATGACAAAATGCTAATATCTTTGTGATTCTTGGACCATATCACATAAAATTTCATCCAATTGTAGGAAACGACTTGTAGTTTACGGGTGTAAAGATATAAACAATATAATTTTGTAATTTCGATATTATACCCATCTGAAGGGCCATTAGCATTTTTTGTGGGACGCACTGTATTATAACGTGAGAAATACGTATAAGAGAGAGAGAATTAGAGAGAAGTATATATGTGATAAGAAACATAAATGTATTGAGGGTTCGACATTGAGAAAGGACAAACAAGGAGAGAAAGAGAGAGGAGGGGAGGGGCTGTGAAGAAATAGATAAATGTATTGATGGTTAGACATTGGGTGGAGACAAACTAGGGGATAAATAGATAGAGAGAAAGAAACAAAAAACGATAGCTCGAAAAGAAGCAATCTATCCTATGATGTCCATATCTATACCTTTAACCGTTGAGCAGAACTTAATGATAGCGTGATGCACCCTCTCTTTAATTCCAATATCTATTCTTCGCAGACAGATTTCAAACTAAAATAATCAATCTCTGCTATACTTTAAAAATTAATGAACTTTTTATCGACACTGAAACTGAAACAAAATGGGCGAGGATAATTTATTCGCGATCAGCATCGTCATAAAATCCATTTATAATTTATAATAGTTACTGATTGCCTCAAGAATACAGAAGGCAGCAAGGAGCAGCTATGTAACAAGTAATATATATCAGTTGATTTCCTGACTACCATTTGTGTTCATTTACATGTAATTTTCCTGGCAAAATGATTTCTAAGGATTTAACTACCTTTCGAGCTCTCTCCTGTTTGTCCGCGTGTTGTCTTCTATTGACTTCCAAAGGTATGCCAAATACTATACTCACATTATTTACAAAGTTTTACAACCTTTATCTTAATATACTGACGCAATTTAACACTAAAATTCGTTCTTGTTAAGAATTGGTACTTCTTTTACTACGAAAGTAAAAAAAGTACTTTTCAAAATTTTTCGAGAAAAATCAAAAATCGAATCTAGAACAACAAAAAAAAAAACGTGTATTGCTATTTTGTAAAACCTGTTAGGATAAAGATTGAAATATTTCCAAAATAATTTACTAACATGAAAATAAATTTTTGGAATTATAAGTAGTCAAAATGGACCTCGTTTTTGCAACAGTATATACTAAGTATATATTTTGCTTGTGCATGTCAAAAATTAGATATTAAAATATTTCTATTTTGCGTCTTTATGTGACATATTCCAAGTTCTGCTATTCGACAAGGCAATGGATACATAATTATTTTATTAAATAAATTATACCAATGAACCGAGGCGATATCTCTCGTCAAATCACAAATCGTTAAATCAACCATAACAATTATATACAAAGTGCACAATTAGGTATAATATTCAAATAAATTCGATTCCATTCGCATCTAAATTATTCGAATCGTTGTCAATAGGGGATGAAATTGTGCTCCATGAAAATGCCGATGACATCAGTATAACACCAGGAACTTTTCCCAATAAGACGACTGACCAATCACCTACTAGTATCACCATCACGGCCCCAAGGAACTATAGAGGTATATTTTTTTACATTTCTATTATTATTATTATTATTATTATCATCATTATCATTATTAATTATTATTATTATTATCATCATCATCATCATCATCATCATCATCATCATCATCATCATTATTATTATTATTATTATTATTTTTATTGTTGTTGTTGTTGCTGTTATTATTATTATTTACTTATTTCAGTTTTTATTAAAAACACGGTGGTCTCACCTCAAGTCCATTTCTGGACCAGCTCTTCCATTTGGTAGACACTAATCAGGGGACGTGTAACTGGGAGGGCCGGGTTATAGGACTCCGTAATTTATTTATTTTCTTTAGTAGACACGTTCGTTTTTTAGTTATTGGTAGGGATGTATATTAAAACATACCTTTAAATGATTAGATTTGAAATAAATGCCCTAATTGTATTATAGTACCGCTGAAGTGAAAAAAAAACCAACAACAACATACAAATTAATATCAGTCATATTACTCCTCCATTTGTTTTCCCTGTATATTTCCCTTTCTTCATCTTCCTCTCCCCATTTCTTAAATTTGAAAAGAAATAATATTATGAAAGAATCAGAATTGGTTGTTTATATTTGTCGTTCTACCTTAATCGCCTATGCATGAATTTCGGACAATTGCCATTATGTTTTGTAGAGTCTTAAAGAAAATCTTAGACAATTTAAATTTCATAAATCAAATTGGATATTTATATTATGATGAATGTATTCTGCTAAAATAGAGGGAGGCTGCTGAGCAAGTTGCTGAGATTTTGAAAGTGAAACGATTTCGTTTGATTTATTGTGGTATAAACAATATAGCCTTCATCAAAATTAATTAACCATTCGATAATGCAGGGATTGATTTTTGACAAATTGATTACTTCTATTTTGCTTTTGCTTTTCTCTCTCTCTCTCTGTCTCTGCTTCATAATGTTCATGAAATGAATTTACGTTTGCCTCCAGTTAATATCATTTTGAATACATACCCAATAAAATGTATTGTATCATAAATATTTGGTTTAATTTGGTATAAACATAAACATAAATATAAATATGAATATAGATATAGATATAAATATAAATATAAATTTGAGTATAAATAGAGATATAAACAATAAATATAAATGCAAATATGAATATAAATATGAATATAAACGTAATGTAAGTGTAAATATAAATATCCAAATATCATCATCATTCACCGTTTCTTTGCGTTCACACTTACCAGTTCTTCTGAAGTTTGTGAGCGTTGACCTTGAGAATGGAAGACTTGAACTTTACAATAGAATGGAATACGATATCATGTCCCAATGTATCCTAAGCGTATCTGAGAGACTCCACCCACCACCGCCTGACCTTATATCACCAGGGCAAAAACTTCTCATCACATTCTCTTATGGGCCACTTCAGCCAAGCGAAGGATTGTTTCTTCTCAATGCTACTCTGGTCGACGAAAAAGGTAAGATCGTTTTTGTTTGTATTTGTTTGTGGTTTTCTCTTCTTCTTTAATCGTAATGCTCAATATTTAATTACTATAGAGCTAAGATTGTTTCCATTGTTTTATGTAAAGAATATTCAATCCAAGATCCCGTTTAGCCCTTACTTCATTTATCTAATTTTACTCATTTAGAAACTACCATTTCTAAACTTAAAGCTATTCAATGACACAACTTCTTGTGGAAATAGAAGTAGTTTAAAAAAAAAACAACTGTGCAGTAGAATTCAGACAAGAACGTCATGAACGTGACGTAAGTTTCCTTGATATAACACATAAATCAGTCAAGAGTATGGTCAGATTTGGCCTATTCTGAATCATAGTTATATAATTAAGTTCTGTCATGAAAGTCACCATATAACATTGCTTAGTTTATTGTTGGTTTTTCATAAGCTGGGATCTTGTCTTTGTCTCAAATTGCATATTAATTTGCCTGTTTTGTATTATGTTGATAATGATATCCTATTTGTCTGGATTTCGTATCAATAAAGATTGAATTGAATTGAATTGAATTGCTTTTAAAAAGGATAAATTTGAATGTTCTTTTTCTTAATGTGTTTAACTCGTTTAAAATATACAAATCAACGAGGAAATATTAAAAACAGCAATATGATAATCTTAACATAAAATGTCGCCAGATCTCTTGCAAACTTTCGTTTTATCATCTCTTACTTTGTCACCAGCCTCCGCTATAAAGCTTGGCCCCGGGGAAACGCGTAACATCACCTCTCCATCTTACCCGAACCTATATCCTCGTCTCGCTTTCTCGTTCATCACCATCGCAGCACCTAGAGGATGCAGATTGAAATACCAATTTTTATCCAAGGATATCGCGCGTGGAGACACACTATGCGTCAGTAACAGACCGGTAGCGCGCCGTACAGAGAGCTGTGACGCCATTAAGGTTGAGGAGGTCACAAGGATGTTGGGTGACTTTGCATCTATTTGGTTCGGCTCTGATTTTTTAAAATCAGGAAGAGGATTCCTGGTTTCCTTCACATCTATTGGCCAGTTAGGTAAGAAAATAATGCAAAAATTGCCATTTTAATAGAGTAAGAAATATCAAGCGGTATATTCTACCTGTAAATTAAAGGGATTGGATGTGATGTTTAAAAAAAAAAAAAAAAAAAACGTCATGCTGGATTCATTCCTTCAGTGCGCATACTTTTGTGACTTCTAGGCTTGAAAAATCGGTGACTCCGCTAACTTTACACATTGACGCACGGGAAGCGAAAGAAAATTGAATAACATTCTCTACTTTGATTTGATGGATTTTGAAATTATGTGAATTACCATTTAAAATAATTAATCGTAGGAAGGGTTAATGATTCAACTTGGTATTTTCAAATTAGAATGCTACTAGGGTTTTAATTTGTCAGTCATATACATGTATGGCTATTTACGTCTTGGAGTGCCCGAAAGATATAAACATGATGAATGAAAATCGAACTATCGGTCCACTCAGAAGTAGTGTGTAGGCGAATGCAGTTAGCTGACAGGAAGCTTCAGTGAAGAAAAAAATCCTGATTCATGGTTCATTCCTTAATTGCAAACATTTTTTTTAAACTAAGATTTTAAGATTGATGGTGTCTGTACTTCATTTAATTTGCAGATGACACGCAATGTGCCCCTCCTCCGTATCCTGCTTTTGGCCTGTCACCGGCTCCAGGTAGCTACAACCTTAATACAGCCAGCAAACCAACCAGACAAAAGCGAGCAAATCACGATGTAAGCGGAGATATTTCGGAACGCCCCTCACAGTAAGTAATCCATAAATTAACAAGACACCTGAAATACAAAAAATCTTTTAAAATCATCTTTATAATATAATAAGGTGGACATACGTTTCGAGCTATGAATGTGATTTAAAACATTTCATATCTTTCATACGTAATTCTGTTCTCGAATATCCTTTATATATAATTTTGAATTAAAAATAATCGATTTTTTTTTTAAATCTGTTGGCCTTGTAGTCTGTTTTATGTGATTATCGTGATACAGTTCACTTACTCTAGTGATTAACAATAAACAATTTATTTTCGTAGCTGTATACTGCCTTTTATAACGAATTTATTTCAACGCTGTCGAAAGTAATTCATCATTTCAAAGGGGAGCATTGTGTTTAAATGATCTAATGTGCCCTACTTTTTTTAATTTGATTTTTTTTTCTCACATAACATTTGTGAAGGATTAAATTTAGGGTTGAGTTTAATATATTTAAAAGGAGGTCATTACCTGTGTTTTGGCTTCTCACGCCTCTCCTTTCTCTCATGAACCTAGAGCAACAGAAACAACACCGAAACCCTGGTACCAATATCCCCTCCTGCAACTAGCCGGTGTCCTCCTAGCTGTAGTGGTAATAGGGGTACTGTTCAACCATCTCATAAGACATCTCATGAACCTATGCTTCCGTACGAAGCAACATGTTTCCATGGCAACCTCATCCCCTCCTCCTCAGCGTAGGAACCGTGTCCGAACCAAGTCATGGGAGTTTCCCTCCTGGAAGCTAGGCGATAGGAAGTCTTGCAAGTACACGGTGAACAGCGGCGATGACATGGCACCTGCCACTGGAAAGGGGGATGGAAAGGTGGAAGAGATGGGCATCAGGGAGACCGATTACATTACAATGGGGGTAAGTTATTAGGCAAGGAAAGAAGAATGATAAAAGTGTATTTCACTTTTGATTAAAACATTATATTACTGCAGGTCAATTGCATATTCGGGATGTTATAAACATGGTAACTGTTATGAAGATTAAATGATAAATAAATATAAAATAGACAAAAATTGAAAAGTTTTATGTGAAAAGACGGCCGACGCGTGTCTTAACTGGACTACCCTGCTAAAAATACAAAAATAAACAAAATATATAAATACATGTTAAAGAAAATTTGATAATTGTTTCATGGTTAGAACATTTTTATCTCTTCTAACAATATCAGAGAATCGAGACTTCATCAAGGGCTCTGCCCATGAGGAAGCCATCAACGGTGTCCGAAACATCTCGCAGTGAAAACATCAAGTTACAGCATACAGGGGGAACGACAATGGCTGGAACCCACGCACATTCGGACAGCACAGCTCGAAAACCGAATAATGGGGCGCCTGGATCTCTACTCGATCCCGATGATGATCACGACCAGCAGTCACGTGATATCTCGTCGCCACGATGCGAAGATGAAAGGCCCATTGTGCCAACAACCCACAGGAAATCTCAGAGTTCCCTGTTAGAGGGTGATACCTACATCACAGGAAGATTCGTTGGAACTGACCTACCTGACCCGTGTTCTCCTGACCAGAGGACTCTCTTTAAACAACCCCCATCAGTTTCACATGTCCGACTTAGGGAACAGAGCAGCTTCAATTCCCTCGTCACATTTAACAAGAGAGCCAGTATTTCCATGTTCGACCTTACTGAGAATGACCCAGAGGATCACTTTGGTTTCGACACGCAGTTGAGTCGCCATGGCCAAAATGCTTCCAATGAACTCGTAGGCCTACAACAAAGCTACAACCCTAGGACGGAGCCTACTCTCATCAGACCCCGAGAATATGACAGTCTTGCCTCATATCAAGGGAACATCCCTGGTCCAGGAAACCTTAGACCTACTAACTTCGAAGACACGTCTGGATTCACACCCAGGGAGCACTCCGTGGGTTCATCTACAGATTCCTTACCAATGACGTGTGGTGATGAGGGAGTGCAGTGGTACTCGCCGATTGAACAGGAAAATCAATTCACAAGAAAGGTAGGCCATGACTTTGAACCCTGCATTGCTATTCACGATCTAAATGAAGAGGCGCGGACCCAAGATTTTTAATTTCAATAGATGCAGGTTCAGTTGTATCAGGACAACAGTTGCTGTATTAGGTCTAGGCATGTGTCGATACTTTAAACTGTGTGACGGCAGGCTGGGTCCGCCATTGATGAACAACTATCCAGTTACAGTAGATATTTGCAGAACCTTTCTAAGATTAGTTATAAAAGTTACTCATTATTTATTGATATATCAAATTTAAGGTCATAACGATTACATCGAATAGTGTATTCATATCTGCATTAAATGTTTATTCAAAACGAAGTCTTCAAAACACATTATTGGTTACAAAAATAATCAGGACATTTGAAATTGCTTTAATTGTTCTTGATTGAGTTTGTTGTATGTTGTATTTCCGGAAGTTATCTAAAAAAATATATGTTATAATTTTCGTTGGTATATATATTTTTTTCTCACTTCCTTGTTTGGTAGGAGGACCGATACTCAACGGCGATGGCGAAGTTTGACATCCTGTGCAATAGTTTACAAGCGGATGTTGAGGACATCAGTTCCGAACTGGCCACATATGCTAACCTTCCACCATTGAAGCGGAAACGCTTTGCAACTATAAGGGTCTCTACCGGATCGAAACCAAGATACTTGAAAACACCCAAAGTTGTTCAAAGATCCCAGTCCACTTCTGCACACGACCTAACTGTTTCCTTGAGAGGTACTCCTAGGATCGAGAGTGAGTGGGAACACTTCAATATCATTCAAGCACGAATTGTTGGTCCTGTTTAATGCAAGTTTTGGAATTAATCTAAATCAGCTTAACAGACTTATTGATGCACATCCGTTAGCTTGGAATTCCAATAGGCTATAGATAGGTTAGACTAAGACATTTTTTTCTGTATCAAATGTCGTTTTTATTGGGTCTAGAATCTTGCGTATTTATTGAGTCAAATTTTGTCTTCCAAATAAAATAGAAATGATATAGGATCGATATTCGTTTTTTCTTGATAAATATCATTATTTTCCTCTGGGCGCCGTAACACAAAGGTTTGCGATCAATTGCAATTTTGAAAGAAGCATTTTGATTGGTCACTGACCAGTCATTTGAACAAAAATTGCATGCAACAACGATTGTGATTGGCTATTGCAACTTTGCGATTGTGTTACGGCGCCCAGGACTATTTTTTTAAACAAAGCAATTTTCCCCGCCTATGAAATATTTGTACATAAGAAAAGACAGTATCACAAAAGTTTCCTTTTGTTTTTCTTAACGATATCAGTTGCCCAATTCAACAAAAGACTTGCACATTTATACGAAAGTAGATAACAACAGTTGTATTGACAGTTACAACATTTTGAATCACTTCAGTCCTATTTTTTCTGGTATTGACATATAATTTAGCTTCCACGAAGAGTAATCCGGCAGACGGCACAAGCCAATCAAACACCTCCTCCTCTCACGCTCAGCCGAACCTGCTCAGCTCCTGTCTCAGAACCCCTGTCTCAATGGAGAGAAGCGTCGCTACGCCCGGAGGAAGTCACACCACATTCGGCAAGTCAGACCGGGTAATCTCCGCGTACAGGAGTTACTGTGAGATCGACGATATTGACCCTGGGTGTGGGGTGGAGTCATCAGAGGGTATGACTGACCCCCAGCGTTACAATCTTACAAACATTTGTCTTGGCAACAAATTATAGACTTCTGTGGCGGCCTTCCCACTTTGTGACAACATTTTAAATGATTATCTTAAGTCTTTAAATTGAATGCACTTCATTAACACAAAAAAAAACCTACGGCATAGTTATTTGAAGATATAGATATATATGCGTGTGTGTGTGTGTGTGTGTGTGTGTGTGTGTTTGTGTGTGTTTGTGTGTACATACATAATCTGTATATCCACATAAGGACTTTTAAAGGCTATGTTAGAAACTTGCTCTGATTAGAAATTAATTGTGGGTTAGGTTTTCTACGCAAACTATTGTTTACATTTTGTATAATAGTGTATATATTTTATTACAAATACACAACTATGCATTCAAATTGGCTATACACACAATCTGGAAAACTCCCCCTATCTCAATTCGTACTGTACCAAACTTACCAGATCATATTCAAGAGTACTTACGTAATACTTATTGCCTATTGTTCCCATGTAAGATAAGTAGGCTTTTATAAGTCATGAATTTGATGTTGATATACATTTCTGAAGGTCTATTGTTGTTTTGAGATTGCTATTGATTCAATTAGAAAATATATGTTACCATGTGTATCACGTGATTATCAGACCAATGTTTCGCTATACTTTAAACAAAATTAGAGCTGTGTATTTCGTGTTAGTGTGTAGGGAACATCATTTTAAAGTAGTGCTGTAGGCTCTGGATAACAGAGCAGAAACAAGTTTGTTTGGTTTTTTTTTTTGTCATAAAGTAATTTTAAGAAACGTCATTCGGAATTAACTTTCTGACAGTAGAACTTCTTTATAATATTCAGTGTTAGATTTGTAAGCAATCTGTTCAACCACTAATTTATAAGGAAAAAGAGAAGAATAAACACTTTCGCGATTCAATCTCCATAACTTTAGTGTCTTATATGGTCATTTGTGAGTAAGCATTCTGTTGGTGTATACACCAGGGCCTGTCAAGTAGATCTGGTGGTGTGCAGTAGCACTATTAATAATTTGTTATAATTTTACCACGTGTTCAGAGTGTGTCTGATTATACCGTGTGCAATAAGTATTGCCACCCCCTACATCATGCTTGCATTAAACTTAGTACTTAGGGGAGTAATGATTTCGGCTTTGAAACAAATATGCCAACTTAGCTGTTGAAATTACCTTTTGTATGATGTATAGATGAACTATGTGTGAAGTGTATAAGTAGAGCAATGCTGGTTTGAACTTTCATGCATGAATTTAGAGATCTTGAACCTCCTCGCGGACATTGAAAAATGGTGGACAATAACGACAAGAGGAAGAAGGAAAATACTGACATGACTGAGAGCGAAAGGAAATTAGCTTAAACTTGGAGAAAAGAAAGGGAAACGAACAAAGAGATACCAAGTCTGCTTGGCAGGTCGAAAAAAGATGGGTTTAACACTGTTGCAAGGGGGGGAGACGGGGTGAAGAATAAGCATCGATCAGTTAGACCGTTTTTACTGGGTCAAGCTTAGAAAAATTGGCGAGATCGTGGGTCCAGCGTCATTGACCCCCAGGGGAAACTATTTCCGTTAAATTGCTATGTTAGTTAATATTAATGTTAACTGATATATTATAAGTCAAAACATTGTATTTATACCAATAAAATTCAGTCAAATAATGATTCATACTGCATTTTTGTATATTCTATGTAAGGGGCGACAATACTTATTGCACACGGTATATAATGAATAGATGACCGAGACAGTAACAGTGAGTTGATGATGATGATGATGATGATATTGATGGTGATCACAGTGAAATATCATTATTAAAGATGAAAAAATAACTGAGAGGTGATTGTGATGATAGCGATGCTGCTTGTAATTGCGCACGGTGGTCGGAATAAATTGAACAGTGATACTGAAGATAATGTTGAAAGATGATGATGATTATAATGATGATGGAGGTGATGGAGATGATGATAATCATGTTGGGATATAATGAATTATGATAATGATGACGAAGATGATGACAATAATGAAGGATAATAATGATGATGATGATAAGTGATGATTATTATGATGATGATGATGTTGATAATGATAATGATGATAATAATGATGATGTTCCACAGCATTTATATTGCGCCATATTTCTGTTGAAAACATTCAAAGGCGCAGGCTCATCCAATTAAGTTAATTACTACACATCTGCTGAAATGATGATGATGTTGATTATGATAATGATGATGATTATGTTGATGGTGGTGATGATGATGATGATGATGGTGGTGGTGATGATGATGATTACACTGTTAGAAAAAATTTAAAAAGTTGTTTAAAATTTCAAACAACTGCGTGTTTACCGGTGAATCGCACAGCGTTGTTTAGAAATTAAACAACCTGTACTTGTTTAAAACTTTAACACTCTTGCTGTTTAAAATTTTAATCAACCTGTTGTTTAATGGTTGCTTAAAATATCAACAGTATTGTTTAACGCTTCTCTCCAAAAATAAAAACGCTCCAATTTTTGGTTAACGCGGCCGGGTATCGAACTCACGACCTTTCGATTAAGAGGCAGACGCTCTATCCGCTGAGCCAACACATCTGTACATATACGAATTTAATGTGTGAGGCTTAAGTCCTTCGCCATGATTGAAATGTTGCGCCGAATCTTCCATATGTAACGAGTGATGCCATTAGCGCATGACTGTCACGTGACTTTTGCCTCGGCCTGTTTAAACCAAACTGTTTTTAATATCTAAACTCTGATCTCTAAACAGGTCTTTTTTTTTTTGAGGCTATAAAACCTCTCTTTTCCGGTTTTAAACAACAATGTTTAAATATCAAACGAGAATGTTTAACTTTTAAACCAACATTTTTTTAAACGGCGAAATACAGTGTATGACGATGATGGTGGTGATGCTGATCGATGCTGCTCATGGTGATGATGGAATTGGTCGTGATAATGATGATACTGGTGACAGTAAAGCTGATCGTCATCATGATATTCATAATGAAATGTATGTAATGAATGTAATGTAATGTAATGTAATGATAATTATAATCATATGTAGAGGTTATAGAATAACACGATTGTTTATGCTGGTGACATAGTGATATTCGCATATAGATATATGTTTTTCCGTATATAGAATATTGAAATTATCACAAAAAGTACGAAGATGATATCATCTTCGTACTGTATTTCAATTTTCAGTTCCGTCAGGTTTAAACGATTAGTCGTAACACAATTTTTTTTTACAGTTCATAACGTCCCTTCCTGGTAGTTTATTTTGTTTTCATTCCGACTGGACCACAATTCTTTTGTATTTTATTTTATTTTTACTTTCACTTTCTATCTTAATTATGAGTGGCTATACAGGAAATGTAATTTGAGATATCAATGCACCGAGCTCAATTGCTCAATCGGCTTCATTAACTTCTTAACCAGTTGTATACTAAGCCCGCATATATGAGGGCTAAAGAAACATAGAACATCCCTCTTGTCGACCATTTATTTCAATCATGATCATGATGATTGCATAAACATTTAAAGACCTTATATAATTTAAATTGTCTGACATTGATCTATTCAAAGCTGTTTTTGTTTCATCTTTAAATGAAGAGAATTTCTTGCAAGCATGCTTGACAATCACGATTCATTCGGCTTCATAAAAAGTTCTCAGTATGCAATGGGTTAAGAAAAGGATATCTATATCTGAATGAGAGATATATATACATGGTATTGCTATTCAAAGATAAGTACTAAGCAGTTTCACATGTCCTTTATATCAGTATAACAATGTATCATCTTGCATGATATTATACAGTTTCTCACGCGATGCCGCGTAAACATATTTCCTGTTTGTATGGATGTAAAGACATGTATAGCAGTATAACGTGGTGTTGAATTGGTGATACCTTTCATTTGGCAGTACCCACAGGTTGATGCAGTTGGAGAGGAATTTTTATTTTACCTTTGATGACAGTGATTATGTGAACATGGGCAGCGATCCCGAGGGAAACGGGGAACGTGTCCCCCGAACATTTTGAAGTTTGTACTGCAACCAATGAGAGAGAGAGAGAGAGAGAGAGAGAGAGAGTCAGCTCGCCCCCGCCCCCTCCCGGTCATGACGAGAAATATCCTTTCATGCATAACATCGTCGTGTAATATTTCTAGTCCTCGAAATGCGCTGTTTCTAAACTCGAATATGGATTAATACTGTGAACATGATTCTGATCGAGACCCAAAGGATGCTTGATTCATAGAAAGCGGAGATACCCAAGCTATTGATTGATTAAAAGTAATATAACCCACAGATAGAAAGTGAATATTGTCAAGTCGTCTAACGAGCTATGTTGACATTGAAAACTTGATGTGACTTACATGTTTCCTTTGTGCTTTTTAAAATGTGACATTATTTTTGAGGAAAAGGCGGCATTTAAAAAAGAAATTAAAATGGTTTATTAAAAACCCCAGACATACGTGTCGCTCTCCTTCCAGAGATAGCCCTATTAAAAGTGATTTGATTGAAGGAAAACTGGAAGTAAAACCCTTAGCGCTCAGCCAAATATTCTTATGGCACACGAAGAGAAACCCAAGCATGATGACGAGATACAGAGCTTTCACTGTGTTATTGATTATTCTGGTTTATCATGAGGTGATTCAACAAAATCAAGCATTTGATTGTTCAGGTAAATATTAATTCATTTTTTCCCTATCTTTTTAAGATGTTAAGAATAATTAAAATCTCTTGTTTTATGGTGAAAATAACTTTTCAATACATGTTAGAAACTATAAACAATTATAACCGGTAGAAAATATTTAAAGGAATGAGCATACAAGGAAAAAAATATAAAAAATGAAGGTCTACACATGGATTGTCACATGGTAAACTCTATTGAATAAACACACACATGCCATTTACCATTAATCTAAGTTTTATTCTCATCAAACTCACTATCTCAAAGTCTGCTACAAGCAGGACATACATTTATCAACAAATGAACTCTTATTATGATATAAAGACCTGAATTGTCCAACTATAATGTATGCTTTATATTTACTTCCATGCATATAAAACACAAACTATGCCCTATAGAAATGTATTTATTTATTGTTTATATATATTCGGTAATGCTCAATTTATATAAGCTTCCACTCTGCTCTCTGTCTGCTCATTCGTGAGCCCTAAGTGAACCTGTATGCTCGATTAATACTAATCCTAGTCTCCAGATTAACTTTTCTTATAACTCTCTCTGACTAATCAAGTGGAACTGTATTTGTCTCAATATCTCCCATTTCCCACAACTGACGCTTTGTATTTTGATTTTTTTTTGAGGCGTTGGATCCACATTGGTCAAGATTGGCCTCAAAATCAGAACCTTTCAGCGTGGGTTTATATAGTATTATCTTTCCTTAACTAGATTATTTGCGGCGCTGATTTCCTTGTCTCCAGACCACTTAATCCATTGATCGTGGTATTCCATATGCAGAGATGCCAACATACGTAATATTAATACATAAAATTTAAACGCGAATAAGCGCAAATAGTTAAAACAGTCTGTGAAACAATATTTGGTTAACAATTAGAAAGATAACTGTTGATTTGAACGCATTCTGCAGAATGATATGGACGAGCAAAATGTTATACTCATGCTTTCTCTAGTGAGAAGTCATTTTAGCGTTCTATACGTATTTGTGCTATTCGCTTCTAATTTCTAATGTTGTGATATAATTATTTCGCGTATGTGTTGGGCATCTTCGTGTGCCATTAAATGTGCCATCTAAAATATAAGAGTTCCGGGCGCTTACACTTTGCTTTTACATATTTTCAGGAAAGAGACAATGGATGAAACTGGCTATTTAATGCTACAGTCACACAGACACTTTACGTATAATACGTTTCAGTCGTTAGTACTTTACTGATCTTGGTGCTATTCTATCATTCTTATGTATTTCATTGTTTTACTGGATGAACGGAAATTATCATATTTTCTACTGCTAACTATGACGGGTAAGCATCCGTGGGGATCCGCAGAAAAGAAAATAATTTTTGGACGCAACCGGACGTAACTCAACGTAAGTGTCTGTGTGACTATAGCATAATCTTCATGAAAAGCAGCATAGGATTGCCATTCTCGCGACTAATCGTTCGTTTACCCGGTCTCGCCAGCTCTCTTCTTCGACCGCTAGTCTCGTCTCAGCAACTACTTGACGAGGGATATGGCCAAGTAACGAGGCCTTGTCAAAAGGTTACATAGATCACATTTTACCTGCAGGCAATATAAATGTATTTTCCATTTCAAAGTAGCCCTACAACAATCAAATAAACTCCTCTTAAAGCATATTTGTTTTCCAATCTTAAAATCTATCATTGTACACGGACACTATATTTACACGTTTTAAAATACAGATTGAAGGAATAATTTTGCTATGAAATAACTCACCGATGATAACTGCATTTCTTGCTTACAATGTTGAATTTCGGAATCACGAACAGTACAAACATTAATTTCTGTTGGGTTTCAGCACCCCAAAATCAAATTCAAGAAGTCAGTGTCTTTCTGGACTTTCCCCTTGAAAACTTTCTCGGGTGTGTCACTGTTTTTCCTTTAGCATATCTAAAACACACATCCTATCAATGTACACTCAGACAGGCACATTTCTGTATTAACACATAAATAGGTGTACGGAAAATACTTCACATATTTCATAATATATATATCTTTTTTTTTCAACTAAGTTACCGCTTTGATTAATATTTCATATTCAATTTGTTTTCGCATTTCCATTTTTAGAACTCAAGATTTGCTGTTATCTTAAATCAGTAGGGATTCTTAATTGATATACAATGTAATTGAAAGAAGTGTTGATAAATAGCTCTGAACATACACAATCATGATAATTCAGCTTATGGCTGCACAAGATTCCCAAAATATAAAGAATAGGCCTAGATAGAATTTAATTCATCTATTAATTGTATTGAAAATGTAATTTTGTGTAACGATGGTATAGTACAAATCACCAAGATTGAACTCTATTATTATTCCAAAGTCGTTCAAAGTTTTCTTCATCTTTATCATAATCTCTTTCTTCTTTTTCCAGGACGTACTCATAAAGTCAATGTCACCAGTAGCAAGGCCAGAACAGTAGAGGCTGATCAAAAATTCAATTATTGCTGGATTGTTTGGGCACCGGATGGCAACTACAGAGTGAGGCTCAACTTCTTGACCTTTGACATCAATGAGGGTTATGACTATGTGGAAGTCGGAGATCTATGGAATGAATCGATTCAACAAGATAGTCTGCTTGCTAAATTTAGGTATGCATTCGATCCCAAACCATAGGCAAAAGTACCCCCTACAAACTTAGCTAATACCTCATTTCGTACATTTTCTTATTATTATTCCTCCTTATCCACACTTCCTTCTTGAAATAAATCGTTTAGTTTCCCGACTTTCTCACAAACACAAATTTGAACACCTGTAATTATCAAACTACGTTCATATCTTCTC
>CALNVZ010002974.1:10612941-10655284 GCA_940671915.1 Paracentrotus lividus
ATAAATAATACAATAAAATAACATTTAGAAAAAACGGTAAAATACACACAAATAAAACAATTACAATAGTCGAAAACCAAAAAAAAACAAACATCAATATCCAGGTTGAAATCAGAAGTTTGCATCATTAATGTAGTGAGAGTTTGGAGTCTATGCACCTCGCCGTGCTTAACAACAAATTTCAATTTGGCTTACTAGAAAAATCTCAACTACCCGAAATTAAATAATCAAGTCGCGAAAAAAACACTATCTGACAAAAGAAAATAATCGTTTTTAAAATATAAAAACAAATTTCCATACAGTATACACGTGCTGCACCTAGAGTTCTAAAAAGACATAATAATAGTTTACTATCTTATAATAAGCCGCATTACACATTTATACCATTTCATGCCGCTTTGTTGCCAGACGATCACTCCAGACCAGAAGCACATGGCACGTAACAAATTAAAAATTATAAAAAAAAAAAGACATACACACACATACACACAACCCCTGGCACATCATACTCACACTAGAAACAGAACATCAATACATATAAACCAATTTAACCATGTTCTATGCTCCCTCTTATTTCCAATTTGTGAACATGCCTTATACCAGTTGACATTTTATCTGAGTTGGCACTCCGTGTATCCACCTCACCAACCTAAGCACATCCACCACAACAAATGATTCGAAACCTACCAGCAACATCATGGCGACCGTCTGTCGTGGGATCAGACAACGCTCCGTACCGATCAGAAAGCCTAAACCTAAAGGAGGCTGGCGGAGGAAGCTCCCCGATTTCCTTTCAGGGGCAAAACCATCAAGGGACCGCTCCAAAACGCCAAGTGTTCAACCACACCGCTCGTCGAGGCAGGCAAGGTATCTGTCGAAAAAAAACTATACGCCAGGAGGAGTATGGATTTGAGTCTGTGTTGTCTCACTGACAAGATTTCGTCATAGGCAGTGCCCACGCAAACTGGATTCACGTTCGACGTGTAGTCGCTAATAAGTCCCGATTGACGGGAGATAGTTTCTAGCACGTGAGCTTATGACAATTAACTAATTATTATGGTCATTATCAAAAGTTTAATAGATGACCCAATACGAAATACTACGAATGCCCAGGATGGAAACTGCACAGGAATAGGCAAAAAAAAATAGAATAGATAGATGTGATGGCAGAAGAATAGAATTAATTATTAGCTATTTAAAAAAAATCCCGGATATCACCATATGCATATTTACCGATAATTCTGGTCTCTCAAAAAACCAAGAATTAATATTAAAAAATGAAATCATGACGCCTATCAAAAATGTTGAAATTGAGTTTATTTAAGTATGTGAACGTTTGTAAATGCAATCCTTAAACACTTAAACATTTAGCAAATTGGAAAAATCAAACTAAGTGTTCCGGAGTTAACAAAGTGATTTTTTTTTTTATGTGGCAGATGGACCAACAGTGGACAGTTCAACCGCCGCGCGTGATTTATTTACCACAACGACGATTCCTACACATGATGTCCCTCAGCCCCCTTACAATCGCCAAGTAAAATTTTACTTGATGATTTTGGGTGTCCCCGCCCTAGTCGTAGCAGTTTTGGCTCTTCTTCTTGTTGTAGTGATTCGATGCTACATGTCAACAAGCGATGCCCACACCACTCATCCAACATACAGGGACAGTTGGAGTAAGCACTTTCCTATCGCCAGATCATCTGCATCCACAGTGAGTTTTATTATTTCATCATTGCCAATTTAGCATTCTTCGTAACATAGCAGTTTTCTAGAACGTATTTGTTGTTGTGTCAATACCAAGTACTGTAATCTTCATTATTTTTCATTCAAGAGGAAACATTGACACTTTCTAATACCTTTTTTTTATCTATATAATTTATTGAAATAATATTCAATTTAAAGTCGATTAATGCTCGATTTCCTTGATCTACCTTGAAAACATAAAAACATATCCAAAACACATTTCAATCTTTATTTTACTCCTCTCACATATTGTTTCTTTTTTAATTAATTAATTTATTTTTTATTTTTATTTTTTTTTTAGTTTAGCGGGTTTTTTCTTTCTTCATTCCATTCGTTCCTCACTTTAGGAGAGCTCATTGAATTATTCGATGATTTTTTTTCTTCTTCAAATGTTTAATCTTTATCATAAATTTATTTTTTGCATATTACAGGGCAGTTCTTTAGGTCGGTTTATTTCGTTCTTCCGCCACCCTGATGGAAGCTTCAGCGAATTTTTCTCATCTGGGACCGCTTCATCGAGCACATTTTCTTCTGGGCGTTTCAGTTTCAGTTCATCACTCTATAGCGACTATACTTCATCGTCAAGTTCGTATAGATCTTCAATATATTCAAGAATTCGTACTCTCTTCGGGTTTTCTTATAGTGAAGACGACTGTCCTGTTATTCGAGGCCCTTCTTCTGGAGATATCTTAACCACGTTTCAGCCGCAAAGCCCACAGGACACAATTATCGAATCCTCAGGGGAAGGGACTTCAGTCCTAAGTGAAGAGGAACCTACAAACAGTCGAATATCTTGGAAAACGATAACGAATTCCTTTCGCTTTGGTTCAAGGAGAAGTCGTTCAAGTAGTTTCCTATCAAATAGATGGAATCGAACTAGCGCCAGTAGTACAAATCAGGATACCGACTCTTTGGCTCTTGAAGAGACTAGCTTTTCATCAGAAAATGATTCGGTTTTCGTTATGCCAAGGACAAAGCCAAAAGTACAACATACTTACTTCAAAGGGAATAGAGTTGGATATGATCCTATTTCAGAGACGAGAAATTGTAACGATAGGTTGGTACCTGATGGAGTAGATGCTGCTTCTCCAAAGGATGGACCTAAGATTCGTCATGATCGTGACATTGCCGGGGATAGTCAAATAACTATTAGACCTGTTCCGCGAGAAGAAACACCCACCTATTTGGCCGATGACGATACTGATATTTCAACAGATAATGAATCTATATTCGTCATACCCAGAGCACGAGCAAAGGTACAACATACCTATTTCAAGGGGAACAAAGTTGCATATGACCCTTTTTCAGAGAACACAAATTTGGACAATAGGCTGGTACCTTGTGGTGCACATGGAGGTATTCCAAGTGATCAACCTGAAATCCCTGCCGGAAAAGATGATACATTGTACTGGCCCATAATTCATCAGACTATTGCGCGAAAAGTAAAGCACACTTACTTCAAAGTTCGCAATCGATTAGGATCAGGTTCGAGACCAGGAAGCATTTTAGGCAAACCGTTGCCTTCGATCCCAGATCAACAAGGAGGAAATGATAAGGAGACTTTAATCCAAAACAGTACTTATGGAGACACTTTTTGCAGTGATATGAAACATACTGCACAAGTCACTCGAACTGACGGCACACCAAAGGGACAAGGGAAAGATGACATGATGGCTTCCGGGTACCATAAGAGTAGTGACAGTTCGACTAGTATATCAGAAGCTGACAGCTTAATGAGTCAAACATGTTACCTCTCTCGTGCTGAAATGGCACGTTTTTCCAGAGCAAAAGATACCCAGGACAGGAGATTCTCAATATGTAATAGTAGTGAACGGCTCAACACTGAAGGCAATGTCACAGAATCTAGCTTACAACATCAACAGGAACTGTCAAGGAATACGATCAATCCAAGCCCAGACGAAAAAGTAACAATTCCAGCAGCAGCAGAAGCCGCTTCTACTTCTGGAAATAATCCACTCTTTGGTGAAACAAACAAGAAGAAAATAGTGCATATATATTTCAAAGAAAATAAACAAAGCTTAGATTGAAAGATGTTCTCATTCCGTACTTTAAGACTGCATGTGACGAGAAAGAACATGTTTGAATATGATATCAGTAATATTGTAGCTAGACAAAACTTCGATATCAGAAAGGGATACACTTCATGTGGAAAACAGAATTATGGTATATTTTGCCACTTTTGAATTGAATTTGAATTGAATTGAATTGAATTTATCTATTTACAACAACAGCAACAACATCATATAATGGTGAATACGGGTACAGAATACTTTGGCATTGATACAATAATTATAATACAGAGTGTTGCAGATATAAAATAGGTATATATAAAAGAATATAGTTGTTAATACGAACCAGAAGGTAGCACATGTGCTAGTCGAGCCTGGCCCCAGTATAAGTATTATTTTGGCAAGATAACTATTATATACAAATTAATCTAAAACTACTTCTCTAAAGTTTATAGGCTAGAATGAATCATTAGATGCGTTATAATAATAATAACAAAAACAGGCCAAAACATGATAATAATTATAAGCTTAATTTAGCAGTAAATGACAAAGGATTCTGTATATTTTTTAAAGGCTGACTGACCATGTTTACAATAATTATAATACAAAGTGTTGCCGATATAAAATAGGTATATATAAAATAATATAGTTGTTAATACGAACCAGAAGGTAGCACATGTGCTAGTCGAGCCTGGCCCCAGTATAAGTATTATTTTGGCAAGATAACTATTATGTACAAATAAATCTAAAACTACTTCTCTAAAGTTTATAGGCTAGAATGAATCATTAGATGCGTTATAATAATAATAACAAAAACAAGCCAAAACATGATATTAATTATAAGCTTAATTTAGCAGTAAATGACAAAGGATTCTGTATATTTTTAATGGCTTACTGACCATGGATACAATAATTATAATACAAAGTGTTGCCGATATAAAATAGGTATATATAAAATAATTTAGTTGTTAATACGACCCAGAAGGTAGCACATTTGCTAGTCGAGCCTGGCCCCAGTATATAAGTATTATTTTGGCAAAATAACTATTATGTACAAATGAATCTAAAACTACTTCTCGAAAGTTTATAGGCTAGAATGAATCATTAGATGCGTTTTAATAATAATAACAAAAACAAGCCAAAACATGATAATAATTATAAGATTAATTTAGCAGTAAATGACAACAGGTATATAAAATAGGTATATATAAAAGAATTTAGTTGTTAATACGACCCAGAAGGTAGCACATTTGCTAGTCGAGCCTGGCCCCAGTATAAGTATTATTTTGGCAAGATAACTATTATGTACAAATAATCTAAAACTACTTCTCTAAAAGTTTATAGGCTGGAATGAATCATTAGATGCGTTGTAATAATAATTAAAAAAAACCAAGCCAAAACATGATAATATAAGCTTAATTTAGCAGTAAATGACAAAGGATTCTGTATATTTTTTTAAAGGCTTACTGACCATGGATACAATAATTATAATACAAAGTGTTGCAGATATAAAATAGGTATATATACAAGAATATAGTTGTTAATACGAACCAGAAGGTAGCACATGTGCTAGTCGAGCCTGGCCCCAGTATAAGTATTATTTTGGCAAGATAACTATTATGTACAAATGAATCTAAAACTACTTCTCTAAAGTTTATAGGCTAGAATGAATCATTAGATGCGTTATAGTAATAATAACAAAAACAAGCCAAAACATGATAATATAAGCTTAATTTAGCAGTAAATGACAAAGGATTCTGTACATTTTTTTAAGGCTTACTGACCATAAAAAAAAGTATGTAAAAACAAAATGGCAGGGATTACTGTTATGTACACACATGCATGTCTACAAGTCTCAGACCACAAAACGGGTTAGAGAATTGGTTTATATGTGAATGCAGTTAAAAAGAACTGATACTAGTAAAGTAAATCACTGGCGTAAATCCATTTGCGATTTCTATTCATCGGGGGGGGGGGGATGGCGCTTTGTATTATTATGTAATATCCCCCCCCCCTGATGAAAAGCATTCTAAATGCTCCAGTCACACAGACACTTACGTATAGTTACTTTTTTGTTGTTTTAATCTTATTTCATCTTCTATTCGATCATTTCTTATGTATTTCTTTGTTTTACTGGATGAACGAAATTATCACTATTTCCACTGTTGACTATGACGGGAAGGCATCCATGGGAATCCGCAGAAAAGAAAATAATTTTTGGACGCAACCGGACGTAACTCAACGTAAGTGTCTGTGTGACTGTAGCATTACGGATTTACGCCCGTGGTAGAAATGCAAGATATCAATACATTTAATCAAAAGGCATAATTCATATTTTCCTTACCAAAAATACATTATGAATAAATTAAGATATATTGAGATGCGAAAGCTTTCTTAAAAAGATACGAATGATTTTATTTTCTTCGAAAAGGACCTATTCACATCCCGTCCCACGCTGGTGTCATATTGTTAGTAAATTGCTACTTGAATCGAAAGTCTGAAAACACTTAAGTAACCAAGGGCAACTTGTTATAAGCCTGAACTATTATGGTTACAAGGTTTTGATTTCATTTTCATCCAACCATAAATTGATGAGTAACCTGCGCTATTATCATTCTATTATTAAATTTCTTTTAAACATTTTATTTATAAGGGAGTTGCCAAAGTCGTTTGGATTTCTTCCGCTGAATATATAAAATGTGGTAATTCCTAGCTTAAACATGACAAACGGTGTCAAGCGTAATACAAGGTGAAATAAATATACAGTCTATATCAAATAAAATTGTACAAATGGGAAACTTTTCTTTTAATAGTATAAAGTTTAATCACAGCATTAAACCATTAAACAGAAAGAATAGACTTTCTACTGCAATTATTTCATGTGGTGCTGTAGATCTTGAGATCTTGAAAATATGACATTAAACAAAATAATTAAGTCATGGATATTATGATTCATACGGTCGCCAAACGTGAATTCTATCAAAGTGAGTTCGGATTTTGATCTATAATTCCTCTGTATTTCAACCAAAATAATACTGACCTGGGGGTGTTTCACAAAAGGTTAAGTTGACTTAAATATCGCACTTAAATCGTTAGTTTTGTGCGTTATATTATGCATCACCTCTTTGGATTGACCATGCTCAGGCATGCTCGCCATTGTGATATAGCGCGTTATAAAACAAGATGCGCTTCGAAGTTAAGTGCGAATTTAAGTCTATTTAACTGTTTGTGAAACACCCCTCTGATCATATTGCATTAAAAAATGAACATATTATTGCAATTTGTGAACACAATTAAACTGCTTTTATTTTCCAATCGGTTGTTGTGGCCTCTTTATTTCTTCAGGGTTATGCCATTTTATGCGATGAATTCTGGGGGGGGGGGGGGGGAGGTTCGCGCGTACACAATTTTTTTTAAAACAAACATTTTGAACTCAAGACTTGGGATCTCTGAGAGAGCGAATTGGCAAACGCCTCTACTGTTCCTAGGTGGTGACACGACATTTCCTCCGGCGACAATAACTCTGGGTTTTTTTTTTCGTTTAGGATGTATGGTTGGGGATGCAATAGGGTTTCATGTAGTGCGGTGGTCACAACACGTCTTCCGTGTAGCGTGCATCACCCACGACGGATTACGTAGAAAGATTGTACGTCGCACATACTTTTTTTAACAGCAGGTAAGACACGTAGGTGATTTTTTTTTAAATACGATTCCTACATAAACGACGTTATATCGCAGAAATTAACCACTTCGGCTAAATGCAACGCAAGCAACGTTGCATCCACTTGCCACGTACCATACAATCGGTTGTGACCACCACATTACCCTGCTGGAAAGAACACAGCGTCCCACAATGTGTTCAAATAGTCGACTATGTTAAAATGCTCAAATCTAACAGTGTGGTGATGATTTCACACTGTGATATGGGTTTCCACATAGTGTTCACATGGTGGCATTCGATCTCACACTGTGAATTTACCCCCTCACAATGTGAAAATATAGTTCACAGTGTTAAAACGCTCAAATTTAACAGTGTGAAGATGATATCACACTGTGGGACACTGTGTTCCTACAAGCAGGGTACGTTAAGGGTTAGGTTTAGGGTGGAGTATCACTCGATTAGGGTATGTAATTTACAGAGGGAGCACTTTTTGTCGCCTAAACAAATGAGGAGTCTTTCAGATCATACCGAAGATCTCGCTTTTTTTTAAATCCTTTGATGCCCATTCAAGCACACAATGGGTTATGATAACAGTTATCAGTGTGGTGACCCGACATATGCTCCGGCGACAATTGCTCCGCCGACAAATACTCCGCAAAAAGTGACAATTGCTCCGCGTCATTTGCTCCGCGACATTAGCTCCGACGTCAAATGCTCTGCGTCAATTGCTCCGCCGACACTTGCTCCTCCGACACTTGCTCCGCCGACATTTGCTCCGCCGACAATTGCTTCCCGACAATTACTCCGCCGGCAATTGCTCCGCAGACATTTGCTCCGCCGACAATCGCTCCGAATGTTGCGACAAATGCTCCGGCGATATTTGCTCCCCGAACGACAAATGCTCCGCCGACAATTTCTCCGCCGACAATTGCTCGCAGATATTGCTCCCGACAATTGCTCCGCAGATATTTGCTCCGCCGAAAATTGCTCCGCTAATGGCTCAGACACAGGACTTACGGATAGTTACGTCCGGCGTTGCGTTCACAAAAGTCATTTTTTTTCTACGAATCCCCACGTTACGCCTCAATAATTATTAAAATATACGGGACAAGATGCGGATGATACGAATAGTTTCGACCAGATACGGACACTTGCGTCCACTTACGGATAAACTTACGAGTTGATTGGTCTTTGTTTTTCCGACTTACGGAAACTTCCGGATACTTCTGAACACTTGCGGGGATTTACATACGTATACCGATAACTGGGAATTTGTTATGAAAAATTATATGAACAACGTTTAATTTCTCTCTCTCTCAATGAGTGTGTATTTTTTTTATAAGACCGTCGCTAATAGATCACCTTTCCTATTTCTGCTAGTTATATGGCTTCGGAGTCCCACCCCAAAAGCAAAAGTGGTAGGTAACCTACAAAGACAAAGGCTGAGAGCAACAGGGCAACAGATGTTGATCCAGGGGCAAGCACCCTCCCACCCCACCCCCCCCAAAAAAAAAAAATAAATAAAAGCGGAAGGAGATTAAGGGAGAGAGATAGAGAAGAGAGAGAGAAAGAAGAAGAAGAATGTAATGCTGCAGTCACACAGACACTTACGGATAGTTACGTATTTGTTGTTTTAATCTTATTTCATCTTCTATTCTATCATTTCTTATGCATTTCTTTTTATTGGATGAACGAAATTATCACTCTTTCCACTGCTGACTATGACGGAAGGCATCCGTGGGGATCCGAGAAAAGAAACTAATTTTTGAGCGCAACTGGACGTAACTATACGTAAGTGTCTGTGTGACTGCAGCATTACATAATTAGGTTCAAACCACTTTTTATATCACTTTATTATACAGGCCTTATAAAAAAATTCGGCCCCCAATAAACAAACAAAACGAATGATTTTTTTTTAAATACAGAAACCGATGAAAGATAACACATCCAAAAGAGGTGACATGCAGCGAAATAAAAGTTTAACTCGCCTAAGGTGCCCTCACACTACGGCGTGTTGAGCTAACGTTTGACCAGCGTTCTTGGAATTTGTGTGTACGTTCGAAAACTTGCTACTCGTTATTCATACGCAATTAGTCGTTGTCTGAACGCAAATGACGCTGAGATAAATTCATAATTTATTACACGTTCACAGTTTTTAGCGTTTTCTAGCGCGTAACAACGCACTTATCAATAGGTTCTGTATGCGCTGGGCATTAGCAGTGTGAACGTTATGCGCGTTGGATGTTCGTTCCCTTGTCGTTCTCTATTCGTTCCCTCGTCGTTCTCTGGTCGTCCAAACACGTTAATATATCTCGGGAAGTTTTTTTCAATTATGGTTTATTACTATTCTTTTCATTTTTAATCAATATCTTTGAATGCATCGGTTTTTCCTCCTCGATTAAAAAAAAAAAAAAAAAAATAACAATGATATTAAATCTTCCTATTAATATGTCGGAGAAGAGATCATGGGATAATCAATCGACATGTAATTCAATATAACTGTGGTCTCTTAATCTTTATTTTCATTGGAATTAGCTATATTATATGATTTTATATTATCAATAATACTTGAATGCTGTGAGCGGCCTTTCAGAGTCGCCTCACTAAGCCTGTAATAGTTAGTTAACATTAAAAGCCCTTATAAACACCGAGTAGGATACATGTATAAAGTGATACATAAATGTAACTATTATTAGTAATACTCTATCATGCCATGAAGTATGTTTAGAAAGATTTTCGTCAAGTGGTATTTAGTAATTTAAGAAACAAACCTTCATATTTTGGTTAAAAAAAAAACATTATTATGATGTATCTAGGAATAGGTATAAACCAAAAGCCTTGAGGGAAACAGAAGAGAAACAGAAGAGAAACACAGATAAGGAGAACTGGGTAGACAAAAAGGAAAGAGAGGTAAAAAGAGATGAAAAAACAGCACAAGAAACAGACAGAAAGAGAGAGAGAGGGAGAGAAAGGGAAGAGAGGAGAAAGAGATAACGAATGAATATAATATAATGGAGAGAGTGGAAGATGAAAATAGGAAAAAAGAAACTAAAAGACATTATGAGTAATTGAGATATGAAACTCAAAAAGTTTATAATAGACACAAAGTCGTTTGGAAACATAACATGTGCAAAACATTTTTTCCCTTTTTGTTTGGGTGGGAGGTTGTGGGAGCTTTGTTTATCTCTAATTTATGGGCGCGATAAAAGTGTTGAACAGTCAATGCATTCTGATAACTGCATGAACTTTGTTTTCCTTTTTGTTCTGTTTTCCCTATATGATCCTGAGTGTTACACCCAATCATAATTATGATTTTTTTTTTTGAGCACTTAAATTGCAAATAAATTGATGGGTGAAAAAAATCAGCTTGCGCTTTTTTAAATCAAGATGATCCAAATAAATGGACGGGCTTGTTTCAAATTAGATAAATATACTTTTTTAATTTCTCACCTCTAATCAAGACGAAGGGGTCATACTCTTTTACACTACATCTACACTCAATACAATATTAGGGTGATATAAGATGGTATTGTTTCTTGAGATAGAAACATTACATTTTTAACTACACTGTTGGTCAAAAGGTTGGATTTTTTTTTATTGATCCAGCCACATAAATAATTTTGATGTTTATTTATTATTATTTTTTTATTATTGGATTTTTCCTAAACCATGACCGGGTATTGAATAATTGAAAAAAAGTACTCATCCACCCAATAACCATTCTGGCAACTTTTTTTGACTTACCAAAGCCCCTCGGTGCTATCCATGAATCGCTTTTGAGGTGTAGGGTTGCTATTGGTCTTAAATCTAGGTTAAAAACAATGGTTTCTTGTCTAAGTGAGGGGTTGAATAAAAAAGTGTGACATGTTAAAGAATATAAATAATAAAAATTCTACCGTTATGGTAAAAACAGAGAGAGAAAAACCTGTAACAATCAATTCTTATTATTTCTTCAATTTTTTTTCGTCTAAGAATAACCATAGCAGTAGTGGATCCAAGATTTTGAAATACGAGTGGTGCATCCTGAAAATTTGAGTAAAAAATAGCGAAATTTTATCCAATTTAAGATATACAGTCAATCATTTTTTTTCTTTAATCAAAGAAGGGGTGCGGGTCTCCTGCGCCCCGTCTGGATCCGCCACTGCCAGGTTCCCGGAGAGTTGAGAGGGGACTAATAATATCAAGAAATTTAAGCTGGAGCAAAATGATGTGGCTAGAGCAAAAAAAAACAAAACAAAACAAACAAAACAAAAACAAAACAAAAAAATAAACAATAGTAATGTGAATGAAAATAATAATAAATAAATAAACAATAATACTATAAAAAATAATAATAGTATCCAAGCTAATGAAAACAGTAGTAAATTCTCTGGTGTTCTTTGATTTTCGTATTTTAAAGTTAATAATATTGCTCTCAAAATGATAAATAAAATATAGAAATACCAAATTTTTGTTAACATTTGTGTTTAGATACGTTTTACCTTGATTTCACAGAAAACAATACATGTATATTTCAAGTCAAAATGTTTATTTCATGATACCGAATAGTTACTTTACATGTAAAAATAGCACTTAAACAGGGAGGGAAAACTACTGAGCACAAACAGAAAAACAGAATAAGCTTTAATCATTTATTCGATGACACAAAGCGCCCCATTTGGTGACATAAGGATATTGAGGTAAAAACATACGCCCCCATTTGGTGACATGAGGAAATTGAGTAAAAAAACGTATAAACAAAAGTTCTGCGTTGGCTGGACGCACTTCGAACGATGAAGGAACGTTCATCCAAAACGCTAAACGATCAAGTAGCGAATGCCCAGCGCTTTCAAAGCGTCTTTATAGAACGCTGTTACACGCCCAAAATTTTGAACATGTTCAAAATCAAAAATTGACCTTAGCGTTCCTCTGCGTTTCTTGCGTATACCAACGAATAGCAAACGCTTTCCTACGTTTGCCAAGCGATTTTCGAACGACAGTCCGCGCTCATGAACGTACGCGAAAATGCAATTACATTCCATGAACGTCGGGCAGTCGTTACTCAATACGCACATGTTTGGCGTTTCCTAACGTTCTTTAACACGCCAAACACGCCAGACATAATTGGACATCGCTGTTCAGTCGTTGCTAACGCTAAGCAATCGTTAGGTGGACGCTAAGCGCGCGCAGTCATCGTTACCCTAACGCTATTTATTCGCTTCTCAGTCGTTTAGAGCTCATTAAAAATTCCATTTTGGACAGGGAAAATGGAGCGTTCTTGAGCGTATTTTGGACATAGTCAAATTTCGAGTGAAAATCGTGAACGCTAGACACACGTTACCTCAACACGCTCTAGTGTGAGGGCACCATTACATGAAGGAGGAAAAGAGAAATTCAAGTTATGGCCCTCCTTTTTTTTTCTCTCGCATTTTTCCCTCAAGTATATTGAGATTAGTATAAAATTGAAAAGCAAATATAAAATATTAAGTGATTGTAAAGTATATAAAATTGTTTCCTTTTTTTGGGGGGGAGGGGAGTGCATAACTTGCATTGTTTTCAAATCATTTCATTGCGATTTTTCGTTCGCTCTCGCATTCTAGCATTTATACACCATGAAAATGTAACCAAATAGATCAGACTGCTCTGCTATCCGAATTATTGAATGGTAAATAAAGTAATTGCGCTTTGCGCTCACGTGATTTACATGCATGACATAATTTGAAAAAAAAAAATATATTCTTGTCACGTGAAAGGAAATATATTGAGTTATGAGATTTATTTGCAGAGGATTTAAAACAAATATAGTTTAAAACATTTTGTTTTCCGTTATTTTTTAACGGAAATTTTTAAATATTTTTTTAATGGAAGCTCACGCTTGGCCTCGTTTGATTTTGGGGGCCCAAAACGGGAATTTCAGATTTTGATACACCCAATTTTTTTCCCGTTACATCAGGCGAGGAAAGGGTACACTCATTTTTTGTTCGTCACGCTGAGCGAGCAATAAGGGGGGGGGGGGGGAGGGGAGGTTTTTTTTTTTTTTTTTTTTTTTTTGGCTTTCAGCCAACAAAGAGGTCATTATACATTAGCCATAGGGGTAGGTTTATTTTATTTTATTTTTTTCATCTTTTTTCCCCTCTCTTTTTTTTCATTTTTTTTTTTTTTTTTTTTTGCTAGGGGGGGGGCGGCCGCTGGGCTCCCTGGATCCGCGCCTGCGCCCCCTCCCTCGAGGATAGCTAGGACCTGACCCTCGAAGCTATTACATTTATATAACCCTATCCATGTGCTATCAAGAACGGGTGTTTGCGAGCTCCAATACGTGAGAGGACGTAATTATCTATATTATATAGATACGGATACTTACGGAAACATTCATCCGTAAAGATGCCCTGCGAAATTTTGAACATTTCAAAATTTCGCAGGCTCGGCACCGTCCTTGTGCGTTCCACTACGGAGCAATTACGGACAGATACGGACAGATACGGACAAGGGCCAGTTACGTACCCTGCGTATGTGCTGCGTCCACGCCGCGTCCACTTAGCCAAATCTATATCGCAGCGGACGTATCTATCCGTAAGTGTGACCGTATATATGTGTGACTGTAGCATAAGAATGTGCTCCATCGGAAGACAATTGCTCCGAAAACATTTGCTTCGCCGACAATATTAATATGTTCTAACGGCGCCCCTGCCTCTCCAACTCGGTTACATGCCCTCATAATGATAATATGACAAAAAAGCTGAAATGTGCGGGTCCCGTACATATGAGCACATGGCCATGTAGTCCCATACATGCATTTTGAGTGCAGTGCATGTTACTCTTAGAAGAATTTGGTAAATTTCTCATAATTTTCTACATTCCAAAACCTCGCATCATTAAATAATTCTTAGGTGCATAGTTATCAACCTTCTCAATCACTTTCTGATAGTTTCTTTCAAGATTCAATCTCATGACTACAACACTAGATTAGCTTTAAACCAATTGACACAAGTCATGCAGAATCCAAACCCATGGCCTCTAATTTCTTTAAAAGTATGCTATGATTTACAGTATCAAAGGCATTTTGTAAGTCCAGAAGAACCATTCCCACAAAGCGCCTTGAGAAACTTCGTTCCTGATAAAATCTAACAGATGTATTAAACATGTTTCTGTGGAATATCCGTTACGAAAGCCGGAATGAAATTCGTAGGGTTTTTTCTTTGAAAATATTTATCTATTTGGCATGAACAGATTTTTCCAATATTTTTGACACAACACTTAAAACACTAATAGGTCTATAGTTATTAACGTCAGTTTGTCTTCTTTTATATAGGGAGTTACCTTCGCATTTTCATGTCGTGGGAAAGGTAGAGGAACAAAGAGATAAATCTATAATATATTTCAACGGTTCATACGAAATTCTTGCCCCATCCTTTAAAAATCTTGCTGGTATCATATCCAGCCCAGTACTTTAGATATTTGCAATTTCTTTAGCTCATCTAAAACAAACTTTGCTGTCACCGGAGAAAAATGAAAGCTATCTTCGGGATGTTTTTTTCGTCATAAAACTTTCGAAATTTGTCACTGTCGGTATGATATCTATTGCTTTTCATCGGTATTTACAAACTAGCTTGTCCGCTACAGTAGTAAAGTAATTATTAAACTCATTTGCAATTTTAAATTATCATGATTTGATTCTCCCCGTACATTAGGCGGGGAAGAGAGGAGGGGGGTCAATGAAAGGGAGGAGATATTTACCAACAAAATTTCCTGATGCAGGCGTCAATATCACATGAATATCGGCTCTAGTCATGCTTATCTGACAAGACTATGAAAGGTAGCACTATTATATTATTAATTCAAAAGAGTAATAAAGATCGACAATAGAGAGAACTTGACATGCAATGACAAACGCTTTTCTCCTCTGTCTAAAAGGTGCTCGTTCTTGGAGTTTTTAGCATTGCGTCAGCCAATGAGCAATTGTTTTCAATGAAACAGATTTTAAGCTCAGCTATTTTGTTCCAGCGGAGCAATTGTCGGCGGAGCAAATGTCTGCGGAGCAATTGTCGGCGGAGCAAATGTCTGCGGAGCAATTGCCGGCGGAGCAATTGTCGGCGGAGCAAATGTCTGCGGAGCAATTGCCGGCGGAGCAATTGCCGGCGGAGCAATTGTCGGCGGAGCAATTGTCGGCGGAGCATTTGTCGTTCGGGGAGCAAATATCGCCGGAGCATTTGTCCAACATTCGGAGCGATTGTCGGCGGAGCAAATGTCTGCGGAGCAATTGCCGGCGGAGTAATTGTCGGCGGAGCAATTGTCGGCGGAGCAAATGTCGGCGGAGCAAGTGTCGGAGGAGCAAGTGTCGGCGGAGCAATTGACGCAGGAGCATTTGACGTCGGAGCTAATGTCGCGGAGCAAATGTCGCGGAGCAATTGTCACTTTTTGCGGAGTATTTGTCGGCGGAGCAATTGCCGCCGGAGCATATGTCATGGATTCGTATCAGTGTTCACACGTTGCGGAAAATTACCTTGGCACCCAAGACGCGAGTAACCTTCCACTTGGTGTAGAATTTTTCCCAAAAAATTTCTAGATACACAAGAATTCTCTAAAATTTTCTTATGTATTAAAATATATATATTGTATACAAATTTTGAGCAAGGAGGGACCACATTGGCGAAAGTGTGAAGGGAGTATTTGTGGTTTCGTTCATACTCCTATGAGTCATTTATTTTCTTGAAATGAAAAATTGAAAACAGTTCTGCCTTGATTAAACCAACCACGTTGCACATGGTGATGGTACAGCGTCATGTCATCACCAACATTATTCATAACCATCATCTTGATCATCATCATCATCGTCACTATCATCACCATCAAAATGTAAAATGTTTTGTTTACAGTAACGTGAGAGGTACTAAATAATGTAAAGAGAGAGAGTGTGTTTGTGTGTGTGTGTGTGTGTGTGTGTAGGAGGGGGGTGTGTGTATGTGTGTACTGTGTGCATGTATGTGTGTACTCTGTGTGAGGGTGTGTGTGTGTGTGTGTGTGTGTGTGTGAGGGTGTGTGTATGTGTATAGAATGGACGTAGATTGAAGAGATGGAAGAGACTTGATTATGGAAAAAAGGGAAAAAGAGAATGAGAGAGAGAAATAGAAAGAGGGCGAGAAAATTCGTGAAAGATGAAAAAAGAGAGAAAGAGAAATATATCAATAGATTTTATTTGCGAGAAGTGAATATAAGAGTTATGAATAAATACCTTCTTCTCAATTTCATCAGGTATATTTGTGCTGAAAAAGGTGCCTAGTCTAGGCCTAATAACTGCGTCATACCTTGTTTCTTACAAGAACTTCAAAGGTCATTGATATACACGCGAATGAATCAATTTCATTTGACTTTCCATAATCCAGATTGTAATTCCTTTTTGTAACAGACTGTCAGATAAAATGAAGGTATCAAGAGGGTCATTATACTTTATTTTATTAATGGATTTCCAAGCTTTTAAATCCCTTTTTTTATTGCAGCTCGAACGTGCTCTTTTTGCATTGTAGTCGGGTTACACCTTCGCAATAACTCTGTAAGTATAACTCTATATCGTTCGTGAACCTTGACAATACTTTTCAATGCTTTAACCACCTACTGCCAGCGATCGATGCATATAGCCCTTTATTTGCTGCGAATGCCTATTAACACACCCCTTGAATGCCAGACGTGCTGATCTGTACAAAACACATATAGGAATGTTGACAAATTTCACTTTATTTTACGGTAAATTTATGTCAAATTCCCAGCCCACATATGGTTTAAACTTGGGTACAGGTTTTTTTTTTTTTTTTTTTTTTTTTTTTTTTTTTTTTTTTTTTTTTTTTTTTTTTTTTTTTTTTTTTTTTTTTTTTTTTTAACTAGATACTTTTATATAATCAAAGAATTGATAAGGAATCTAATCATTGTTGAGATTTAATGTGGCATTTAGGTAAAATAATGGCATATAAAGAGATAATTATAGTTGCAGCGTGTAGGAATCATTCTGGCTATGGTGTAACCCCTTCCCCTGTAATGATTATAAGCCCTAACCTAGAAAGACAGGTTAATAGTCAAAGATTAAACGCAATGGTATTCAGGATTTATTTTTGTTCTCCAGTAAGTCTGTTCTATTTTTAAATAGTGGTCATAGGCCACAAAACCGCGCTACTTTTTCAGTAGAAATGACTGTACAAAACTGGAAAATGAAAGTCTAATTATGATTTTTTTTTTTTTTTTTTGTTGCAAAAACGCTCCACAGCACCAGCGGGTATGATGATTTGATAGCCTAATTATGTGAGGAACTCCATATTTGCTATATTCTGGCCAAATAAGTATAGTAACTAGTTTGAACTGTAAATGATTCTCTAGTGTGTATACTCTCTAAATGTGAAGAAATTTCACTCAAAATCGAGTGTTAAAGAACTCAGATTTGAGTGAGTCTGAATCCAGTCGTGTCTCTTTTGGTCAGCATGATCCGGAGTAATCATGGTAATAGTAAACTAATATAACGGACCTGTTTGGAAGACTTATGGAGACATCGAACTTTTTTTCTTGACTTTGACATTGTTAATTCTTTTCTTTACTTGAAATAAACCATTGTCCCTCATTTCATTATTTATCATATAGTTATAATCCACTGTTTTATTTACAGAGCTAGTAGATAGATGTTTATGGGAGAAAGGGATATCTGATAGCAACAGATGGAGTACAGAAAGAAAACTGATAATCCTCTGTCAGTTCGACTGTTCATTTGTATTTCTTTCATTTGCGGTAAGTACATTGTTTTCCTTATAGATATTAATTTAAACGAATACGTAATTAATAACTAATAATGAAAACGAATCATCGTAATTCAATCTTTAGAATGCAAGTAATCTGAGATAAATTAGCAAACATTTAAAACATTATCAAAATGGTTTGATGTGCAATGCTGTTTTATCGGATTATCATACTAGTAGTCCAATCGTGCGTTCAGGGTTCGAACCCCGACCGCGTTATACTGAAATCACCTGGGCCCGTATTCCATAAATGTTGGACTAAAACTTAAGCATTTAAAAAATCATTTTGCTAATATTAATTTTCGGCTTAATTTCAGAATTTTGTCTTTGCCTATTTTGAAAATTAAGCATAAATTCTTAGGCCCGAATTCACAAACGTGGTTTAGTTAGTCCATGGTCTAAATCAATTGTTTAAACCACGGATTTAGACCATGGTCTAAATTTTGGTATTCACAAACCACCTGATTTAGACCATGGACTAACTAAACCACGTTTGTGAATTCGGGCCTTAGTGTTTTGGGGCTTAGTCAAAAGTCTTAAATGGAGTTACGCCTACAAAATTAATACGCACATAAGAAAAGAAAACTTTATCCTAACTTTAAGACTACTACCTAGGGGCTTAAGTTGGATGTTGATTATATGGCAAGGTCATTTGAGACACGAATTAAACATGATAATATTAATAAAATTCAGACTTTTGCTTAATGCTTTCTGAGCTCAGACAAAGTGCTTAACGTGTTTGGAATAAAGGCTAAGACATTTCTTTTTCCTGGACAAAATCTTAGACTTCTTAAAGACAAACTGCTTAAGTATAGTTTATAGAATACGGGCCCAGATGTTAAAAATGTTATATTCGTGTTTAAATGTCTCACTGACTTTCAAAACATACTACAGTGGCAAATGGGAAAGCACCTCTGGAACTATTTTGTTCAACTTACAGTGGAACCAATCATTTGCAACAATTAACACCGTTGACTTCAATGAATCAACTGAAATATGTAGAGACTAATGCAAGTTCTTCAGTCGTGACTTGTTCTACACCAGGTATGTCCTCCGTTTGGGCACGTGTCCCACTCGTAATCACAAGTAGCGTCTCTATGACTAGACTACGACAATAACCAACGATCAAATTAACAATAGTTTATACTCGCATTTACTACATGAGAGCCTAAAATATAATAGGCGACTTGACTTGAAATATGTATATATTTTTTTCCTACAAAATACATAAGAAAAGAGTAAACAATCCTTGTGTATTTTATAAAAAATAGTGTTTAAAAATTTAAACATTCTTGTTAAATATTTAAACATTGTTTTTAAAACCTGAAAATCGAGGTTTGAAAGCCTTAAACAAGTGTTAAAAATCTAAACAACTAGGGGAGACTGGGGTAATTATGGCTCGGGGGTAATTATGGCCCCTTTGTCTTTGAGAGCTTATAATTCTTTGCTGCATTACACAATGATAATTTAATTTTTACACATGCCTAGCTAAACTCTTCCTACTATCATATGAGAAAAATAAGCCATTTACATGAAATTTTGTGTTTAGGGGAGCCTAAAATGTACGGCAATTACAATTCTGTTCGTTGGAAAGTGGCAAGTCTGCTTTTTTTATGTGGAGTGTGATATCATTAATTAAAATCATTTGAGATGAAATTTTGATTGAAACTGAAACAATAGGAAGTAAAAAACACAACAGAAAAACTTCCACCTGAATATCTTTAATAGTAGAGCTGTAAAGGGGGATCAAATTGAAAATGTCATTTGGGGTAATTATGGCCCCAATGCATAAACAGTGTATAAGCGCAGATAAGAGTAGATGGGGACATTAACTTGTACGATTTTGTGCATAAATATATGTATTGCTTTGATTGCAAAATTTCAACATTTTGGCTGAACCAATTATTGATAAAATCATTGTTGGTGGTTGATAAGTGTATTAGGAATACCCAACAACATTTATTATACATTACCATCATTAATTAGCATAATACCTTTGAATTCATGCAGTCATTACAATAGGGGCCATAAATACCCCAACCCGTGGGGTAATTATGGCCCCCAAAGTTGTTAACATAATGGTAATTAATATGCAAATGAGAAGTAGCAGGTTTATACTTTCCTTTGTATATTATAGGTATATGGACCGATTGTATTTTTACATATTTAGAATATCATTGGACTTTTCACTTAATGGTAGTAATAGGAAATGTGAAAAAGGGGGCCATAATTACCCCAGTCTCCCCTATAGGTTGTTTCATCTTTAAACAACGCTGTGCTGTTCACCGCTTAACACGGGGTTGTTTAAGAATTTAAACAACTTGTCTAATTTATTTCTAACAGTGTACTCTTTATTAGTTTCCTTTAACCAAATCTACAATGATTAGGTTAGGAATCACTTGCAGTAAAAAGCCTGTCCCACAGGAGGCGCTCGTTGTGGCAACAACCTGAGAATGTCATAATCGTAAGGAGGTTCGCTAGAAAAAAAACAAAAAAAAAACAAAAAAAACAAAAACAAAAAAACGATGATTATACAGACATACCTACGATTCTATCTACGCTTGGCTACAACAACAATATCAAGATCGCCAGTTGTCGCCACAACGGTCTCCTCCTAGTGTGCTTCTCTGTGATCTGATCCGCACAAGTTTTACATTAAAATGTCAAACTCTTCTTGCTCTTCCATGCGATGCTTTTGTCGAATTGCATTGGATGTTTAAAGAAGGAAACAAACTTAACTCAATATTGACGCTAGTTATTTTTCATAAATTGTTTTTTTTTTTTTTTTTTCACCTCAAAAAGTAGCTGATCATTCATGTTTCCCTATTTCTTTGACGCACTGTGCGCTTCTCTTATCAACATTATCCATGTCATTTCCCCCTCTCCATATACATCGTGAATTAAGAATGCTACACTGTCCGTCATAAAGGTGGAATATTTTTTTGTTTTTTTTTTTTGGCCGCTATAGCGACATGATTTTGCTCTGACTTTAATTTCTTGAATATGTTTGTCCCTGTTTTTACTTTTTGGGACCCTGGCTATATCTTGGACATTCTCCCAACCCTTCACGTGGACCATTTTCCAAAAAAGTTTTGTCAACCCCCGTGATGCCCATTTTTGTCATTTTTTTTCTCATTTTGGGGCCCCTTTTTGTTTTCCCGGGCGATCAAGCCCCCCTCAGTCCTACCCCCAGGAAACGCGACTGAGATGTACTGTTTTATATTGTTCTTTAAGTTAAATCTATATTACTGGGGACAGGCTACGGTCTCTTGTCTAGGGGAGGGGTTGAAGTAAAAAACGAGATTGGTGAAAATTCGGAATATTTTATTCCATCTTTATGCTGAAAACAAAAGAAATGAAAAACCACCTTTAACCCTTAAATATCATTATTTTCCCCTTAAATTTTGTTTAGTCTTGATGACAAGGCTGTAAATAGTCATTATTGATAATATTTTATTTTTATTTATGTTTGGTTGAGATTTTACAATACAATTTAGGGAAGATAGAAATTTCCATGGTGTAAAAATGAATAAAATGAATGTTGAACCCCAATCAAAATAAATTTTGACCCCTCCCCTAGACAAAAGAGTGGATCCTGTAACCATAAATCTAGATTTAATTTAAAGAACAATAACAGATCTCCACCTCAGGCGTGTTTCCTTGGGGTAGGACTGAGGGGGCCTTGGTGGGTCGCGTGAATAAAAAAGGGCCGCAAAATAAGAAAATCCCCCGGGAAGGGTTGAGGGAACGTCCAAGATATACCCAGGATCCCAGAAAGTGAAAGCGGTGACAAACACATTCAAGAAATTAATAACGGAGCAACATAATGTCGCTTGAGGCAGAAAAAAAATATTCCACCTTTATGACGAACAGTGTATTTGTGTATTTCTTTTCAGATATATGTCAAAATGGCGGTTATAGTAATATCACCGAATTTTATTATACCGGTTGCAAATGTCCATATGGCTTGGAGGGCAGATATTGTGAATGTGAGTATATTACTTTATCATGCATTCAAGAAAATAAAGTTAGGCGTACCAAGACGATGACGTCATAATTGTGATACCCAAAAAATGGCATGAAGTTACGTACCTGACAAGACCAAGAGGACTGTTCTGGAGGGCGTTTCATGAAAGGACTTGTCAGACGTTTTATCCGACAAACTGTTATAAGCTACTGAAATGCTTGCATCTGATTGGCTGAGAGCAAATTTGTCGGATAAAATGTCCGACAAGTCCTTTGATGAAATGGTCCCCAGATGTCAGATACCGTCTCCTGAGTCTTCGCGATGTCTCATGAGTCGCTGGAAATATTTATGAGATTTTCCCTTCTCGGAGATACTACCTTTAGGAAATGTTTCAACAAAAAATATTTCAGCTTACGTTTAAATTCATAAAATGAGGTTGATTTAAAATATGGTTAATTTTGGGAGGTTAATTCATTACTTAGAACCAGTACAGTACAGTTTGGGGGGCAAACGTGTACCTGGTAGGTGAAATAAAGTTCCTTGAATTGTGGAATTTTTTTCCCTTTCTTAAAAAAAAAAAATTGATGCGATTTTTGTTTAAATATCATTTTATGTAAGTATGTGCAACTATTGACATTTACACTTAGATGCTTGTGCGGTCAACTCTCGTGGTAGGCCTGCGACTTTCGCTTTTCTCGAAGGAAAAAGGATACATCTATATGTCAGACTGAATCCTTTAAAGACCAGATTTTCCTTTTGCCATAGAGGAGATGAACTCGCCTACATTATCATGTCCAGTCGGACGATTAAAATATCTGCCTATTTGAGTAAGTATTCGTGAATAGACTTACATGATCTTAAAAGTACTTTTTGTGGATGTTTTTCTTTTCCATTCAAGCTAGCAATAAAAACATTTATCCAAGTAAAACTGAAGTATCTGTTGTAAAATGCAACTGAAGAACCTAAAACAGTGACAGCTAGGTCTGCAAACCGTATTTCTATTGATTTCAAGGTGACCCCAAAGGCATTGGGAATCCGTTACCCTACACTGTACAAAAAAAGGAAATTTCTGTACTTTAACAGCAATATGGTGTCAGCAGAGTCACTGTATACTCTGATGTAAGAAAACAATTTTGTTGTTAATTTCTCCTCCAAAGATCTATGAATGATATGAAACAAATTGCTGTGCCGGCATAACCACGCGATACAAAACGGAACACATATGTTCTGCCCGATGTATATTTGTATCCCTCATGAAAATATGTACCTGGAGAAAAAAAAATTACATCAGACATGACGACTCCGTTGACACGATTGCTGTAGAAATACATACATTATTTTTTACAATGTATCTGGCTGGGTATTGTCAGCCGGAGCCAGCTGAGCCCTGGATAGCATTTCATGAAAGGACTTGTCGGACGTTTTATCCGACAAACTGTTATAAGCTACTGAAATGCTTGCATCTGATTGGCTGAGAGCAAATTTGTTGGATAAAATGTCTGACAAGTCCTTTGGTGAAATGCCCTCCAGGAGTCTACTCGTGTCAGTCAGGTGCGTTACTCAATGAAGTAGTGATAACATTGTATAACCATGAAAAAGTGCTTTGTGCCTACTGGGAAAAGCAAGGTATAAATATTAAGTATTATTAGCATTGGCGGCGATCCCGGGGGACGGGGGGGGGACGTGTCCCCCCCCGACCGTCGATCTTTTTTCTGGGAGGATCGTCCCCCCCCCCTCGATTTTTAAAGCTTAACATATTTTTATGTAGTGATTAGCTTGTTAAGCTAATAAGGAGGTAAAAACGTATGTCAAATACAATGCTAAATGTTATTATAAGGCAAAATTTTCGGTTCGCGCTTCGCGCTCGCAAACATTTTCATTAGTTTCTGCATAATGTGCGAAGTATGTAAATTTTGAGTGTATTATTTTTTCACTTTCGGGAGTTTCCGTTCCCCCCCCCCCCAGTCGTGACATGAAATCGCCGCGCTTGATTACTAGTATTATAATTATTAATTGCATAAATCTGGTGCCATTACACACCCCTTCGTCACTTATACTGCAAACATCTTGCATTGCCTCAATCGCGTCAACCGATTTCAAAACTGTTTTCATGAAATATGTCACAAAGGAACTTTTCGGCTGTACAGTGGGTTTCAATCAAAAAGAAATGATGCACATTTTGTATGAATAATAAATATCTGGAACCTTATTGCTGACGACTTATTTCGAATTTTACAATTGTTCTGTTCTTGGTGGGGTGAGAATGCTTTTTTGTGCTTATAATACAAAAAACAACAAACAACAAAAAAACATATAAAAATATTCATTGGTATAACTTCTTGTCCATAATGTTTTGTGAACCTGATGCCGGTATTCTCAATAAACCTATGTTTCAAAAGCACAGCGCTACAATTGCAAAACGTTTCATAACTTCAACCTCTTTTGCATTGGGACCACGGTAGACCCTCTCGGCGTTGACTTTGAATTGATGATTTAAAAAATCACCTTTTCTTGGTTAAGATGAAGTATTCAGTATAAGATTTTGACTTTCCCATCAAAAATTTGTTAAAAACCTTCGAAAAAGAAAGAGGAAAAGAAAAATGAATTTTTGTCAATATTGCATATTACAGAGATTTGTGACGGTGATCGTCAGACACTCAATGTATGGTCTGCTAACTCGTCCTCCTGGAAAACTGCTCCTGATCCCAAACTTCGTTGCGATGGGACTACGGTAAACTCCTACTGGGTTGACTTTACCAATAACTTTTATCAGGTTGGAAGGATCGGTGACCCGGAAACTCTTATAGAGTTTCAGGATTTCAGGCGGTTCGAAATCGTCAATATTGGTATATGGTATCGGTATGATCCGACTGAGCACGGTACGCAATGGGTCTTTGATATCCCATGTCGGTAACAGCGATGTATCGCGAATTTAATTGGAAAGGGCAGGGTTACGTAGGGTAAAATTGAAATAAAGAAGTGGCGGAAATTTTATTAGACATATTAGGAATAGATATTCAAAATGTTTTCAATTCAGATTTAAATTTTATACAGTTGAGATCTTTTTGAGAAAATCTGGTCGACTATCCCAAATGACTGATCCTGCGTAATCAAACGTACGTTCACTGTATGTTCTTGTTGAAATTGGTGGACTAAAAATAACATTTCAAAACTTGATCTCAGGGTTCATTCTGGTAACTAGAGTGTGAGAAGTTCAGTCAAATATAATGGTAACAGTTCAGAAAAACATTCGTATGATATTAACATGAACTTCAATTTAATTCTCGATTGAACAGGTAGCCAGTGTAAATATTTGAGAATGCCAGATATCGATTCATGTTTTTTTTTAATACGAGACACTAACCGGGCAGCAGCCTTTGTGCTACCGAGAGATTCGTTTCTACCATGTCTACGGTAATCCTAAAAGTAGAATCTTGCAATAGTCAATATGTCACATAACAATAAATAAATTGTCCTTTTGGATGTTTGTCCAATAATCTCATATTTTTCCGATTTTGTGCAAGGTAAAAGACGCTGCGCAACATTTTTTTACCATTCTGTATTAACGAAATTGTGATATTATCATCTAGGGTGACTCCAAAATTTCTACATGTTTTTTTTATGACCATAATAATCAATGATATAAATGGGCTCAATTACGGACTCTTAATGTTAACTGTATTGCTGTTCAATTTGAGTCCGTTCAACTGATACCATTCTTTCATACGTTTGATACGATTTGCTATCCGGGAAATATTAGTTTACGTTTCCAGCTTCAGTGCGCTTGAATGTTATACATAATTGTCTTATCTGCGTAGATCATCCTGTTCATATTGTAACTAGTGATCAATGCCTCTAATAGTTAGGTATACAAATGTGAACAGGATAGGTCCCAAAACGGATCCCTGTGGAACGCCACAACATTGAAGGTGCCCGAGGTTTGATATCAATGTTTGTGTAGTAGAGTTTAAGGCATATTTGAGGACTTAAATTGGAAGAAGGGTACTTTTACGAATAATATTAGGTATTGTTCATTTATGTCAGCCGAATTTAACTGAAATGTAAAGCGATGGCCAGTGAGGATGGGGTGGTGTTTCGATCACCAAGTCGTCCATAAAATTACACATGACTTTACGAATGACTGGTGATCAGTTATTGCACGGAGATTCTTATTACGATCCATGCTTATTGTGATGAATGGTTATCAATATAGCACCAAGAAAATGTACGAACGACTTTGTAAAACATCCCGCTGGTTCATCAAATGTACAGCTTGTTAACTAAAAGAGATGAAATTACAAAGTTAAAATATCATGAGTAGTTGTAGTCAATCGAAATTCTAAAAATCTGAATTATTTCATGAGATGTTCTATGCCATTTTTACGAATCGTCTTTAATTGTTATTATTTACACCAATTAGTAATTATTCAAATTAATTCTTGATATAATGATCACTTTCTAATTCTAATTCCTTAAACGTGTCAAAACTATCCAAAACTTCATTTGAAGGTTACTTATTGTCTGTAATGAACATAAAGGAGAATTTTTTTTTTTTTTTTTTTTTTTTTTTTTTTTTTTTTTTAAAGAGTAGAGAGTGTTTCGCAGACACAAGAGCGGGTGCAGGCTCCTCTAAAATTCAAACATTTAGATAAAAAGTCACGAATTCCCAAAGAACAATGATAAGGTTCAGAAAATTTCATAGGATGTACCAAGTTATCTGGACAAGCAGTACCTTCCCCGCCTCCACGAACTTACTTCATACAATTAACCGTTCAAGCTAGTACATGTAATACCTATAACATGTATAATTATATAGCAGACATAATATATTGTCCTGTGAATTGTGTCACTATTGTTCACGACTGCTCCAATTAATTTGAAGAGTGGGGTATCTTATTGCATGATCAATTTCATCGTAGACTATATCTGCATGGCAAACATTTTTAATTAATCGTAACAAAAACGTATACATTGACTTCTCGAAGCGGTCAACTAACCACAACACAAAAAAAGTTCCCCCTATTTCAAATATCAATGATTAAAAAAAAAGAAGAAAAAAAGTTTTAAAAACAAAACTATATGTCCATGTAGGGAATTTAATTAGCTACCATGGGAGCGAATTTTATGAAAAAAATCATCAAGTCATGCTTCAGTAAGCAATGGTTGAACGCAAAAATGTCATTTTTTTAAAGTTCACTAGCCCAAAATCACAACTTTGATTCAACGATGTCGGACAAATTTTTAGATTTTAAAAATTTGTCCCTCAGAATGTACGCAAAACGTCCAAACTTCCAAAAACACCGAAAGGAAATTTGCGTAAATTTCACAGTTGAATTAGCATCCAGCAAAAAAAAAAAAAAAACGCCAAAACTGCGATTCTTATTTCTTTGCCATGGTAGAATTGATCAAATATGGATTCATGTCTACGAAGATGTTTTTAACGTTTGCAAACCATTTAAATCAATTCACGGTTGAATGAACATCATGAAATACCATGTAAAAACACAAGTAAGTATTCTTTCGATTTTTACCGCTAAAAATCTTGTGAATATCCGTTTTTGTGTTATTTTTATGACCGGTGCACGTGTGTACATAATCCTATTGCATTTATTTAAAAATTAATGCTTCAGTGAGCACGTGGCACTGGAAAAGCTGTTTTTTGGATTTAGAGACCAAAATTAAATTGCTTACTTTGCGTAACCATAACAATTGGTTTGAAGGTATTCATTTGATTTCATTTTCGCAAAAGATCCCGATTTTTTGTCATGCTTCAGCGAACACAAGATATAAGAAAAACATTGAAAAGGGAAGAAAGTTTACGGCCCTAAAACGGCTGAATGGCAAATTTGACCTAAGTTCCTGTTAGTTAATGACCTCTTAAAAATTTGTGCCAGGTTTCAAGAATAAACTCACAGTATAACGAACAAAAAATTGACAATGAAAATGGGAAACAGTTGACTTTTGTTCACTATTGATCCCTCCCCCAGTGACTTTATGTATAGAGTTTGAACAAAAGCGACAATATTGCCCATTTTCATTGTAACTTTTTTAGTCGTTATACTGTGAATTAATTCCTGAAACTTGGCACAAATCTTTAAGAGGTCATTAACTAACAGGACCTTAGGTCAAATTAAGAATTTAGCCATTCAGCCGTGCCAGGGCCGTAAACTTCCTTCCCTTTTCCATGTTTTTCTTACATCTTGTGTTCACTGAAGCATAAAAAAATCGGGATTTTTGCGAAAATGAAATCACCTTCAAACGAATTGTTATGGTTAGGCAAAGTAAGCAATTTAATTTTGGTCTCTAAATTCAAAAACAGCTTTTTCCAGTGCCACGTGCTCACTGAAGCATGAATAAATGCAATATGATCATGTACATATATGCACCGGTCATAAAAATAACACAAAAATGAATATTCACATGATTTTTAGCGTAAAAAATGGAAAGAATATTTACTTAGTGTTTTTTACATGGTATTTTGTGGTGTTAATTCAACTGTGAATTGATTTAAATTGTTTGCAAAAGTTGAAAAAACACTTCCTAGACATGAATCACATCAAATCTGATCAATTATACCATAGCAAAGAAGGAAAAAATCGCATTGTTAGCAATTTTTGCTGCATGCTCACTCAACCGTGAAATTTTACGCAAATTTCATTTCCGTATGTTTGGAAGCACGTTTTGCGTACATTCTGATGTGTGAAATGTTTATAATCTGAAAATTGGTCCAAAATCATTGAATCAAAGTTGTGATTTTAGGCTTGTGAACTTCAAAAAATGACATTTTTGCACTCAACCATTACTCACTGAAGCATGACTTAATGATTTTTCCTAAAAATCGCTCCCCCGGCTAATTAAATTCCCTACATGGATATATAATTAGATTTTCTTAAATCTGCCTGGTTAAAAAAATATTGATATTTTAATTAGGGGGAACTCTCTTTTTGTGTTGTGTTTATAATAACATTAATTTTTCAGGTATCATTTAAGAGACGTAATAATAAAGGATTTATACGTATGAATAATGGTTATGAATACAGTTTTTCTATTTTCCATCGATGTGTTTCTAATGTGCCTTTATCAAATTTCATCGGATCATGTTTTGCAATTCCCATTGTGAGGATCGACATTTAGTTTGCATAATACCGTGGGTCAATTATACGTTTTAATTGATGATATTCCATTCATTATGATAGATTACATCTTTTTCGCGTATTTGTTTTCAAACTTGTGCTTGCCCAAGTTTTAGCTCGAGTAATCAGCTTATGTTTTATTCAATCTAGCTGCATTATAATCGTCTCGTTTGGTGTTGCAAAACATTTATAACTTCCTGTATATTTTAAATATTTGGAGCCTACAAAATGTTAGTGACTCATTTTTAATTGAAAAGGTAAATATACCGTATACCAACGAAATACTTACGATGTGTGTGTATTTATTCATTATTTATACGAATTTGACGATATTATACAACGCTATATAGCACAATCTGTTTCAATTGAAATAATATTCAGATAATGGTATAAAGTTCATGAAATTGTCATAACTGTGAGATCCAAACACTTAACCCTAAACAGACTAGGGTGTGTTGGTAACTGAATTAACAAAAAAAAAGGGAAATACACTGGTATAACAAAACATCATACCAAGCGCATATCAAAAAGGGGGAGGGGAGCCAGCCCGCGATTCTTCTTCTTCTCCTTGTGGCGCTTTAATTCTACTTCATTATTTCTAGAATTTTCTCCTTGTTGGCTTTCACGAAGCCCTCAAAATCCATAGTTTGTGGATCGAGATCCTTGGTCTTCTCAACACTGTATTCTGCATGGTCTGTCTGGTAAAATGCAAACATCGTACCAAGATCAGCAGCTCCAGGAAATCCTAGCTGAGAAAACTGCTCGGCTGTTACCTGAAACAAAGCAAGAAAAATTAATATCATTTATTAAAATATAATTTTTTTAAATTATAATAAGTCTTTTGTGGGGATATATATAAACACAACACAAAAAGAAATTTCCCCCTATTTCAGGTATCAATAATTTTGTAACTAGGAGGAATTTAAAAAATCTAATTATATGTCCATATAGGGAATTTAATTAGCCACAATGGGAGCGAATTTTAGGAAAAATCATCAAGTCATGCTTCAGTGAGCAATGGTTGAATGCAAAAATGTCATTTTTTGAAGTTCGCAAGCCTAATATGGCCACTTTGATTCAATGATAACGGACCCATTTTCAGATTTAAACATTTTGCACTTCAGAATATATGCAAAACGTGCTTCCTAATATACGGAAACGAAATTTGCGTCAAATTTCACGGTTGATTGAGCACGAAAAAAAATTGCCCAAACTGCGATTTTTACTTCTTTGACATGGTATAATCGATCAAATATGATAGAATTCCTGTTGTGGAAGTGTATGAATCCAATATACATTCATTCACGGTTGAATGAACCCATCAAACAATAAAAAAATAGGCCATTTTTTTTTAATTACGAAAATGCATTGTAGTAATTTTATGCACTAGAAAGCATTTCAATAACATTTTTTGGGTTGTATTTATATTCTTTGGGCACGTGTCAATGATCCTATGGCATTTATTTACAAATTAATGCTTCAGTGAGCACGTGAGACTGGGAAAGCCCTTTTCTCACGTACGGACTAAAATTCAAATTCTTACTTTTATTGCATATAACAATTCTTTTCGGGGAGTACCTTTAATTTTATTTTCATAAAAATCCCGATGTTTCACACCTCAGTGGGCACAAGATACAAGAAAATCATGAAAATGAGAAGAAAGTTTGGGGCTTCGTCATGGTTCAGTGACTTTTCGAATACACTTCCAAAACAGAAATTCTCTGTTTGATCAATTATACCATGGCAAAGAAGTAAAAATCGCAGTTTGGGCGATTTTTGCTGCATGCTCACTCAACCGTAAAATTTGATGAAAATTTCGTTTCCGTATATTGGGAAGCACGTTTTGCATACATTCTGACGTGTAAAATGTTTAAAATCTGAAAATGGGTCCGTTATCATTGAATCAAAGTTGCCATTTTAGGCTTGCGAACTTCAAAAAATGACATTTTTTCATTCAACCATTGCTCACTGAAGCATGACTTGATGGTTTTTCCTAAAATTCGCTCTTATTGTGGCTAATTAAATTCCCTACATGGACATATAATTAGATTTTTAAAATTCCTCCTGGTTCAATTATTGATATCTGAAATAGGGGGAACTTTCTTTTTGTGTTGTGTTTATATATATCCAATCGCAAAATGTTCGCTGAGATCATATGTTCCATGTACACCAACAATAATATAGATACCCTTTGAAGACAGTAATACTCTTAGGACAATTTCAATACAAATCCCTTTGGAAACTTTCTGAATGACATCTCTCTTTCGGACAACTCCACATTGATAATTTCTCTACGAAGAACTTTATCTTGGACAATTTCCTCAATGACAACCTCTTCTAGGACAACTTAACCTCGTTCAACAGCTCCCCCCCCCCCTTTCCGGTCAATTCCCCGACGGCCAATCTTTTAATTTCTTTGTGAAGAACTTTATCTTGGACAACTGCGTCTAGGACAACTTACCCTTGTTCAACGGACCAAGCTCTGGTCGTTAGAAACTTTCACCTTTCTCTATTGACTCGACCTTCTCACCATTTCTCTTTCTATCACAAATCCACTTCCCCAAACCATGGACGTATCTACATCCATGCCCAAACCAACATGCTGACAGTCCCTGATCATGATGTGCTTGCAAAACGATAGTGTGTACATGTGTTTACATGTATGGTGTTTTGAGGGTTGATAAAAAATACAGGATGGTCCAGGCAGTGGACTGCAGCCCCCCCCCCCCCCCTTTCCCGGTCAATTCCCCGAAGGACAATCTTTTAAAGCCCCGATCACACCTTTGCGATTTGGGGCTGCGTTGTACCTCGTTGGCAGAACGCAGCCTTGAGGCAGCCATTCGAGCCCAAGATTTGGTTGCAATCACACTGTTGCGAATGAAGCTCGATATAGCTCGAACGTGGTTTGCTTGCATTTTACCTCGCTGTAGCTCGCTTTTCCTCGTAGCAGTACGATTCAATACGGAGTTTGCTCGTAACGTTGCGTGTGTACCTCGTGCTCGCTAGTTGCTCGCTTGAGCTCGTCTCACCTCGATTCACTGCGTATTCACTCGCTAAAACTTTTGTTGCGTTCGAGCTCGTTCAGTTGCGAATGTTTGAAAAAAATTCAAACATCCGCAACTGAACGCAAGGCCTCTGCGTTCGCCTGCCTATTTACCTCGTTCTAGCTCGTGCTAGCTCGTTCTGTTGCCTTCGACTGCGTTTGTCTGCGTTAGGGCAATTCGCAGCCGAACGCAGCCCCAAATCGCAAAGGTGTGATCGGGGCTTTAGACAATCTCCCTTTACGGTAAGTTTATTTATTTATTTATTTATTTATTTATTTATTCCGTTTTATTTATACACGGTAGCCCCATCAGTGGTATAACATTGTTTTTCAGAGGGCCCTGTATTGTTTTTTTAAAGGGCCCTGTAAATCTCCTTCTACTACAACTTCCTCAAGAACATCTCAGTATAGTTTCATGGGAACCAAAACAACAAATCAGTCTAGGATAACTTCATTCTTTAACAATTTTCCTCAAACACCCTCCACTTGAAAGCTCGATCTCGGACACATCTCCTGGGTCAACTCCTTTTAGGGACGTACTGTTCCTACAGGAAAACTCCCCAGAGGATATCTTCCTCTAGGGTTAATCTATCTAGGACAACTACCACCTGGCTGGAGGGATTGTTGATATTTACCTGACCAGGTGAGACCACAGCAGGAGCAACGTATTTATTTAGGACGTCACAGTATTGTTGAATAGTCTTTCTGTCACCTGAGAGTCCAATACATTTCCCTGCAAAGGTAATTATAAGTAGAGCAATAGAGAGCTACCGATACTTAATTAGCGGGTGCAAGTCCATACAAAATATAGTCATTTGAAACATTTATTTAGCAAAAGATCAACAAGATGCAAAACAAGTTCTTCATTGTTTTAGCAATCGTCCGAGAACAGACGAGACTTGTTGTATAAAAAAAATGCCTTTAAACACACGTCCAAAAATTATGTTTAACCACCAAATTTTATGTTTATTTGCCTATTCTACAGTGTGTCCCACAAAAAATGCTAATGGCACTTTAGATGGGCATAATATTAAAATTACAAAATTATATTGTTTACATCTTTGCACCCGTAAACTTCAATTCGTTTTCTACAACTGGATGAAATTTAATGTGATATGGTCCAAGAATCACAAAGATATGAGCTTTTTCTCATTACACATCAGGAAACCTCTCCATCCCAGTTTGTATTGAGTACTACCGGATGTGTCGAACCCAAGTTTGATCATTAATACTTTTAAAAATATTTCAGTAGTAATTATGAAATTTATATCACTGTAAAGTGCAACTCATTACCATTTTAAAGATTCCTCTCTCAGCTCACCAATATCATGTATCACTGAACCCCATTGTTTTAAATTTGTCTTGCAAAATTGTGAGATGTTTCACGCTCATTGATGGTCAAAGTTGGGTTTCCTTTGTGGCACCTTTGAATAACGCATCTCAAGGAGCATAAAAGTGAACACTCACAATTTTGCAAGACTTTTTCAGAACAGTCGCGTTCAGCGATGCGTGATATTGGTGAACCGAGAGTTGTATCATTGGAATGGTAATGAATTGCACTTTACAGTGATATAAATTTCATAACCACTACTGAAATATTTTTTTCAAACTATTAATGATCAAATTTGGGTTTCTTTTATTCGATATACGCGGTACTACTTGAAGCAAAACTTGGATGGAGAGGTTTCCTGATGTGTGATGAAAAAATGCTCATATCTTTGTGATTATTGGACCATATAACATAAAAATTTAATCCAGTTGCAGACAATGAATTGTAGTTTACGGGTGTGCAGAAATAATTAATATAATATTGTAATTCTAATATTATACCCTTCTAAAGTGCCATTAGCATTTTTTGTGGGACACACTGTAAGTTGGGATAAGGTAAATGCATTTTTTTAAAACATCAATTAATGAGAATGGCAGTTACAAGTGGCATGAAATATTGTAAGGGAAGTAAAAACATAGTTGTCGAAGTCATGATGGAATCTATTGAAATATATGCCTACCCCTTCAATAAAAACAAAAAACAAAAACAAAACTCTAATCGACACAATGATGTATTACACTCGTAGACTTTTCTACAAGAGAAAATTGTACCTTTCACTTGTATCCCTAAATTAAACTTTCAAATTTTTTTATTCTGCTAAGTATTCGTAAAGACATCTAGCCCCATGCCCCAATCATCTGGTCATACCTTTGAAACTGTCAGGATTCTTAAAGATGGCTACCACAGCAGGTCCAGCGGCGCTGGCACTAACCATATCCATCGGCTTCCCTTCCATAGGAATGTCTACGATACAATGAGCAGGGTTCCATCGTTTAGTTGCCAACCCGAAATACATACATTAAAGATTTACTCTTTTGTTTTACTTATGGGCAAATCCAAGCTAACTATGATTAGATAATGATTTATCTCACTAATTGTTCATGTTTTCAGTAATGGTTCAGAACCTTTACCAAATAAAAGAAGAATAATTGAGATAAATCACTTCATAATCAAGCCATGGTAAACTATGCGTCGGTAACACGTGGGACAAAGTTTCATAATAGCTTGGACTGACCCTTTATATGCATTCATATCGCTAAATTATTATGTAATTCAAAATGAAATATCTTCAGCACATTTTCAAAGTCTGTTCAAAGTAAGATGAAAAAATAAAAATGATGACATGAGAATTGGTGTCTAATTTTGTAGAAGTAATATCTGTTCGGAGAGAAGGGGACAACGATGGGTGTACAGAAAAAAATAATTTTATTTGAAAGTGTTGACAAAAACTTACTTAAAGCATATTGTCCCTCTCCTACTTTTTGAGGAGCCAGTGTGGTTAAGATATTCTCCATGTATGCAGCATAGCGTACTGAAGTAGCAGGCAAACCAGAGGCAAACATATATTCCTCTATTTCCGCTTTGCCATCAAAATGAGGACAGTCTTTCCCAATTAACTTTTTGACAGGTTGCAATCCGCTGAAGATCAAATGCTTCACACCAACCTTCTTCGCCACGTCCACGATGTTCTTTCCCTAAAAATGTATATTTGAGATAATGAGGGTTAATAAGTTGCACAAATAATATTAACCTAAATAGTACCGGGGTCATAATGCCCCCCGGCCTCAATTTTCACTTTCACTGACTGTAATCAATTAATCTAAAAGTTATTATGTTTCAAAAAGTTTTTAACATTAATCAAAATAATAAATGCCCCCCCCCAAAAAAAAAAAAAAAAAAAAAAAAAAAATTAATTAATTAATTAAAAAAAATAAATTTAAAAAAGATAATAATAATAATAATAATAATAATAATAATTTATAGCTAACATTTTGCGAACGTTTGCAAACAATCTTGGCCAATCGTCTAATTCCGTTACGTTTGCGGTCATTTCCAAGTCGAAAACAAAATAAAGTTTCACAAAAGTTTGCACCTCAGTGCGATACCTTGTTTACAGGTTTAGTGATATCCTATTCAGTCTGAGAAAATAAGCCCTCTCAAAATGTTGGCTATCTAGCAACCCCATCCCCCCCCCCCCCAACAACAACAACCAACAACTTCACTAGCAAAAGAGAACGAACACGGCTACTGCAACGAACGACTATTTCCTATATACAGTCTGTGTCCAAAAAAATGGTACAGTCGGGGAAAAAATCATTTAGGTGTGAAATCTTTTCATATAATGTTTTTTTTGTAGTACCAAATTAAAGCCAAAAGATTTTTCTTGCTGATGCGCTTTGTCCTGTATAATTTGCTCTCGTAAAACAAAAGTTATGCTAAGTTTTGTGCGACGAGGAACAAATCGAAATTACGCACTTCTATTGTTCTGGAGCGCTGAATTCACGGTCATTATGCGAAATCGTACACAAAGGCATGGGACGGCGTGCGAAAAATGGATTTGTCTTGATTGTAGAAAATTAGTCATATCTCAAAAAATACGGCACCAAATGTGATGAAAAAAATTGCAGAAGAAAGAGTGATATTCCTGCTTTATGAAAATAACAAACAATACAACGTTGATATTAACCTTCACACTATAAAAAAAAAATGTTTTCCAACTGTACCATTTTATTTGACACAGACTTGATAATGTCATGAACTTTAATAGAAGATTCATTCGAGTTGCTGTATTACCATTTGAACTTCCCTTCCCTGGTCCATAAGTTCCCAGAAATTTGTCACTGCAAAGACACCATGACTTCCTGCAAGTGCCTGCTCTAATGATGGGACATCTTCAGCTGAAGCCTTCACCATTTCAACTCCTACGAATCATTTTCAAAAGACATATTTTTTTTGTAAAATTAAAATGAATCTCTTATTATTTTTAATATCTTCTAGAATTGTCTGTTGACATTATTTTCTGGCGCAGATCCAGAGGGGCCGACGGGGCCGCCCCAAGCCCCAAAACAAAAATGAATTTTTAAAAAAATCGTGGCTTTTTCTCGCCCGGTGTGACGGGAAAAACTTTGGGTGTACCAAAATCTGAAATTCCAATTTTGGGCCACCCCCACCTCCTCCCCCTCTCATGAAATCCTGGATCGGCCATTGACTTTTTTTTTTTTTTTTTTTTTTTTTTTTTTTTTTTAATAATGAATCGTGCACTTCACTTTAGCTGGCATGATTTTCGCATGATTTCATTTTTTGTTTAGAAATCCTGGGTTCGCCATTGTTAACTTCTATTTACCCCCAGATAATGGCTGAAATATAATTCGTGCAGTGTCATGACAAATGCTGATATGATGTAAAGGGGAAGAGGAATAATCCAGGACCTAGCTACGTCCCTGGAAAACCTTACTTGGGTTTCCGCACAAGAGCAACAAACATGTTCAAATTTTTGTGGTAAAAAAGGACGATACATCCGCTGCGCTTTTTATTCTTTTCAGGATGGCAGCGGAACTATTGCGCGCCGCTTGAGGCCGAATTTGCTATAAACGTATAAAAGTATTTTGGAAATGTGTAACAAAATCACGGGCGTAGACACGAATTCATTTCTTAAATGTAAGTGGTTGGATGTAGTATTCATAATCGGTAGAGCGGGAAGCAATTCTTTTGTTGGTGGGGGGGGGGATGCGCTACGCCAATGAACCAAATACTAAACGCAGACAAACATATATGCTGTTATGGGGAGAAGGCAAACAAATCAAACACATTGTGATGTAATCGTTAGGAATACAATTATAAAGATAGGGCATTAAAGGTGCACCATATGAATTGTTATATTTACAAACACATGGAAAGGGAAGAATCAAAATTTAAAATGTTATTATGTATAATATCGCTGTCGCACATGGCTGGATTGCCCCGACGTAGTACAAGAAAGGGTATACTAATCTGTATTCGGCTCTGCCACATCAGGGATTGTTATCAGGGGCCGCGGAGCGTTTTTCAAACTGAAGGGGCTGAGCCACAAGTGCGGGAGGGGGAGGCTAAACATCACAAATGTATGGTCATTTTTTTGCCCCCCCCCCGCCCCCCGGCTCCGCGGCCCTCTGGTTATTGAAATCAATAACACCCCCTGACAAAATTTTTGGAATGCATTTTGTGCATTAATCTAAAGGTTAAAAAGACATGAACAGCGATATCAAGAAAAACTTTTTTTATTGCGATATACTAGTGATGGGTCTTTCCTCTGTAAAAAAAAAAATATATATATCTTTACAAGCAGTATATTATTATTATCATCATTAATACGCGGTCCTTCTTATCATATTATCACCGCATTAAAACCAAAAAGTCAGCCAATGGCTAGTATAGGACCTCGATCAGCAACATAATTGCAAATCCTATGCATTTAATAGACATACACATACAAAAGTACTGACTCATCTTTATGATTTTGTCAAGGGCATAATAATATGGTTATAATTATCGTACATACAATTACCTTTCTGAGCTAGAGCTTGAGCTGCTGGGCTCTCCACATTTCTTGTGATACCTCGAACAGTAAAACCGCTTGCTTGAATTAGGGCTCTCACAACAGATCCACCCTGTGTGCCAGTAGCTCCGAATACCGTGATAGTTGTCGCCATGTTTGTTATTCTACAAAATGATGAATGTCACTCTAACCAGTTTTGCAGGCTGCCAGTGGGGCGGGGTGGCGGTGCGGAACAATGTGATAAGCGGAGAGCTGGAGGAAGTAGCTCGGCTGGCAAACCCATGGTTTTCGCATGGTAGAGTCTGAAGTAGGAGACTATATTCACTCATGTAGGCCTATTATTACATGCTGATCGAGGCTGCTTATGCTACAGTCACACAGACAGTTACGTATAGTCCATTTGCGATTTCTATTCATCAGGGGGGATGGCGCTTTGTATTATTATGTAACATCCCCCCCCCCCTGATGAAAAGCATTCTTTACGGATTTACGCCAGTGCTTATTTCATTTTCTTTTCTATCATTTCTTATGTATTTCTTTGTTTTATTGGATGAACGAAATAATCATTATTTCCACTTCTGACTATGACGGGAAGGCATCCGTGGGGATCCGCAGAAAAGAAAATAATTTTTGGACGCAACGGGACGTAACTATACGTAAGTGTCTGTGTGACTGTAGCATTACGTTTAGAGTCTAGACACCACCATAAACATTTTTTTTTTTTTAAGTGTCGGATTTGTATGGTGGCCCTGAAGTACGCTGCGCGAGAAGAGACATATATACGGTCAATGCCGTACATTTTGTAACAATTGATTTGAGTCTATGCTTGCTAACTAGGTTTGGAGCAAGACAAGCAAAAAATGATCTATGGGTATTATTGTATTCATGTGTCGGGAGCATGCTTTGCTTTGCGGTCGCATGTTATGTGCAGAGAAATACAAAATATTTTGCGCCTGTGCAGCCTATATATACACAAAATATCGTAACCTCCGACATGCATCAACTTATGTGTGAAGTTGAGTCTGTGTTTATTTTAGTCCAACCATGCAATTAGATTTCCAGTTTTGATATACTAGGGCCTACGGAATGATTGAGATGAAAGAATGTTAAAACAAAGAAATACATAGGAATTGACAAAAGAGAAGATGGAAGAAAAATAAATAACAATTGAGATAAAAGAAGGTGAAGGAATGATAAAACAAAGAAATACTTTAGAATTGAGAGAAGAGATTGAAGAAGAATGAAAGTTAAACCATAGAAATACATAGAATTGAGAAATAGAAGATGAAAGAATGATTAAACAAAGAAATACATAATAATTAAGAGAAGAGAAGATGAAACAATGACAAAAACAAAGAAATGCATAAGAAATTATAAAAGAGAGCGTGACAGAATGACAAAAACAAAGAAATACATAAGAATTGAGCAGAATTGAGAAAAGAGAAGATGAACGAAGGATAAAACAAAGAAATACATAAGAAATTAGCAGGATTAATAGAGAGAAGAGAAGATGAATGAAGGATAATTATTAAAAAGAAGGTGAAAGAATGACAAAAACAAAGAAATACATAAGAATTGAGAGAAGAGAAAGAAATACATAAATATCATGGAAGAGAAAATGAAAGAAGGACCAAAAATTAAAAAACATACATAAGAAATAATGGAGAAAAATAATGCTTGCAAATGAAAGTCCCCAGCCCATAGCGCGGGAGAAATGGCGCGATTTTCAAAACTCAGATTCCAAAGTGCGAATGCTCCGTAGCTCGATCTAATGCTACAGTCACGCAGACACTTACGTATAGATACGTTTTTGTTGTTTTATCCTTATTTCATCTTATATTCTATCATTTCTTATTTTTTTCTTTGTTTTATTGGATGAACAATATTATCAATATTTCCACTGCTGACTATGACGGGAAGGCATCTGTGGGGATCCGCAGAAAAGAAAATTATTTTTGGACGCAACCCGGACGTAACTCAACGTGTCTGTGTGATGTAGCATAATAGATCGCTCGAGAGCGAAATCGCCCAATTTGGGCTGATGTGGACGTGTAGTCAGGCAGCCAGCTCGGTTTGGGTTAGCTGAACGAGGTACCAGTAGTAAAGTATTGGAATATATGGGGAGGAATCCCACATTTACTAAACCCAACGTCTGGCAGTGCATCTCTGCTGCATAAGGTCCCTACAGCCGGGGGCGTCCAAAATGAGTGCCCATTTTACAAAAAATTCTATTTTGAATAAAAATAGCTGAATTCATTTTCTAAACACACTAACTTTGATGTCAAAATGAAGAGTATTAAATTGTCTTAACGCTTGTGTCATTTTGAAATCAGACTGAAATCGAAAACAGTGAAAGTTTTAATGAAGAAATGTTTTTTTCTCACTTTTTTACGAAAATATTTTTTTCCCCTTTTTTCAATAATTCTTAATAAATAGTTGTATAAAACATTGATGTTTGTAACTTTTCTAAAAACTACCTACGTGCATGTGAATGATGCTGTAAAAAGAAGGAGTTATATCTTATTCCGATAAAGAATTATGATGAGCTAAAGTCAGGAACGCAATATAGACAAAAATCAACAATTTGCCCGTATCGAAGAAGAATCCCATCCTATGGTGGCCCTAAGTACGCTGCGAGAGAAGAGACATATATACGGTCAACGCCGTACATTTTGAACAATTGTGTAGCAATGTCCTAAAATATAGAACACCGCGGTGTGAACTTACGGGAACCCTGAATTCACTCTTCAACCAGCGCATCTGCGCCGAAACCTCACATGTTTGATGCGATCTTACTTCCACGCCCCGAAAGTACACTATTAGAAAACAAAGCATATTTGTGAACAATATTTTGGAGCGCATCTACGCCGTACAGTTTTGCGTTCATCGAGATTTAACGGCCCAGAAGTACGGTGCACAAACAGAAACTTTCGTGTTTTGCCGTAGACTTAGTCTGCAAGAAACAGACCCTATTTGACAAATTGCAGTGTCGTGTGAAGCTAATTCGGCACACAAGTGAATCTAGTCGCAAATTGTGAATCCCATGCTTAACTCTTGAACACCGTGTCGCAAACTCTGCAGTCATTACAGCAAACTATAAAACCTTGCCCAAGACTTTGCATATTATATTTATTGCTGAAAACTTTTGAAATCTTTAAGTGTTATTGGGAATAAAAAAAAAAGAAATATATTGGTCCTATTGAATGGTAGAGAAGGTATGGTAGAAATGAAATACATGTAGTGAAAGAAGAGGGATAAAAGAATTTAAAAGAAAAGAAGAAAATAATAAGAAATGATATAGGGTATGATGAAAAGATCCAAATAAACACAAAAGGAATTAATCATAAAAAGAGGTTCCAAATCTATCTTAAACTTAAAGAGGAACGCCAAATTGATCTTAAACCTATTTGGGGTGCAAAAAAGACGCAAAATTTGTCTCTTAAATTACGGGACGGTAAGTGATTAGAAACGTAGGGGGCCCTATACTATAGGCCCCCATTGGTCATAAAATTATTTCTCTACATGATCCTCTCGTCCAGCATTCTTAATACAACAATAATTAAAAGGCACTCTTCAAACACAAGAAGAAATCTAATTTAGAATCAATCCTCTCGAAAGAGTCAAGACTATATCTTTTTATTATGCTTGATGAGCAATTATAGGAAAGAACAGATTGCTATAATATACACGTATTCTGGGGGGGCTTTGCGGGCCCGGCCCCCCCCCCGGGTGGGCACCCGAAAGGGGCGCCATAATGACCTCAAAGGGGCCCCAAATTGACCTTAGGGGACGCCGAATCGATCAAAATGTAAAAATAATAATAATAATAAATAAAATAGATCGCCTGTTTTTCTGTTTAAACTTTTTTAAATATAGAAACAAGCGGTTCCTACTATTTTGGTTGGCTCAAATACTAAGCCCCTCCCTGAGCTGTGGTGTTTTTAGGGGGCTCCACTCCCCCCCCCCTCCCCCGGTTCCGAAAGCCCAGAGGCCTATGCATAACCCGTCGAGATTTTTCAATGAGGCATTTTATCACGCAACATACCAATTAATTTCGGAGGGGCATTGATCAAGAAAGTGCAAACAATTTCATTTGTAATAAAGGTTTTGCAGATCGCCTTGAAACCCAATTCTTTAAGAAAGTTTACTGG
>CALNVZ010002974.1:10664967-10702481 GCA_940671915.1 Paracentrotus lividus
GGTGCGGTGGAACAATGTGAGAAGCGAGAGCGGAGGAAGTAGCTCGGCGGCAAACCATGGTTTCGCATCGGTAGATCTGAAGAGGAGACTATATATCACTCATGTAGGCCTATTATACATGCTGATCATCGAGGTGCTTATGATACAGTCACACAGACAGACGATAGTGGTCCATTTGTGCGATTTTCTTATTCATCAGGGGAGGCTGTATATATGTAACATCCCCCCCCCCCCTGATGAAAAGCACCATTCTTTACGGAATTTACGCCCAGTGCTTATTCATTTCTATTCATTCTTATGTATTCTTTTTGGATGATAATCAATGAACGAAATAATCATTATTTCCACTTCTGACTATGACGGAGGAAGCATCCGTGGGATCCGCAGAAAAGAAAATAATTTTTGGACGCAACGGCGGGACCGCTAAACTATACGTAAGTGTCTGTGTGACTGTACATTACGTTTAGAGTCAGACACCACCATAAACATTTTTTTTTTTTTTTTTTAAGTGTTCGGATTTGTATGTGGCCCTGAAGTACGCGCGCGAAAAGAGACAATAATACTGCAATGCCGTAATTTGTAACAATTGATTTGAGCTATGCTTGCTAACTAGGTTTGGAAGCAAGACAAGCAAAAAAAAGATCTAGGGTATTATTGTATTTCAGTTCGGAGCTCTTTGCTTTCGTCGATGTTATGTGCAGAGAATACAAAATATTTGCCCTTGTGCAGCCAATATACACAAAAAATCGTAACCTCCGACATGCATCAACTTAGTGTGAATGCAGCTGTGTTATTTTAGATCCAACCATGCAATTAGATTTCAGTTTGATATATATACTAGGGTGCCTACGGAATGATTGAGATGTGAAGAATTGTTAAAACAAAGAGAAATACATGAACTTGACAAAATAGAGTGAAGAGAAAAATTAAATAACAATTGAATAAAAAGAAGGTGAAGGAATGATAAAAACAAAGAAATACACTTTTTCTAGAATTGAGAGAAGAGAGAATTGAGAAGAAAGGCAAAGTTAAACCATAGTAGAAAATACATAGAATTGAGGAATTAGAAGATTGAAAAAAAAAAGAATGATTAAAAAACAAAAGAAAAACATATAATTTAAAAGAAAGAGGTAAGAATTTATTACAACAAATGCCAAAAAACAAAGAACAACCATGCACTAGAAGAAAAAGAACATTTTTAAGAAGAGAGCCAGTCGCTGACAGAGATGGACAAAACAAAAGAAATACATAAGAATTGAGCCAGAATGAAAAGCAAATGAACAGAAGGATAAACAAAGGAAACATAAGAAATTAGCAGGATTAATTAGAGAGAGAGAAGATGAATTGAAGGATAATTATTAAAAAAAAGTGTGAAGAATGACAAAAACAAAGAATATACTATAAATTGAGTGAGAAGAGAAAGAAAATACATAATATCATGGAAGAGAAATGAAAGAAGACCAAAATTAAAAAACATACATTAAGAAATAATGGAGAAAAATAATGCTTGCAAATGAAAGTCCCAAGCCCATAGCGCGGGAGGAAATGTGCGCGATTTTCAAAACTCAGTTTCCAAAGTGCGAATGCTCCGATAGCTCATCTATGCTACAGTCACGCCAGACACTACGCTATAGATACGTTTTTGCTGTTTTATCCTTTATTTCATTCATATATTCTTAATCATTCTCTATATTTTTTTTTTCTTTTGTTATTGGGCTATGAACAATATATCAATATTCCACTGCTGACATGACGGGAAGCATTCTGGGGGCATCCCGCAGAAAAGAAAATTATTTTTGGACGCAACCCGCGGACCGTACATAATCAACGTTTCTGTTCTTTGAGTAGCATATAGCATCGCTCAGAGAGCAAAATCGCCCAATTGGCGCTGATGTGGACGGTAGTCAGGCAGCCAGCTCGGTATTGCGTTAGCTGAACGAGGTACCAGTAGAAAGTTTGGTAATATATGGGAGGGAATCCCACATTTTTTACTAAACCCAACGTCTGGCAGTGCATCTCTGCTGCCATAAGGTCCCTACACCGGGGGCGTCCAAATGAGTGCCCATTTTACAAAAAATTCTTTTTGAATAAAAAAATAGCCCCTGAATCATTTTCTAAACGACCAAACCCAACTTTAACTTTTGAATGCGCAAAAAAAAAAATGAAGAGTAGTATTATATTGTTCTTAACGCTTGTGTCATTTTGAAATCGACTGAAATCGAAAACAGTGAAAAGTTAAGGAAGAAATGGTATTTTCTCACTTTTTTACGAAATATTTATTTTTTTCCCCCTTTTTTCAAATAATTTTCTTAAATAAAATAGTTGTTAATAAAAACATTGAATCTATGTTTGTTAACTTTTCTAAAAACTACCTAGTGCATGTGAAATGATGCGTAACTAAAAAAGAAAGGAGTTATACTTATTCCGATAAAGATTAATGATGATTCAAATCAGGGAACGCAATATAACCAAAAATATCCAAAATTGCCGAATCGAAGAGGAAAAAGAATTCCCATACCTATGTGCCCTTAAGTACGCTGCGAGAGAAGAGACATAATTACGGTCAACGCCGATACATTTTGAACAATTGGTAAGCAATGTCTAAAATATAGAACACCGCGGTGTTTACGTGAAATTGATTACTACGGTGAAAACCGAATTCACTCTTCAACCAGGCGCATCTGCCCGCCGAAACCTCAACATGGTTTTGATGCGAATCTTACTTTCCACGCCCCGAAAGTACATATTTAGAACAAAGCAATATTTGTGAACAATATTTTGGAGCGCAATCTACGCCGACAGTTTTGCGTTCATCGAGATTTAACGGCCCAGAATACGGTGCACAAACAGGAGACCTCGGTTTGCGTAGACTTAGGTCTGAAGGGAACAGACCCTATTTTGACAAATTGCAAGTGTCGTGTGAACGCTAATTCGGCACACAAGTGAATCTTTAGTCGCAAATGTGAATCCCGATGCTTCTTAAACTCTTGACTCCGTTGTCGCAAACTCTTGCAGTCATACAGCACAAACTTATAAAAACCTTGCAAAGACTTGCATATATATTTTATTGCGAAAAACTTTTGAAATCTTTAAAGTGTTATTGGGAACAAATTAAAAAAGAAAAGAAATTATTGGCTCCTATTGCATGGGGTAGAGAAGTATGGTAGAAAATAATACATGTAGTGAAAGAAGAAGGGGATTAAAAAAAAGAATTTTTAAAAAAGAAATAGAAGAAAATAATAAGAAATATGATTATAGGCTATGATGAAAAAGAAATTTAATCCAAAAAAAAAACACCCAAAAGGATTAAATCATAAAAAGACGCCAGGGTTCAAATCTATTTCCTTAACCTTTAAGAAGGGACCGCCAAATTGATCTTTAAACCTATGGGTTCGACGTTTGCAAAAAAGACGCAAAATTTGTCCTTTAAAAATTACAGGACGGGGTAATGTTGATTAGAAACGTAGGGGGCCCATAACTATAGGCCCCCATTGGTCATAAAATATTTCTCTACATTGATCCTCTTCGTCCAGCCATTCTTATACAACAATATTTTAAAAGGCCACTTCTTCAAACACAAGAAGAAAGAAATCTAATCTAATTTAGAATCAATCCTCTCGAAAGAGTCAAGACATATATCTTTTTATTATGCTTGAATAGGCAATGTTTGGGAAATAACATAAGAACAGATTGCTTATATTAGTCCACGTATTCTGGGGCTTGCGAGGCGGGCCCCCCCCCCCCCCCCCCCCCCGGCCCCCCTCCCCCCCCCCCCCCCCCCCCCCCCCCCCCCCCCCCCCCCCCCCCCCCCCAACCCCCCCGACCCCCCCCCCCCCCCCCCCCCTCCCCAACCCCCCCCCCCCCCCCCCCCCCCCGGTCAGTGGGCACCCGAAAGGGCGGCCATATATGACCTCAAAGGGGCCCCAAATTGACCTTAGGGACGCCGAATCGAATCTAAATGTAAAAAATAATAATAATATAAAAATAAAATAGAATCGCCTGTTTTTCTGTTTTAAACTTTTTTAAAAATATAGAAACAAGCGTTTCCTACTAATTTTGGTTAGGCTCAAATACTAAGGCCCCTCCCTGAGCTGTGGTGTTTTTAGGGGGGGGGGCTCACTCCCCCCCCCTCCCCCCGGTTCCGAAGCCCAGAGGCCTGATGCATAACCCGTCGAGATTTATTCAATGAGGCATTTTATCACGCAACATACCAATTAATTTCGGAGGGCAATTGATCAAGAAAGGCAAACATTTCATTTGTAATAAAGGTTTTGCAGATCGCCTTTGAAACCCAATTCTTTAAAAAGTTTATGGGCGTATATAAGGCAATCTGTCTTTCCATTAACAATAATAAGCTCATCAAGCATAATAAAAGATACAGGTTCTTGACTCTTTCGAGAGGAATGATTCTAAATTAGATTTCTCCTGTGCTGAAGAGTGCCTTTTATTATTGTTTATTAAGAATGCGGGACGAGAGGATCATGTTCTTAGAGAATAATTTATGAAACCAAATGGGGCCTAAACTTATAGGCGCCCCCTACGTTTTATAATCAATATTTACCCTCCCGTAATTAAAGACAAATTTTTGGCTCTTTTTGCACCATAAAATAAAAATAGGGTTTAAGATCAATTTGGCCCGGTCTCTCTTTAAGTTTAGATAAGATTTGAACCTTTTTTATGATTAATTCCTTTTGTTTATTTAATGGGATCTTTCTCATACCCTATATCATTTCTTATTATTTCTTCTTTTTTTTAAAAATTCTTTTATCCCTCTTCTTTACACATGTATATTTCTGTTTCCATCTACTATCCAATATTTCTTTCTTTTTCATTTCCCGCCCCAATAATTAACATTTAAAAAAAAGGAATTTTTTCAAAAAAAAAGTTCAGCAATAAAATATAATATGCAAAGTCTTTGGCAAGGGTTCTTATAGTTTTGCTGTTAAGACTGCCCAGGGGAAGGGTTTTGCCCGGGGGAAACCAAAACGGGTTTGTTTTTCCAAAAGGAAGTTTATAGCAGATGAGTTTCACAATTTCGACTTAGATTCACTGTGTCTAATTAGCTTCACACGACCATGTAATTGTCAAATAGGGTCTGTGCTTGCACACTAAGTCTACGCAAAAACACGAAAGTCTTCTGTTTGTGCACCGTACTTCTGGGCCGTTAAATCCGATATGAACCGCAAAAAACTGTACGGCCCCTAGATGCGCTCCAAAAATATTGTTCACAAATATGCTGTTTTCTAATAGCCGCGTACTTTCGGGGCGTGAAGTAAGATCGCAATCAAACAGTGGGGTTCGGCGCAGACCAGATGCGCTTGTGTTGGAGAGTGAATTCAAGGTTTTACCGTAAGTTCAACCGCTAGGTTTCTATATTTTAGGACATTGCACACAAATTGTTTACAAAATGACGGCGTTGACCCGTAATATGTCTCTCTCTCGCAGCACCCGTACTTCAGGGCACCATACATACCCGTACGTGTATAGAAGGCGAAACATTGCGATAGCTTTTAGCAGACAAAACAAGTATCGAAAACTTGACCATAATGATTGAAACTTTGGCACTTGTTTGCCTACTCACAGCCATCGCATACAATCAGCTTTTCATTAATACAGCGTGCGGGTATTCTGTGTTATTCTCAGTTCACGGGCAAAATGTGGAATTTGCTATATTGCGTTCGTTGACTTTATCCATCCATAATTTCTTTATCGGGAATAAGGATATAACTCCCTTCTTTCTTACGCATCATTTTCACATTGCACTAGGTAGTTTTTGAAAAAGTTACAACATCAATGTTTTAATACAAACTATTATTAAAAAATATTGAAAAATGGGAAAAAATATTTTCGTTCCAAAAAAGTAGAACAACATCGTCATAAAACTTCTCACTGTTTTCGATCAGGTATGATTCAAAATAGACAAGCGGTTAGACATTTAATACTCTTATTTTTGGACTCAAATTAAGTGTTGTTAGGAAAAATGACGTTTTCTATTTTTATTAAAAAATAAAAAATTTTGTAAATGGCACTCATTATTGACACGACCCCCGGCTGGTTGGAGACCTTAGCAGCAGAGATGCATTGCCGACGTTGGGTTTAAGTAAATGGGATCCTCCCCATATATTCAATACTTTACTAACTGGTACGCGTTCAGCTAACCCAAACCGAGCTGCTGGCTGAAAGTGGTTCTAGGATCTTCAGAATTTTTCCGGGGGAAGGCTGATTCGGGTTAGACAACTCGAGATGGCGCAAGCTCGACGCTGATGTGGCAGCTAAGGTCTAAGAACCTGTCTACGCCATACTCATAGATGTGAGTATTAGGAATAATATTTAAATAGATTCATTGATCTTAGTTAGAGGCCCGGAGGAAACTGAAATTCATTGGCAATGACCGTTATATAGGCCATACAATGTACTATCTTAAATAAGCATGCTTGCATTATTCATTAAATATGAGATGCATATTCTTGTTCGTGAAGTTAAAGAGTTAAGCTTAAACAAACTATCTAAATACATTGTCTTGAGGGCTCAGCCCCCTCCTCGAACACCCCCCCCATGTATTACACGCTGGATCCACCGTGAATCAAGAGATTGCCTCTTTAGCAACACGCAATTTGGTTTATGAGCCTGTTTACAAAGGCGATGAAAATAAAAAATTGTGCGGGGGTTAATACAATGACATGAAGGAAGAAACAGCCAATGTTGAAAACCGGGAAGTAAATGGAAACAAATAACCGTGAGGATTCTTTGTATAACACTAATGACGACAGAATTAGCAGCTCGATTTGGAATAACAGGAAATTAAAAAAGGTTTCTTTATAGACGCCATGTAATCCAGACATAACCTTGCTTCATATGTTTATATTTATAGCCCTGGCGTAGACACGCATTAATTATTTTTGTTAGTGGGATTATCTACTAATCTCCCCCAGTAGTGGTTTATGACTTTTGTCATATCATATCTATTCATTTTGTAATTTATTGCGTCGATTCAGAAAAAACTGCCTCTTCCCTTAACGTTTGAAATCCAAAGCCCTGTAATCAGTCTAATGAGAGCGTCTTTTTCTTTTTCTTTTTTTTTTTTTTTTTTTTTTTTTTTTAATCTACTTTCCACAAATACATAAGCAGAAAAATAATTGTGTAGGGTTTCTTATAACATAAATGACGACAGATTGCCTTGTGGGGTTTTCTTTTATATACAACAATTAACAACTAAAATACAGTCTGTATATAAGAAAAAATTGGTACAATTGGAAAATAAATTTTGGTTTGAATCTTTTAAATGTCTTGTGTACGAACTAACCTACGCAATATATTTTCCTTGCGGATACAATTATTTTCTTTTTGCTCTTCGAGAACAAAAATAATGCTAATTTTTGTGCTATGCTTGAGATTTAAATTTACACACAATGACCATTGTTCTTCACGTTCATGTTTGCCAGCCTTTTTTCTCGAAACCTAGAACCAAGCTATGGCATCGGTTGAACCAAAGTGAAATTTTTTATTGACTGTTAGAAAATTAATTCATATCTCAAGATATTAAGCACCAAATGAGAATAAAAATGTCAGAAGAAAGCAGATTTTGTCCCGCTTTATAACAATAAACACTGCCAAGGTTCTGACTGATCTTCGTACTAATACCGCAATGTTGTCCCACTTGTACGTTATATTTGATGGCTTTTGATACAGACTGTACAAGCTGAATGTGTTGGAAACCGGGAAATTAAATGAAAAAGAAAGATCATAAGACATCTTTCTGCCTGAGGATTCCTACCCTTCCTTGTTGTTAATGTTTTTTCGTATAGAACTGTAGAACAATGAATATATAAAGGGATCGGAGTTCAATTAGTAACATTATACATTTATCATTCGTCTTTTTATCTACTTGACTTCAATTCAAGACAAGATGAGGCTTCATATGTAATTTGATTTTCCTGTTAGGAGCAACAAGGCTTCACAGTGTCCGGATTCTTTGTGATTAAAGGGCGGGGTTCGTTGATCAATTGGACTGCACAGGAACTGATCTTGAAGATGTACAGAGGACCTCCCATGTAATGTTGGTAGAGTAAACTTGCAGAGAAACTACATCACCGAACTGAACAGAAAGTCATTCTCCTGCAACACACAAATGGTTTCTTCGTTTATCAGAAACATCTACAGTTCATTAGGAGAACGTGTTTGAAAATGCTACGAATTACTGCATATAAACTGACTCCAACTACTTCACAGTTTATCATATCTTGGTCCTTGCCTCACATTGAAACGATATCTCTTATCAGAATAATTTGAAAGAGTGGCTCATTTCACAATTCCTAACACTTCTGACAGACACATATGTCAATAAGTCTGGCATTAATAACTTCGCAAGTTACTAAATGCTTCAGATTATCTATGCTTCATCTCGAAGGAACGCCATAACCGACCTTCGCCAACGATGTTGTCATATCCAGAAGTAATCACTGAGCTGTATATAAATCAGAATAATATCGAATATCTCGACAAACTGCCAAAATATGCAAAATCTAAAGATATACCATTGAATCTAACCAGATAAAAGCATAGCAGAAAATGTATTCACTTATCTTCGTCCCTCGAACGAATCAACCTCGGAGAAATCAAATTGTGGATGTTACATCTTTCAGAATATGCATCTATCAAACAAATACTATTGAAACAGAATTCTATACGATTCATCGGTGGCAGCATTCACTAATATCCAAATATGTAACATCGACCTTAGGGAATGACATTGTTCGAGTCACATCGGTTCTTCTTAGTCCACTGGTCAGTCTTCTTATGTCCAGAACAAACTGTTCACAATGGATATGTTTACGAAAGATATCTTCAAGATTGCAATCTCTTAGTGTTTACAAGAACAATCTGCACAATATTTCTAATTAACAACTTTCCTGCATTGTCCATACTTTATGCCCGAAACAAATAAAAGAAGTAGAATTTGGCGAAAATGATCATCATAATTTAACACGCATGGACTTGTGCTGGAATCAAATAACAAACATCGACAATTTTGGAAACTTGCCTAATTTACGTGAAGTGTGGCTCTGTGAAATTATTGACAGTGTGGACGATAAATACCTGATGCGCTCATCACGACTTCTTCTTCTCATTCTAAGCAACAATAAATTATCAATGCTGACACAATTTACTCCTTTACCTGTTTAGAAGAACTAGATTTGTCAGGTAACCTACTTCATACAATCAAAAATTCGACTTTCGACACCTTGCCAAGACTTTTTGCTCTTACCCTACCCATAATAAAATCTCTATGCCTTGGTTTCTTCGCTCGATGACTTCAGTTCAACGCTTTCTCTAGTCCAATAGGCTTAGAGATCGATCGCGAAATCTGGAACATTTAATAATCTTCATTTTTAGCATTGGCTTTAATCATATAGTAGAGATAAATACTCTTGATGTCCACCTCTGCGTAGTTTGACACATCATAACTCACTCTTCGAAATAGACTTTGACCAGCTATTTGAAACTTCAACAGGCTTCGTTTGATTAATATAGAGAACAATCGAATAACTAAAATTACATCAAATAAGCTTCCACGTATGGCCTAATTATAAAGCACAACAATGATATGGGTATCAAATACGAGTTTGATTTCCGGATTTAATATCTTGCTTGCAACAATAACTTCACAGAATTCAAGCAGCTTCAGATTTCTCGAAATTTGGTCGGACTTTACTTGAATAAAATAGGATATCCGTATACCTGGTTATACTTCATATGGCATCGTATTTATGGTTTTCTTGAATTGGATGATAACCTCATAGTTGATATAGAAGTGTCAGTTTCGCCGGTCTAAGGTCATTAAAGAGTTAAAGCTGAGAAGAATCGCTTGTCTACCTTCCTCTGGAGTGTTTTCACACCCGGAGTCTAAAAAATCTTAAATTAAGTGGGATCCATGACTTATATTAAATCAAGCATTCTCGGAATACACGGTTTAATTCTCTGATCTCTCCAATATACCACTTTCATCAATGTTCCTAGAAATACTGGAAGATATTCAAACTGCTTCTAGTTTGTTTCTGAATGAAAACGTTGCTTTTGCGGTTTGCCATGAACAACGGTAGCATCTCTTGGTTTAGAATTTCCAAATCTACAATTCATTAATTGTCATCAAACGAATTGTGTGCCAATGTTACGATGTCACCAAAATTTACTGTCATAGATCTTTCTGATAATCTGTTCTATCAGTCCCAATTACTGCCTGCCTAAAGTGAGTGGTGGATACACTCTATATCTTCCCAAATAGAATAAAAAATGTCCTAAAGTTCATTTCACATGCATCAGCAATTCTGGATACTGGATTTGAGTTACAATCGTATTGTGTCCTTCGAATTAGGTTCCTTGCGACACCAGAAATACCTAAAGATCTGCGTCTTGAAGGTAACCTGCTCAAAAACTTGATAGTAAAATCCTTGCGTTCTCTATGAGACATCTTGATTAATACAACAAGATAATCGTTGGTCAGTGATTGCAATATGATCTCGACAATGCTTCATTCAGTCCCAATTTGATCTGTAGTTGTAGAAACCCCTGCTACTTCACTTTAGTTTAGCCGAACTGCAACTGGTAGCTACTGACAAACTCTCCTGCAGACCACAGCTTTGCTCCAAATCACACCAAACTCTCCTGTCATTTGTTGATGATACAGAGGTTGAGATACCTTGTCCAATCATCATATCCAATCGAACAGACAACATTCATTGGTCGGTAACGTTGCAACGAGAGAACCAACCGGCGTCATCAGGTAATGCTTTACCAAATGGAGTTTTTCTTCTACCCCACAATGCTCTTTTGATCAGGCGGGTTACGAAAAACATGACTGGATCTTATGTCTGTTGGGCAGAGAATGAGGCAGGGCAGACAAAGTTCAAAGCCAACCTACTCATAGAGGAAATGACAACGGATAAGAGATCCAACCTGAAAGCTAATAGGTCTACAGAGTTGGTGAGAGAATTGAAAGACACGTTGTCATGTGGTGTCTCTGCCGGCAGAGCCAACAAAGTAACATCAAAGGTTTCATATGTTTTAGCTTGCGCAGTATTATCTTTAAAAGGATACTAGGGAAGTTTCTTCTGATCAACCTTCAACGCCACAAAAACAAGGAACACTAACATTTAGAGAGAAATTGTCATGATGATGATAAGCTTAAAAAGATCTGTGCTGTATAACCATAGTTTGAGATCTGATGTTCGTTCTGCATTTGATGTTTACAAAAAATGTATCATGATAAGTATAAAGTTATACAAATACATGAGAGCATGCAGGTAAGCAAAGTGCTTGATGGGCTAACAGGCCTGAAATCGAGTTAACAAAATACAAATTACTCAAGAGGCTGGTATTAAAGTCAAAATATTATTGTTACAAAATAATTTACCGATGCATATACTTTTTGAATATGATGCATTGTTTATCTGAATCTACAGAGTGAGTCTGAAGAAATGTCTCATCATTTTGCAGTTGTCTCAGACTTAAGATAAGTATTAACATTTAGTGATCCTCCTAGCATCCGTTGGAACCCTTTTCATTTGGATCTTTGCACGCATGACTGAATAACAGACAATCTTCAGAAGACAGCGAAATCTCACTTGCGCCAAGTGGCTGGGTGAACAATACCAAATTCAGACTTTATTACTTATGTGCACACACACAAAGACACACGCCCACACACACACACACCCACACAAAACACACTTACACCCTCACCACACACACACACGCACACACAAGCACATAACCACACCAGCACACACACAAATACAAACCCATACCTTTACCAAACACACACACACACACACACACACACACACACCCTCACTCGCACTCATAAACAGTTTGAAAAGGGGAAATATTATGACGACATATTTACTGTGTGTTTTTGTGTGTGTGTGTGTGTGTGTGTGTGGTGAGAGGGTATGTGTTTAACTGTTTAAATATATTCATTCAACATTTTTTTAAATCTTCATTTATCCACTTGGCCCAATTGACATTTTGCTGTCTTCTGAAGATTGACTTTTACTAAGTCATGCATGGAAACGTCCAAATAATTACAGAGAAATTTTTACAAAAGTCTAAAAGGTTTTGTAAAATAGGAACTCCATAATTCTGATGTCTATCCATATGAATTCACACAGTCTAGAATTTACATCAGAATTATGAAGTTCCTATGTTACAAAACATTTTGGACTTTTGTATAAAAAAATTAAAAAAAAAAAAAAAAAAATCTGTGTGTGCCAACAAATACTGGGAGGATGACTCAACCAAGACATAATGGAACCCATGGTTTATGCTTGAAATAAGACAACTTCAAAATGATAGGGATTTCTTTTTATACTCATTCTGTATAGATAGAAGTGAGTTTGTCCATAAATAGAGTAAGGGGTAGTTATCCGAACATTAAATTTTGATGCAATAGTCCGGACCGAATATTCTTTGTTCCGATCGATGGTTCATTCTACTTAAAAATAGATACTCCGGTTCATTAATCTAAAAGTAAGATTCTATGGAGTTTATTATTATTATATTTTTATTATTATTACTTACTTACTTCAGTTCTTTCATTTATTTATTCACTCATTCATTCATTTTTTTTTCATTTTTGTTGTTGTTGCAAGGTTGAAATATATCGTTTTTAAGATTCTGCCAAGTCACTGTCTCTCACTCTCGTGGCATGGTTTCACATTTGTATTTATGATACAGTTAAATAAAAATTATGTCTCCTATACTTGGCTTCTAAGAATATGGGTCTTTCTATTGTTTATTTAGGATTTTATTGTGTATATATTTATTTTTAATGTTATATTTTACCTTGTAAATGTATAATAATTATTGTTTGTATAAAGTAACTTTATATAGTTGTAAATATGTTACAATTCGGCAAAGTAGGTGTCTACGATGTTCTTGTTCGTGAAGTTTAAAAAATGAAGCTAAAAGGTCTTTGGGAATCCTTCCCCCCCCCCCCTCTTCTTTTTGTAACTCTTCGAGCACCCGATGGGGAAAATATGGACTTAAAAATCCCCTTTCCCACCCCTTCCCTCCCCCTTCCCTTATTGGACGATGCTGGACCAACCCATGTAATCAGTCTAATTGCTTTCTAAAAACGGACAATGTTTTAATGAGCTTGTAAGATGTGTGGGATGTATTTTAATAAATATTCAAACACAAAAGATCGATTTTGTGTGATTTCTTTCATAACGTACATTGACGTATAAACTGACGATAGAATACGGATCAATGTTGGAAGAACAGTGAATTTGCCTTGTGGGGTTTCTATTATATCACAAATAATGACTGAAAATACAGCTGAAGTTGTAAGAAAAAAAATTAAATGGAAAAAAGACGTCTTTGCTTCAAGACATTTCTTTGATTGATATTGAGACGCCTTGGCAATGATACGCACTTTAAAAAAAATCGTAATGATATTATTATTGTTATTGTTACTATTGTGTTTTCGTTTGATCGTGCAATGAATGACTGCAGTTAATACTCTAATAACGATCTTTCATTGGTGTTTCATATCGCACACATCGATGTCTATGGAGCTATAAATCATTGACATTTATCGGTTTTTTATTTATCTACTTGACTTCTACTTCAGGGTTTCAACATGAACCTCCATATCGTATATCTTTTTGTCCTGTTTGGAGTAGCAATTGCTTCGCAGTGTCCGGATCTTTGTGACTGTAAAGGGCGAGGTTCATGGATCGATTTGGACTGCACAGGAACTGATCTGGAAGATGTACCAGAGGACCTCCCATGTAATGTTGGTAGAGTAAACTTGCAGAGAAACTACATCACCAGACTGAACAGGAAGTCATTCTCCTGCCAAACACAAATGGTTTTCCTTCTCTTATCCGAAAACAATCTACGGTATATTGAGGAGAACGTGTTTGAAAATGCTACCCAATTGCTGCATATTGAACTTGACTCCAACTACCTTCACAGTTTATCATATCTTGGCTCCTTGCCTCACATTGAAACGATATCTCTTATCAGAAATAATTTGAAAGAGTGGCCTCATTTCACAATTCCTAACACTTCTGACAGACACATATTGTCAATAAGTCTGGCATATAATAACTTTCGCAAGTTACCTAAAATTGATTTCAGATTATCAATGCTCCATCTCGAAGGAAACGCCATAACCGACCTTTCGCCAACGATGTTGTCACATCCAGAAGTAATCACTGAGCTGTATATAAGTCAGAATAATATCGAATATCTCGACAAACTGCCAAATATGCAAAATCTAAAGATATTATCCATTGAATCTAACCAGATAAAAAGCATAGCAGAAAATGTATTCACTTATCTTCCGTCCCTCGAACGAATCAACCTCGGAGAAAATCAAATTGTGGATGTTACATCTTTCAGAAATATGCTATCTATTAGACAAATACTATTGAAACAGAATTCTATACGATTCATCGGAATGACAGCATTCACTAATATTCCAAATATTGATAACATCGACCTTAGGGAAAATGACATTGTTCGATTAACAATCGGTCCTTTCTTTAGTCTACCGGTCAGTCTTCTTATGTCCAGCAACAAACTTTTCACAATGGATATGTTTTACGAAAGTCACTCTTCAAGATTGCAATCTCTTAATGTTAACACGAACAATCTGCACAATATTTCTATTAACAACTTTCCTGCATTGTCCATACTTTTTGCCTCGAAAAACAAAATAAAAGAAGTAGGATTTGGCGAAAATGATCATCATAATTTAACACGCATGGACTTGTGCTGGAATCAAATAACAAACATCGACAATTTTGGAAACTTGCCTAATTTACGTGTACTGCGGCTTTGTGGAAATTATTTGACGGTTTGGGACGATAAATTCCTGATGCGCTCATCACGACTTCTTTTTCTCATTCTAAGCAACAATAAATTATCAATGCTGACACAATTTACTCCTTTACCTGCTTTGGAAGAACTAGATTTGTCAGGTAACCTACTTCATACAATCAAAAATTCGACTTTTGACTCCTCGCCAAGACTTTTTGCTCTTAACCTTACCCATAATAAAATGTCTAGCCTTGGTTTTCTTCGTTCGATGTCTTCAGTTTCGACGCTTTCTCTTAGTCACAATAGACTTAGAATGATCGATCCCCGAAATCTGGAACATTTAGTTAATCTTCAATTTTTAGAATTGGCTTTTAATCATATAGTAGAGATAAATCCTCTTGATGTCCACTCTCTGCGTAGTCTTGACATCAGTCATAACTCACTCTTCGAACTAAACTTTGACCAGCTATTTGAAACTTCAACAAGGCTTCGTTTGATTAATATAGAGAACAATCGAATAACTAAAATTACATCAAATATAGCTTCCACGTATGGCCTAATTATAAAAGCAAACAACAATGCAATTGGGTCTTCAAATATGAGTTCCATTTCCGGATTTAATATCTTTGCGTGCAGCAATAATTTAACAGAATTCACACAACTTGAGATTTCTCAAAATTTGATTGGGCTTTACTTAAATAAAAATAGGATATCTCGTATTCCGGATTATACTTTCATATATGCATCGTCTCTATGGTTTCTTGATTTGGATGATAACCTCATAGTTGATATAGACAGTGTCAGTTTTGTCGGTCTACAGAACATTAAAGAGTTAAAGCTGAGAAGAAATCGGCTTGTTTACCTTCCCTCTGGAGTGTTTTCACATGCCCGGAGTCTAAAAAATCTTAAATTAAGTGGGAATCCATTGACTTATATTTCAAATAAAGCGTTCTCAGAAATACACGGTTTTAATTCTCTTGATCTCTCCAATATACCACTTTCATCAATGTTCCTAGAAATACTGAAAGACGTTCGAACTGCTTTTAGTTTGGATTTAAATGAAAACTTTGCTTTTCGTGAGTTTGCCATCAACAACGGTAGCATTCTCTCTGGTTTAGAATTTCCAAATCTACAATTCATTAATTTGTCATCAAACGAATTTGGTGCCCAATGTTCACGATTGTCACCAAAAATTTTACGTGTCATAGATCTTTCTGATAATCTGTTTACTTCAGTCCCAAATTACTGCCTGCCTAAAGTGAGTGGTGGATACACTCTATATCTTTCCCAAAATAGAATAAAAAATGTCCATAAAGATTCATTTCACATGCATCAGCAATTCTGGATACTGGATTTGAGTTACAATCGTATTGTGTCCTTCGAATTAGGTTCCTTGCGACACCAGAAATACCTAATAGATCTGCGTCTTGAAGGTAACCTGCTCACAAAACTTGATAGTAAATCCTTGGCGTTCTCTATGAAGACTATCTTGATTAATACACAAGATAATCGTTGGTCATGTGATTGCAATATGATCTCGACAATGCGTTCATTCAGTCCCCAATTTGATTCTGTAGTTTGTAGAAATCCCCCTGCTTACTTCAACTTTAGTGTAGCCGAACTGGTAGCTACTGACAAACTCTTCTGCAGACCACAGCTTTGCTCCAAATCACACCAAACTCTCCTGTCATTTGTTGATGATACAGAGGTTGAGATACCTTGTCCAATCATCATATCCAATCGAACAGACAACATTCATTGGTCGGTAACGTTGCAACGAGAGAACCAACCGGCGTCATCAGGTAATGCTTTACCAAATGGAGTTTTTCGTCTACCCCACAATGCTCTTTTGATCAGGCGGGTTACGAAAAACATGACTGGATCTTACGTCTGTTGGGCAGAGAATGAGGCAGGGCAGACAAAGTTCAAAGCCAACCTACTCATAGAGGAAATGACAACGGATCAGAGATCCAACCTGAAAGCTAATAGGTCTACAGAGTTGGTGAGAGAATGGAAAGACACGTTGTCATGTGGTGTCTCTGCCGGCAGAGCCAACAAAGTAACATCAAAGGTTTCATATGTTTTAGCTTGCGCAGTATTATCTTTAAAAGGATACTAGGGAAGTTTCTTCTGATCAACCTTCAACGCCACAAAAACAAGGAACACTAACATTTAGAGAGAAATTGTCATGATGTTGATAAGCTTTAAAAAATCTGTGCTGTATAACCATAGTTTGAGATCTAATATTCGTTCTGCATTTGATGTTTACAGAAAATGTATCATGATAGTATAAGGTTATACAAATACATGATAGCATGCGTGTAAGCAAGTGCTTGATGGGCTAACAGGCCTGAAATCGACTTAACAAAATACAAATTACTCAAGAGGCTTGTATTAAAGTCAAAATATTATTGTTACAAAATAATTTACCGATGCATATATACCTTTTGAATATGATGCATTGTTTATCTGAATCTGAGTCAGAAGAAATGTCCCATCATCTTGTAGTTGTCTTGAGAAAAGTATTAACTTTTAATCATGGGTTTCATGATGTGACTTTGTAAAGTGATCCTCCTAGCATCTGTTGGAACCCTTTTCATTTGAATCTTTGCACGCAGAAGACATTGAAATCTCACTTGCGCCAAGTGGCTGGGTGAAGAATACCAAATTGAGACTTTATTACTTATGTGCACACTCACAAAGACACACGCCCACACACATCCTCATTTACACGCACACACGCACACACATCCACACACACCCACACAAACCACATACACACTTACACCCTCACCACACTCATCCACATACCCACACACACACACACACACACACACACACACACACACACACACACACAAGCACACAACCACACCAGCACACACACAAATACAAACCCATACCCTCACCAAACACACACACACACACACGCCCTCACTCGCACTCATAAACAGTTTGAAAAAGGGAAATATTATGACGACATATTTACTATGTGTGTGGGTGTGTGTGTGTGTGGTGAGAGGGTATGTGTTCAACTGTGTAAACATATTCATTCAACATTTGTTTTAATCTTCATTTATCCATTTGGCCCAATTGAGATTTTGCTGTCTTCTGAAGAATGACTTTTACTTAGTCATGCATGGAAAGATCCAAATAATAACAGAAATTTTTACCAAAGTCTAAAAGGTTTTGTAAATTAGGAACTCCATAATTCTGATGTAAATTCTATCCATATAAATTCACACAGTCTAGAATTTACATCAGAATTATGAAGTTCCTATGTTACAAAACATTTTGAACTTTCGTTTAAAAAAAAAATAGAATAAAAAAATATAAAAAAATCTGTGTGTGCCAACAAATACTGGGAGGATGACTCAAGCAAGACATAATGGAACCCATGGTTTATGCTTCAAATAAGACAACTTCAAAATGATAGGGATTTTTTTTTTTTTACTCATTCTGTATAGATCGAAGTGAGTTTGTCCAAAAATAGAGTAAGGGGTAGTTATCCGAACATTAAATTTTGATGCAATAAGGGAGTTTACAGTTACAGTCTGCGCATGCGCGAGTCTCCGATATCTACTTTCGGGGTCAGGCCATCTGTACATAAAATGCGGCGACCGTACAGTCAACCCATGAGTCAACCAACGAACGGCATATCTACAAATTTTTATCAGACAAAAATCTAGCTGCATATTTTTTTTTATCGGTCTGTTCCTTCTCGTTTGCCATGTTGAATAATATGATGAGACATTTTCATGACTTTGATTGACGTTTTCCTCCCAGAAAGTTGCAAAAATGGATTGTGTACTTTTTGCCGAGACGCCCGAGTGATGAGCGGCAAAGCGCGACTTGGCAGCCGACTGCTGTGGCGGGCCCCGCTCTGTGCGCGCGATGTATATATAACTCGCGTACGGCAAACAGGCATAGACCAATTCCATGATATATTCAATATTTAAAAACAAACAGTACGCTGGAAAAAAAAAACACCTACCAGGTAAGATATTGATTTCCTATCTTTATTTTAATACCATGTTTATTCGAGTCTCTGTTCCCAACTGAATGTGAAATTGATTTTGCCGAGGTTATTGACAATTTGACGTTGCCCGGCAGAAACTGCACACCGGTCCGAATATCGAGATACCAACGCCTGTTCTCAACTCAATGCTGTTTGCCGTACGCGAGTACACTGGCGTAAATCCGTAAAGAATGCTTTTCATCAGGGGATATTACATAATAATACAAAGCGCCACCCCCCCCCCCCCCACCCTGATGATAGAAATCGCAAATGGATTCGCCGTGCGCGAGTTGGTAACTAACCGATTTCGCTTTCTGTTGAGAAACGAAACTCAAATAAATATGGTATCAAAATAAAGATAGGAATAAGTATCCATTGTCTATCTCATCAATAGACAAGTGCGATTCGTCATCCATATTTTCACAATATAAGCGCACAAATGTATGAAAACCATATGTAAATCAAAGGGTATCATAGACTTCACACGTAAGAATTCTTGATATAGAGGAGACCATGTACAGGTGACCCCTGACCCAATGACGTCACAGATCTCCTATCGGTAACTGTAAACGCCCTTATAGTCCGGACCGGATATTCTTTGATCCGATCGATGGTTTATATTCTACTTAAAAATAGATACTCCGGTTCATTAATCTAAAAGTAAGATTCTACGGAGTTTTTATTATTATTATTATTATTACTTACTAACTTACTTTAGTTCTTTCATTTATTTGTTCATTCATTTGTAGCAACTTGACCGTACAAGAACTTTCTTGTATTGTAAATAGCTTTAATCTTGTCTTTTATTAAGTTGTCATTATTTCTAAGTGCCACCTGTTCATTCCTTGAATGCCTCACTTTCTAAGTCATTGGCAAGAACATGTCATTTCCTATTGTGTTGGATGTGCAGTCATCCAACACATGAGTCTTGCATACAGGTTAATACCCCCATTCCACTGACAATCGGACTCTCATCTCGAGCTCACCTGATCCCCAAAATGGCAATTTTGATTAGTTCCGATGAAATCTCACCCGAGGAGCCAGTTTTGGTGACCCTGATTTTTTTATTACCCGCATGAAATCGGATGAAAGACTGGTATCTGCCCGACATCTGTCCGCCGTTTTTATCGGCTTGTCCAATCCATGAATTTGCTTTCGGAGGGTAATTTGGGGGCTATCTGACTCTAAACTGGCACTTCCAACATCTATCTGATACCGACCAAACTCCAATCAAATTAATCAGTCACTACTCGGAGATCGATTGTACATTGACCCGATACTACCAACATTCCACAGTTGGGTTGAAAACGACACTTCTTTTCGAAAAGTTGATAAAAAAACCGCTAATTGCAGTAAGTTGAGTACCTGATCACCCGATTTTAATCAGATGTCGGCCAGAGACGTCGGACAGCTGAAAACAATAGAATCTTATACACGTCAGACGGACTGACACATATCCAATATTGACTCGAGGTCGAAAATGGAAATGGTGTCCGGTCAGTCCGATAGCGAACTAAGGCCTGAGCTTAGTTCCCTGACCGGACTATTTTCCATCCTCGCATGCCGTCCAACACGTCGGACAAATACCTGATAGACGTCAAACACAATGGGGGTATAATACCCCCATTCCACTGAGAATTTTGGAGCATCGTTCACTAATCGGATGCTTTTTTTTTTTATCCTTCTGGTTGCCCATCGAGTGGTCTCATGTCAAAGTCTGATGGTCAGGCTTGTGTTTGACGTCTATCAGGTATTTGTCCGACGTGTTGGACGCGATGGGAAGAGGGAAAATAGTCCGGTGAGGGAACTAAGCTCAGGCCTTAGTTCGCTATCGGACTGACCGGACACCATTTCCATTTTCGATCTCGAGTCAATATTGGATATGTGTCAGTCAGTCCGACGTGTATAAGATTCTATTGTTTTCAGCTGTCCGACGTCTCTGGCCGACATCTGATTAAAATTGGGTGATCAGGTACTCATCTCATTGCAATTAGCGGTTTTTTATCAAGTTTCCGAAAAGAAGTGTCGTTTTCAACCCGACTGTGGAATTTTGGTAGTATCGGGTCAATGTACGATTGAACTCCGAGTAGTGACTGATTAATTTGATTAGAGTTGGGCCCGTATCAGATGGATGTTGGAAGTGCCAGTTTAGAGTCAGGTAGCCCACAAATTACACTCCGAAAGCAAATGCATGGATTGGACAAGCCGATTAAATTAGCGGACAGATATCGGGCAGATACCAGTCTTTCATCCGATTTCATGCGGATACTAAAAAAATCAGGGTCACCAAAACAGGCACCTCGGGTGAGATTTCATCGGAACTCATCAAAATTGACATTTTGGGGATCAAATGAGCTCAAGATGGGAGACCGATTGTCAGTGGAATTGGGGTATAAGCTGTTTCATATTAAGCACATGTCTTTTAGTGAGAGTTTCCAGCTATATTATAAACCCCTCCCAAAAAGTTTCGCAAATCGACTTTGGGCCATGATAACTTTTCAGGTATGCTTTAGTTATTTATGATAATCAGACTACTGGAAAGATAATTTATTCCCCTTTTTATTGATATCATATTTGTAATAATTGTGTCATGCTTCAATGCACAGATTATTAGAATATAGATAAAAGTAAAATGTCAAATATTGTAAAATACACTTTTATTGATCAAATTGAAGTTCCGCAACTTCAGTTTAAACCCTGATAACTTTGGGAGTATTTTGTAATTTTTGTTGAATTTTACACCATTGTTTTATTTATTTATTCTTATTTCTATTGATATGTAATTTGTCATGGTGATATCATGCCTGGGTCCAGAGAACCCCTGAATACCACCTGAATGCAAGGCAAACTCAAAGATAATAATCAGTTTTTTGTTCTGTTACACAATTTTGAACCTTGATGCATTTTTAAGGTGGGTTTTAATCATTATCAATTTTTGTAGCATTGAAAAGTTCATTTATTCTTCTTCTTATTGATACCCTATTTGCAATGGTAAAATCAAGTTTGAATGCACATAATTCATGAATATAATGCGAGGTAAAAGCGAAAATTTGCGAAGTGCATTGCTATTACTCAAATCGAGTATCTCGCAATAGACAATAATAGGCACAATAGGCATTCAATTTGCAACATTGACTTCTGACTTGTCCTAACATTCGGGTGTTCTGTAAATACAAGAATAATACTATTGTAAGAATTAGGGTATCATTGAAAGGAGCAATAAATGAACTTGACAATGGTATAAAATTTAATAAAAATAGTAAAATACCCCTAAAGTTATCAGGGCCTAAAGTCGAGTTTTGAAATTCAATTTGATCAATAAAACAGCATTTTGCAACTTTTGACTTTTTACTTTTCTGCATATTTTGACATTCTGTGCATTGAAGCATGACACAATCATTACAAATTTGATATCAATAAAAAGGGGAATAAATTATCTTTCTAATAGTCTGATTATCAGGAATAACTAAAGCATACCTGAAAAGTTGTCATGGCCCAAAGTCGACTTGCGAAACTTTTTGGGAGGGGTTTATTTCATAGCGATTCTACAAAGTACATCCTTCATCACTCAAGTCTCTACACTGTAACAAGGCCTTGATACTTTTATTTTTGATTTTGAGTCTCCCTTACTTCAATCCGCAAAGACGCGCTATTATTTTGCATACATAGTCTTTCAACGGGATAAGGGCAATTACCTGAACAGTGATAAACCACATTTGTAAATATAACCTCTACCATACTGGTGATATTCTGAAGTGGATTCCAGATCAGGTAGGAAAACATTTCCTTATTTAGTGACTTGATATTTCACTAAACATTAATTTTTTTTATTTTTTTTTGTGGTAAGGTTGAAACATATCGTTTTTAGATTATGCCAAGTCATTGTCTCTCACTCTCGTGGTATGGTTTCACATTTGTATTTCTGATACAGTTAAATAAAAATTATGTCTCCTATACTTGGCTTCTAAGAACATGGGTCTTTCTATTATTTATTTAGGATTTTATTGTGTATACATTTATTTTTAATGTTACATTTACCTTGTAAATGTATAATTGCTTGTATAAAGTAACTTTATATAGTTGTAAAAATGTTACAATTCGGCAAAGTAGGTGTCTACGACGATGTTCTTGCTCGTGAAGTTTAAAAATGAAGCTAAAAGGTCTTTGGGAATCCTCCCCCTCCCCCCTCTTCATTTTGTAACTCTTCGAGCACCCGATGGGGAAAATATGGACTTAAAAAATCCCCTTTCCCACCCCTTCCCTCCCCCTACCCTTATTGGACGATGCTGGACCAACCCATGTAATCAGTCTAATTGCTTTCTAAAAACGGACAATGTTTTAATGAGCTTGTAAGATGTGTGGGATGTATTTTAATAAATATTCAAACACAAAAGATCGATTTTGTGGGATTTCTTACATAACGTACATTGACGTATAAACTGACGATAGAATACGGATCAATGTTGAAAGAACAGTGAATTGCCTTGTGGGGTTTCTATTATATCACAAATAATGACTGAAAATACAGCTGAAGTTGGAAGAAAAAAGAATTAAATGAAAAAAAAAAAGACGTCTTTGCCTCAATACATTTCTTTGATTGATATTGAGACGCCTTGGCAATGATACGCACTTTTAAAAAATCGTAATGATATTATTATTGTTATTGTTACTATTGTGTTTTCGTTTGATCGTGCAATTAATGACTGCAGTTAATACTCTAATAACGATCTTTCATTGGTGTTTCATATTGCACACATCGATGTCTATGGAGTTATAAATCATTGACATTTATCGGTTTTTTATTTATCTACTTGACTTCTACTTCAGGGTTTCAACATGAACCTCCATATCGTATATCTTTTTGTCCTGTTTGGAGTAGCAATTGCTTCGCAGTGTCCGGATCTTTGTGACTGTAAAGGGCGAGGTTCATGGATCAATTTGGACTGCACAGGAACTGATCTGGAAGATGTACCAGAGGACCTCCCATGTAATGTTGGTAGAGTAAACTTGCAGAGAAACTACATCACCAGACTGAACAGAAAGTCATTCTCCTGCCAAACACAAATGGTTTTTCTTCTCTTATCAGAAAACAATCTACGGTATATTGAGGAGAACGTGTTTGAAAATGCTACCGAATTACTGCATATTGAACTTGACTCCAATTACCTTCACAGTTTGTCATATCTTGGCTCCTTGCCTCACATTGAAACGATATCTCTTATCAGAAATAATTTGAAAGAGTGGCCTCATTTCACAATTCCTAACCCTTCTGACAGACACATATTGTCAATAAGTCTGGCATATAATAACTTTCGCAAGTTACCTAAAATTGCTTTCAGATTATCTATGCTCCATCTCGAAGGAAACGCCATAACCGACCTTTCGCCAACGATGTTGTCATATCCAGAAGTAATCACTGAGCTGTATATAAGTCAAAATAATATCGAATATCTCGACAAACTGCAAAATATGCCAAATCTAAAGATATTATCCATTGAATCTAACCAGATAAAAAGCATAGCAGAAAATGTATTCACTTATCTTCCGTCCCTCGAACGAATCAACCTCGGAGAAAATCAAATTGTGGATGTTACATCTTTCAGAAATATGCTATCTATCAAACAAATACTATTGAAACAGAATTCTATACGATTCATCGGGGTGGCAGCATTCACTAATATTCCAAATATTGATAACATCGACCTTAGGGAAAATGACATTGTTCGAGTCACATTCGGTTCTTTCTTTAGTCCACCGGTCAGTCTTCTTATGTCCAGCAACAAACTGTTCACAATGGATATGTTTTACGAAAGTCACTCTTCAAGATTGCAATCTCTTAGTGTTTACAAAAACAATCTACACAATATTTCTATTAACAACTTTCCTGCATTGTCCATACTTTATGCCTCGAAAAACAAAATAAAAGAAGTAGGATTTGGCGAACAATGTCAATTCATAATTTAACACGCATGGACCTTGTGCTGGAATCAAATAACAAACATCGACAATTTTGGAAACTTGCCTAATTTACGTGAAGTGTGGCTCTGTGGAATTATTTGACAGGTGGGACGATAAACCTGATGCGCTCATCACGACTTCTTCTTCTTCTATTCTAAGCAACAATAAATTATCAATGCTGACACAATTTACTCCTTTACCTGCTTTGGAAGAACTAGATTTGTCAGGTAACCTACTTCATACAATCAAAATTTCGACTTTCGACACCTTGCCAAGACTTTTTGCTCTTAACCTTACCCATAATAAAATCTCTAGCCTTGGTTTTCTTCGCTCGATGACTTCAGTTTCGACGCTTTCTCTTAGTCACAATAGGCTTAGAATGATCGATCCGCGAAATCTGGAACATTTAATTAATCTTCAATTTTTAGCATTGGCTTATAATCATATAGTAGAGATAAATACTCTTGATGTCCACTCTCTGCGTAGTCTTGACATCAGTCATAACTCACTCTTCGAACTAAACTTTGACCAGCTATTTGAAACTTCAACAAGGCTTCGTTTGATTAATATAGAGAACAATCGAATAACTAAAATTACATCAAATATAGCTTCCACGTATGGCCTAACTATTAAAGCAAACAACAATGAAATTGGGTCTTCAAATACGAGTTCCATTTCCGGATTTAATATCTTTGCTTGCAACAATAACTTGACAGAATTTAAGCAGCTTCAGATTTCTCGAAATTTGGTCGGACTTTACTTGAATAAAAATAGGATATCTCGTATTCCGGATTATACTTTCATATTTGCATCGTCTCTATGGTTTCTTGATTTGGATGATAACCTCATAGTTGTTATAGAAAGTGTCAGTTTTTTCGGTGTACAGAACATTAAAGAGTTAAAGCTGAGAAGAAATCGGCTAGTTTACCTTCCCTCTGGAGTGTTTTCACATGCCCGGAGTCTAAAAAATCTTAAATTAAGTGGGAATCCATTGACTTATATTTCAAATCAAGCATTTTGGGAAATACACGGTTTTAATTCTCTTGACCTCTCCAATATACCACTTTCATCAATGTTCCTAGAAATACTGGAAGACATTCAAACTACTTCTCGTTTGGATTTAAATGAAAACTTTGCTTTTCGCGAGTTTGCCATGAACAACGGTAGCATTCTATTCGGTTTGGAATTTCCAAATCTACAATTCATTAATTTGTCATCAAACGAATTTGGGACCCAGTGTCCACGATGGTCGATGAAAAAAATACTTTTGATAGATCTATCGGACAATCTATTTAGTTCAATCCCGAAAAACTGCCTGCCGAAAGTGAGTGGTGGATACACTTTATATCTTTCCCGAAATAAAATAAAAAATGTCCATAAAGATTCATTTCACATGCATCAGCAATTCTGGATACTGGATTTGAGTTACAATCGTATTGTGTCCTTCGAATTAGGTTCCTTGCGACACCAGAAATACCTAATAGATCTGCGTCTTGAAGGTAACCTGCTCACAAAACTTGATAATAATTTCTGTGCGTTCTCTATGAAGACAATCTTGATTAATACACAAGATAATCGTTGGTCATGTGATTGCAACATGATCTCGACAATGCGTTCATTCAGTCCCCAATATGATCCTGTAGTTTGTAGAAATCCCCCTGCTTACTTCAACTTTAGTTTAGCCGAACTGGTAGCTACTGACAAACTCTCCTGCAGACCACAACTTTGCTCCAAATCACACCAAACTCTCCTGTCATTTGTTGGTGATACAGCGGTTGAGATAACTTGTCCAATCATCACATCTAATCCAAAAGACATCATTCATTGGTCGGTAACGTTGCAACAAGGACATCAACTGGCCACTTCGTCTGGTAACAGTGTACCAGATGGGTTTCTTATTCTTCCCCACGGTGCTCTTTTGATCAGACGTATTACGAAAAACATGACTGGATCTTATGTCTGTTGGTCGGAAAATGAGGCAGGGCAGACTCAATTCAAAGCCAACCTACTCATAGAGGAAAGGACAATACAGCAGAGATCAAACCTGACAGCCAATAGGTCTACAAAGTTGGTGAGAGAATGGAAAGACACGTTGCCATGTGGTGTCTCTGCCGGCAGAGCCAACAAAGTAACAGCAAAGGTTTCATATGTTATAGCTTGTGTAATATTATCTTTAAATGGATACTAGGGAGGCGTTGTCAACACCACAAGACTACAAAACCAAGGAGCGACAATATTTAGGCAAAATTGTTATCATGACAAGTTTGATAAGCTACATGGAATATTTGCTGTGAAAGTGTATTACAACCATAGTTTGAGATCGGATGCTCGATCTGCATTTGATGTTCACATAAAATGTATTATGATCAAGATATAAATATAAAGTAAACAACGCACGTCAAGGGTGCGTGGAAGTAGAATAAAATGGCGAGTGTTCGGTGACGCCTGTTTGGACTAAAACGATGACACAGTCTTCTCCCGCTGGATGTCGTCTCCTGGTTCAGAGGTTCCCTACTTATGGGCTTCTTTTTGGTGAGGGGAAGTGTCACATATCAATTCTACTCCACGTGAAATGTAAATCTAACGTATGACATTAAATCTTAACATAAAGACGCGTCCATTATTGAGGAGGGGAAACGCAACATTACATTCATGAGTTTAGTGGAAATGCACGCAACTGAAAAACAAAACCCGCGCTAACGACGGGAAGCGACCGATTGACAACTGCATGCAATTATTACTTAGCGCTCAAAAACTCGCCTAAGAAAACTTCCCTGTCGGTAAAATGGAATTGTCAGTCGATCCGTTCGAGGAAATTAGTCCTGGACATGAAAAAAATAATTGAACTTTTATCATAGTTTTCGTAGGTAGATGCTTCAGACCAGATTGGGGAAAAAGACATTTTGGCAAGCCTATAACACCATTGTGCTAAAGTTGTAATCAGAATCTTTATTTCACATAGATTGATGTTCCTAACGATTATTGATATAAATAGTGATCTTGTGACATCTTGCGAAGACGCCGTCCACATTTGATATGCATGTGATATGCGGAAATATTGACCCATCGAGTAAAGATTCGTTTGTGATAATGTTCAAAGTGACAGGACTTTTTTTTAACCAATCGAGATGAATGTACCATATTTGGAAAGCTGAGAATTCAAGCTTTTAAAAACTGCTTGATCATTAAGGTGTAATATAATTATGCGTAATCGAGGAAGATGACTATGCAGCGTATGAGCTATTTTGAGAGCAAAATTGGCCATATTGTACAGGAATTTGATCTTACTAGGATTTCGAATTGACACAAGTGACAGGACTTTTTTTTTCCCTTTGCAATAAGTTATTCCTATTTTTGAAAAATTCGGACTCTTAGCGTACTTATTCAAGTTGATCATTTCTTTGAAAAGATAGTTGCTCGCCATAATCAAGAAAACAAAGTGAAAAAACTGTGCAAAATACAAAAAGTCTATGGCCGCGTTCGCTTTGCGTAGAGTGATAGCGCCCTCTTCCCCTTAAGTTTAATAATAATAATAATAATAATACTTAATATTTATACTGCGCTTTTCCCAGTAGGCCCAAAGCGCTTACAATACATAAAATAATAATAATACAAGGCAATAAGTAATGATGATGAATATTTTTTTAAAACAAACAAACTACAGGTTACAAAACAGATGTGTCTTCAGTGCCTTTTTGAAGGTTTCGACTGAAGGGGACTGTCTAATAGAGAGTGGTAATGAATTCCAATGCTTTGAAGCAGATACTGTAAATGTTCTATTACCGAATAATCTTCTGGTAATAGAATACGTTAGGTGAAGAGGATCGCTGGCGGATCTAAGTGATCGTGTGGGTTTGTACAGATTCAAACAATTAAGTAAATATTGTGGAGCTAGGTTATTTAGTATCTTATATACAAACAAGAGCATTTTGAAAATTACCCTTTTCTCAAAGGGTAACCAGTGGAGGGTGTTCAACAGTGGCCGAGATGGATGATCTCTAGACACCTGTAATACTAAACGAGCTGCCCAATTCTGCAGCCGTTGTACCCGAATTAATTGATTCGAAGGAATAGTTGAAAGAAGGCCATTGCAGTAGTCAATACGAGAAAGAACGGAATTGAACTCACCCTCACCAAAATTTAAATTTACAACTAGAATTGATATGAAGGTCTTGAATGATGTTCTTGCATGAGGAGACAGCCATTGCCATTTGTCGAAACGATGGATTTCTTGTGGAGAACTGAGCAAACAAGGTAATTGATGTGCTGGGTGGACGGAATTGAACTCACCCTCACCAAAATTTAAATTACTTATTAGGCCTCTATACGTGTCATAATTATGTAATGATTGTGTAAGATAATTATTTACAGCTGCAAGTTCCGAGACGAAGTAGGAATTGTTTGTCCGAACAGAATTATTTTACCATACCTGACAGTTATTTTTTGTCTGAATATAGTAAGATTTGTTTATCCGAACATGTGATGCAATAGTCAGAAAGTTTAATTCTCCAAAAATGTACCAGGATTTGTAAATCCGAAAGTACAATAGAGTTCATCGATTCAATATTGAAATGGGTTCATTAAACCGAAAATGAAAAATGCATTTAATATATTTTGTACGAATTATTATTATTATTTTGTTTTTTAGATTTATCTCATTTTCGGAAGCTTCACGAATTCATGTTCAAACACTCTTTATCATGTCTTATGCCTCTAGTTTGTTTGATATTATACAGGGTCTATAAGGACCATAGCAGCCCGAATGCAATGCAAAAGTTTGTTGAACTCCATAATTGAAATGTCCATTGAAACCAGTACAAATTTCCAAAAGACTTTTTACTGGTTTCTACTGGATTTGGGAAATTATTAGATTATATTGTTGTTTCTCTTGTTATTGTTCTGGTTTTTGTGTAGTGATATTGTAACATTTAAATTTTTGTAAGATTTGTCAAACTAATGATGTTTCTTGCAGTATCGTTTGCACACGTGTTTAGAACATTTTATGATCGTAAATCTATCTAAATTCGATAAATTGGCTGGTGCGAAGATATTTCATAATGATGATAAAAATAATTAAAACAAATATTCAGTTGAATTTAATTTAGACTGTTTGGTCTGTTCAAAGATTTGTTCCAACCAAATTAGGTAAACAGGGTGTTCTACTTGTCCTGCTGGATCTAAAGTCAGCTTTCGATACAGTCAATCACAGTATTCTGTTGGAAAGATTGTGCTCCGATTTTTCTCTCTCTGGCACGGCGCTGCAATGGCTTCGATCGTATCTTACTGACCGACATTTCAGTGTTTGTGTTGGGAATGAAAAGTTGGACAAGTACCCATTGGATTGTGGCGTACCCCAAGGGTCCGTTCTCGGACCCTTGCTTTTCACATTGTATGTCAAACCTCTGAGCAATATCATCAGAAATCACAATATATAATTTCACAGTTATGCTGATGATATTCAAATGTATTATAGTTTTGATCCTAAAAATGGAGATAGTTTGCACCATGCAATATCAACAAATGAAAGGTGCATTCGTGATGTGAATCAGTAATTGTTACTTGTATCTCCAAAACTTGGTCATCATCTTCCACAAAGCTTGTCATTGTCTGTCAGTAATACTTCTATAGTCCCTTCCAATTCTGTTAAGACTCTCGGTATCTACATTGATGCTTCATTATCTATTTCTAACCAAGTGACTTCACTCTATAAATCTCTCAACTTCCATCTGTATAACATATGTAGGATAAGAAAAATGCTCACTAAGGAAGCTTGTAGTCATGCTATCCGATCTCTTGTGCTCAGTAGACTGGATTACTCTAATTCTCTATTGCACAATATTAATAAGACAGATATTGAAAGGTTGCAGCGCATTCAAAATCGTGCTGCCAGAATTGTCTTGAAAGCGCGGAAGTATGATAGGTCCACTCCTTTGTTGAAGGAGTTACATTGGTTGCCTGTGGGGAAAAAAAAGAATTTCTTACAAGGTTGCGTTGATTGTTTGTAAGTGTATACATAAATTTGGCTCTTGAATACCTCTATAGTTTACTGAAATCACGCACACCGACCACGTTATAGACTTCGGTTCTATGAAGATACTCTCAATCTACACATTTCCAAGAAATTTTTTTTTTTTATTTTTTTTTATTTTTTAGGAGGAAGCTAGCTTTATTTTTGCGGTCCAAAATTTGGTGGAATAGTTATGCCAGCTCCATTTTACCTTCTTAATACATTCAGTTGAACTTTTAAAAGACATCTTAGACTTTATCATTTTCTTTAGTAGGGAAGACTGATTGGAGAGGCTCTATAGTAAACGCAAGCAGGCAATAAAGCATTTATTATGATGCGCTATACAGAAGAACCAGTTTAATGGTAATGTATTATGATGCATGCGAAGAATAAATTGCATAGTCCGAGATATCGCAATAAGTGGTAGGAATCTCAATTCGCGGAGAGACGGCTTTGAGACGGAATTTGGGACTAACTTTGAGAGACGGCGTTTTGAAACTTGTACGCGGAGACGTCTCCTGAATCCCGCGCGACGTTTCATGTGTCTCGGGAATCTCAAAACCCTCTCAAAGTAGTCCAAAATCCGTCTCAAAGCCGTCTCGCGAAGTGAGATACCACCATTAATTCCTGGAAGGGTCAAAATGTTCAAATCTTCGTCCAATAGTAAAAAAAAAAAAAAATTAAAGGCATTTTCAAGGCAGCGTCTGGCGTGAATCAGGGTCAATTAGAACCTTTACCCAGGATCTAAAGGCAGTCGCTCACACCAATGAGTCCGGTCCGGGTCACGGCACGGGCCCGTTCCGGTTCAAAAATGGGCAAAAAACGGTCAAAGATGAAATCCGGCGTGTACTATTGCCAATGAGACTGGTCACAACAAACACGGGCCTTGCACTGTATCTATGCCGGAACGGCCACCGGTACGGTTTTTATGGGATCGCTCTTGGAGCGATTTGAGACGGTTTGCCGTACCGGTCACCGGACCGGACTTGGTGTGACGAGGCCTTAAGTTTGATCTGGAGTAGATTGAAGCATTTTACCCGGCTATGGTATGATATGATGAAGCATAAACGTGATATCTGGATCTGGAGTAGATTGAAGCATTTTACCCGGCTATGGTATGATATGATGAAGCATAAGCGTGATATCTGCAAGTTACCCTGTATTGTTTTTTTTTATTCAAACCTTTTTAAGATTGAATAAGTACAAATATATTTCAGACAACAAATTAATATCATACATGAAAATTATCATCCTAAAACGGTTAATTCGTAAATAATTTCATTAAAATATAAGTTTAATATGTACATGTACCCTTAGAGATACATACGTACATGTATATCGAACGGGATTAATAATAATTTGGTCAATTTATTTCTTCTTTTTCTTAATCAATAGAACCGATCCATTGGAGTAAGCTAGGCCTAATGCATCGATCCTTACAACAACAAAAAATCCCAATAATGTAAAGGCTTATACATTATGTTAATTCCCAAAACTGCCCGTTCTCAAATCAGGTTTACGTGATTGATTTTGAAAAGTCCACTAAAATTTATTATTTAGATGTAAGGTTGTCATTGGCAACCTTTATTCAAGAAGGAAAAAAAAGCAATATCAATGACCATCACTAGATCAAAATTACTTTTCATGCCCAGTCCAGTCTTAACGCCCATGGTTGACCAAAAATACTTTGAAAGAACATAATCATAATGTTACATTTCATTTGTTTTACCAAAATAACAAGTCGATTGAAATGATATTTTAGACACGTTACTATAACCCTATCTAAACTCCATGCCAAATCTGAGAAATCTTGGTGCTGCTAAACATATGAGAGTTAATGTAGGAGGTAATGTTTCCTCGGAAATATCATGTTTATAATAAAGCTTTAAAAAAATACACCACAATTATGAAATTTACTTCAATATAACGCTCATAAGCTGGAAACAATGCATGAACCTGTCAACACTATTTAGTGGTTTATATCTGAATCCAGGGGGTGGCTACAGACTACGATTTCGGTTAAATATCTGATGAATATGGCTGCAATGATGACTCTTAAAGATTATGGTGGTTTTTTACCACCGATCCTCATTAAAACAGAAAGAAAGAAAGAAAAAGGCCGAAGGCTACTTCCCTACAAAACCTTTTAGTCTAACAATATATTTACAAAATAAACATAATTCTTAATGAATTTCTATTTCAGAAGTGCCAAGAGTTTCTCCTTATTCGCTGTAACGAAAGCTTCAAAATCCAACACGTTTGGATCCAGCTTCTTCGTTTCCTCAACGCTGTAGGCTGGGTGGTCGGTTTGAAGAAAACCAAACATGGCGCCCAAATCATCTGCCCCAGGAAAGGGTAACTTAGAAAACTCTTCTGCTGTCATCTGGAGATAATATGGAGTTTAAAAAAAAAAACAAGAAACGAGTTAAAATTATGACAGTGTGTTAAAAACAGCCCTAAGGACTTCAATAATGCTTTTTTTTTTACGCATTCATTTCTATTTTTAAAAAATGGGGGGGGGGGAAGAAAAATGTTAAATTTTCTAGACCTACACTTTTGAGCCACTATAGTGTTTATGATTATTATATTTAGCTTTAGTTTTTACTTTGAGGTGCAATCGCATTATGGTAGAATAAAATGATAAAATGATAATAAAAAAATAATAAAAAAAAAAAGAACGGTTATATTTTTGTCGTTACTGCGAATTCCGACGCAGACCGGACTCAACAGAGAAATACATGATGGACGTACGGAAAGTTCTGATCATGTATAAAAACATCCACTTCGACAAGAAAAATAAATGAACGAACATTATGGTTCCCTTTTTTCGGGGGTTCGTAGTGAACAAAAGTATACAATAACCTGGGTAGCTGTGATGGTAGCAGGAGCAACATGCTTATTAAGAATCTCACAGAATTTAGGAATAGTCTTTTTGTCACCCGACAGTCCAACACTTTTACCTGCAAAAAAAAAAAATAAATAAATAAAAATTATACAAATTTTATTGTAATTGCTGGCTTGTAATTCCGACAAAAGAATCACTGTTAAAATCATATAATAAACAGTACTAATATAACCATTTTACAACAATAAAATCAATTTAAATAGATAAATACATAAGAAATTCATCTTCTTCATTAACTTTTATGATCTTGACATCGAACATAATTAGGATAATCTCATTTTACCTATGTACGCTTCAGGGTTCTTAAAGATGGCTGCTACACATGGTCCAGCAGTACCGGTATACACCATATCCATTTCTTTGCCTTCCATGGGAATGTCTATGAAAATGAAAGCAATGGTGTTCTTGAGGAAAAACATTTAACAGCATGGCTCAAATAAAAATGAGGGAATTTGAATATTTTAACGGAATTAAATGCAATATAAAGTCTATGATCATCATTCTTTATCATCAAACAATTCCGATGGGCAAAAATAGAATTGTGTAGGCCTATGTAGGCCTATATAAAAAAAAAACACACATTTTACAAAATACAAAATATAAGAACATATTATGTGGGGGATTTATAGTACACAATCATCCATCAATCACTTTGTTATCTTTGTTTATCATTTATAACTTTCACATTCATCTAAAACAGTAACGAGACGAAAGGGGCTTCATTTTTAAATTTTTAAATGTTATCATAATTTAAAAGAAAATAATTTAAAGTGGAAACATGGTGAGTGTGCCCCGGTGGTACGTTAATTGCAATGGTCTGAATTTGAGATAATATTATCTTCTACGTAATAAGCCCTGAAGGCTTACATACATGTAAAATTCGACTTTGCACCTTCAAAATTGCAACTTTTGTACAAATGAGGCAATGAGCACATTTCTTACGTGCAAAGTTGCACCTTAAAATTTCTCCAAGTGTGACATTGCAAGCAAACAGTGGAAAACTGGAAGAATATGCTTTATTGAAATGCTTTATATGCAATGGCGGCAATCCCGGGGGACGGGGGACGTGTCCCCTCCTCGATTTTTTCTGGGGGATCGTCCCCACCTCGATTTTTAAAGCTGAACATACTTCCATTTAGTATCAGCTAGTGAAGCCAGTGAAGAGGCAAAATATATGTAAAATACAATACAAACTGTTATTATAAGGCAAAATTTGCGGCTCGAGCTTCGCGCTCGCAAACAAAACTCAAGAAAATGATTAAATTTAGTGAAATGCTTTCTCCTCAGGTCGCTATACAGTATATATTCATGGAATGTTTTATTTGTTCTCACGCTTTATTCGTTAATTGTCATTAGTTTCTGCATAATGTGCGAAGTATGTCATTATATTTCGAATTTTGGATATACAATATGTATCTTTGGGACACTTGTGTGTATTATTAATTCCCCCTCCGGTGTTTCCGCCCCCCCCCCTGCAGTCGTGACATAAAATTGCCGCCCTTGTGTATATGTATTTAATTCAAAAATATCTTTGTACGTACTCCAGACAAATTGAAGATCACAAGTTTTCTGAGGAGGACTCTGGGTGAGGATGTTCTCCATGAACCCTGCGTAGCGTACTGAAGTAGCAGGTACACCTGAGGCAAACATATAATCCTCGATTTCCGCTTTACTATCAAAATGAGGACAGGCTTGTCCAGTTAGCTTTTTGACCGGCTGCAGCCCACTGAAGATCAAATGTTTCACACCAACTTTTACGGCCGCATCAACGATGTTTTTGCCCTGTATAACAAAAATAATATATTACGTATGACCCCTGACCTTTTCAAAGAATATTTCAAGTCATTCATAACGATTATTTAGATTATTTTAATGAGGTTGTCTCCATCGACATCCTTTGTTAGCATTTAGATATGATACAAGAACATTCCCATTGCTCCAAAATCCATTGCTTATCAAAATTTGCAGCCCCGCCCCTATATTCAGATATCCATCACTGAATATTTATCTTTTTTCTTACCATCTCGACTTCTTTTGCCTGGTCCATTAATTCCCAGTAGTTCGTCATTGCGAAGACACCATAGCTTCCGGCCATGGCTGGAGCTAAAGAATCTGCATCTGCAGTTGACGCCTTGACCATTTCAACTCCTATATAGGGATATCATACAAAAACGTGTGAAAATAATCATAGATAATATATTCGAAAATCTTCATTTAAAAAAATGATTTTATTGAAAAATTTGAATTCATCTTTATAAGACATCAATTTGACAAGTAGACACTGATAGGCCTAATGAGATAAATGGAGCCAAATAAAATATAGGTTTTCCCGGTCAATTTCATACATTTATTATCCGTTTTTATTTAATGTGTCTTCAAATTCGTGTGTTTGATACCACAGAATGACTTTAGTCAAACAATTTCGTGTTCATGCTCTCAGATTCGTTTTTAGGCACACAAAGTAATGGTTGCAAAGTTCAAATTCGGATATAGGCATTTAATTTCATTATTTTTGCATTCAAATTAGTGCAAATTTGAGAAATGTCGACAGGATGAAGACGAATTTGAATAGTTATTGCCGAATGTATATGCTTATTATTTGAAGTAGAATGCGCAAAATACGAAATCGATCACAAGAATCGTTAATTTTGATGATTGAATACGATTTTGACTGGCAACATTTCGATGCAGCAGCGTTTTTTTTCCGAAAATGAATGCCTCTAATATGCAATTGATTGACAAAACAATGAAATTGGCTGGGAAAACCTATACTATTTTGAATAAAAGTTTCAAAGAAAATAAATATAAATACATAGTGGGAAATGAAGTTGGGTATCATAAAGCTGCCCCTAATCAGTAAATACTGTAAGAACTACAGAGAGAGAGAGACAGAGAGAGTGAGAGAGAGAAAGAGAGTGGGTGAGAGTGAGAGTGAGAGAGAGAAGAGAGAGAGGGAGAGAGAGAGAGAGAGAGAGAAAGAAAGGGATGAGAATAAGACAGATTATATTTGTGTGTGGGGGTGTGTGTGTGTTTTTTTTTTTTTTTTTTTTTTTTTTTTTTTTTTTTTTTGCGATGATAGGACAATAAGCTGTTTGTGTCTTCATGGATCTCATTTTTCCCTCTCACACTCAAACACACTCACCCTCATAAAAAAACAAACAAAACAAAACAAACACACACACACACACCAAAAACGAAGTCTGAGGTTGCATGCATGGTTGATAACACATAAAAAGTTCATAACTATAAAATAAACAAAGCAATATAGGCACTTATTCTTCAAATTCAATGTAGTTATGCCCCTGGTGCAGGTTATATGCATTATAACGTCACGAGCTAATGCATCCAAATAGCTCGACAACACAAACACACAAATATCTTTTAAACGAAAAAAAAAAGAAACTTTGGCTGGTATTCTCGAAGGGTGACTACAGTTATAATAAGGCCTACGTATTGCGCCTACTAACTTTAGTGACCCTTTGAGAATACCGGCCATTATTTTTAAGTCACGTGACTATAAGATAATGGATCCACAATACGTTTATAGAATCAATTCTTTCCTAGGCTACAGTACTAAAACATCTACTGCAGAGCAATTCGTACACAGCTGCATCTATAATCAAAGGGGAAAACATAACAGGAATAAGTGCCTTGGAATAGTATAGTGGGTATCGAGGCCAGGGCCGGAGTATCCAAACTCCCCGACATATACAGAGAGAGACACGGGAGATGAGAATAAGATGAGAAACATTAGAAGTACATAACATATTTATTCTTTGTATATTCATCACCCCCCCCCC